>LPNX011131209.1:939558-1074741 GCA_001517045.1 Pseudotsuga menziesii | reverse complement strand
TATATTTGTTATTTTTTCAATTCCATTATTTATTTGAAATTGAAATAGTTTTTTATTATACTATTCATTTCAATTTTAGTTATTGGGTTTGTTTGGAATAATTTAATATATCATAGATGCAAACACCTCTTGTAATATTTAATCATCCATACATTTAATTACCAATGTAACATTTGATAATAACATTGAAGAATGAAATAGAATAAAAAACTTTATTTTATTATATATCAATAGTAGTTCCTTTGTCATGCAAAATAGGACAACATAGAGATAACAATAATCAAAATGTCAACATGCATGCAACTTTTACACTTATTGGTAACCCATTGTTTTTCAATTTAGACACCATGTCTAGTGCATTATTATACAAAATGTTTGATTTTCACAGACAATTATTTCAAGATATAAAACAAGCTACAACAGCTTGCATTAACATCAAAATTAAATATGGATCGTCATTCTTCGCTAGAACTGTTATCGGTGCTCGAGCCACTTTCATCAATTGGGTTATTTGGCCGAATGTTTTGTTCATTGGATCAATTGTTTTCCTCTTTGTCATCTTCCATCTACACATATAAAAATAAAGTGCACTGGGTGTATCTACATTGCTAGGAATAATTAAAAATAAAATAGATAGTATACATGAATGTAAATAGACAAGCAATGTACATGCATAGTAATAATTGAGTCATGAATGATAAAAGTTCTTTCAAAACCATATATCATGTCTTGTATGCCCCTTACTCCATACTCCATACTTTGTTTCCTGCAAGTTTTATGTCCCGTCACAAATCATAGATTTAATATAAAGGATTTTTTGTTGTTTTATTAATTATAAAATGAGAGAAGTAAAACAATATAGATACTTACAGAGTCCATAATTAATTTAATATATGTAAAACCCTTTCTTATCCCAATGTTAATCAATTTTTTTGATAGCTTATCTTTGTATGTTAACACATGTTTCAAGACAGGGGTGGCAGGAGTGGGGGGGATCCTCCTGGATCCCAGAGGACATGTAGAACAAACCTTCGCGTGGGGACTAGGAACTAGAAAAAATAATGAAGCTGAGTGGCTGGCACTTCTTCAGGGTCTGCATCTCTTAAACACTAAAAAAATCTGGAAGGTAATGATATTTGGAGACTCTAAACATGTCATCTACAAAATGATCAACGGATACCCCTCTGGATTATTCAATTGTCACCGCCTATTTGACAAAGCCAAGCTTCTCATGTCTAAATCCTATGAGACACTCCACATCCTTTGTCACAATAATTATGCAACGGACGCTCTGGCTAACATGGGAGCCTCTCTTCCACAAGGCCATTATAGTCAAAACGGAAACCCTCCTATATTCAAATTCATCCCTTAATGTTTTATCGAAAGATTCCCCTGTGATTTCAAATTATGCGGCTTATCTCATTGTTATTTCTATCCTTCCCTCACTTCAAAAGAAGCCCTAAAGGCACCCCTCCTCTATCTCCTTTTCTCTCCATCCCTCCCCCTTCCTTATCCCCTTTCCCTTATCCCTCCTTCCCCCTCACTCTTCAACCCTTATTCAATCCTTTTCCCCTTACCCTTATCCCTCCACACTCCCCCTCTCCCACCACCTTGCGTCACCTCCCAATAGCTGGCCTCCATTCCACGCTGCTTCCCAACGGTTCCTCCCATTTACTCCATTGTCCTGCCTTCCCTCCTTCCCCCACCGCGTGGTATAACCTCTGCCCACTCCCTCTCTCGATTTTTGTAGGATTAATGGCTCACCATTCTTGGGTTAAATGCCCCTCCTCCTCGCACGCTCCAAGTCCCTTCGACTTTCTCGGGATGTCTTCTCCCCACAGCAACATGCAAGTTCATTCTGCTCCCTCTCTCGGCTCTGCTTATCATGAGGTTGCGCGAGTTCTTCTAAATGTAATTGCAGGCATTGGAGAAGGGTGGCTACAGGATATCCCATGGGAAGCACTCCCTCTCACCCGATCCTTTGTGAAGGAAAGGCTTGCTCGCGTTACCTTCTCCACTTGCTCCTGCAGCTCCCTCTCTGCATTGTGGTATTCAAACCTCGACTCTGGTACAATTCTTATGCCTGAAGCTCATTCTGGTAATTTGGAGAGAAGCACGGTCTTGGGTTGCCATTGCACAGGGTGGAAAGAAGGTGTTGTGGGCACCTTGGTCTGTAAAGAAAGGCAATAAGGTTCCTCTCCATGGCAGGAGCTCATAGTGCTCAGTTACATTCTAAGCGGTCTCTCGGCCGAAAACTAGGCTTGTGTTCTCGCTGGCTCTGTTCGTGCCTTACACAGTAATTTTTCATGTATAGATATCTCTATAGGAGCGGGAAGAATGTCTCAGGTTGGTGAAAGTGCAGGAATAATGGATGTAAAAAAGAACCTTAGGCGTCTTTATGAAATGCTAGCGATTAGCATAATGGACAACAAAGAAATTGCATGGGAGGTTAAGAGCATAGGGGAAACAGTGAGCTACACCTCTCTGCAGATCAGCAATCACGACGCAAGGATTGATGACAATGAAAGCAACCTTAGAGAGATAATGGGCAAAGTTGATAGGATTCAGGAAGATTTCCAGTGTCTGATCACAATGAACTAGGGTAGCAGGGTGAATGGAACCACTACAGCAGCTGAGCATCCAATGGAGGAAGAGTCTGTAGTTCAGCCGAGGAATCTTAGAGGAAATCCTTAATCAGTTTTATTTTAATTATGGTTAAATGTTTTACTATCTTTTACTATGTAATCAGTTTATAAGGGTATACACTACCCACGGCATTAACTGTTTTGGAAAAACTCTGTGTGTAGTTTTTTGGAAAACTCCTCGGATAAGATTTTTGTGCAGCAATTTTGATCTACATGAACACTTTGTTATGCTATATTTGTACTGAATGGCTATGCACAACTTGTTTTATTAAAACCCTTTATAGTTTCTGTTAAAAAAAAAAACCACATGTTTCAAGACATCCAACGATTAGCAGTGAAAACAAAAAATATATATACAAATCACAACCCCTATGAAATCTTAATTTCTTAAAGGAAATCACAAATACTCACAAACTTTGCTATCAACCCCTTTTTTCCTTGTCGTCCTGTCTTCTATGATGATTGGGTTCCAGTTTGTTTTCTTTTTTGCAACAAAACAATTGAAAATGAATATTTAATGTTGAATTAATTAATGAGATGTACATAAACCTAAGAATCAATGATTTCATACATTTGAAGCATGTTGTTGTTGAGATGACTCCTCCTGTGATACAATTATGCCTATTTCCTTAACCATCTCCTTGTACACTCCTTTGGACAGCCCTACTGGCACATTTAACTCACCTTGTTCATCCTTTGGGATTTTCATAATCTTCTTTGAAATGAAAAATGACATTAAACAATTTTTCTGTTGATATGAAAAATAAATAATATAGCAGAATTAAAATTATTGAAGGAATGATGCTTTGTAGTAGTTATACAGACATATTCTACATAAACATGTTTATGAATATTACTTTTTCAATAATTTTTTGTTGTTGTTGTGTGTTTTTGTTATTACAAGTCTGACAGGTCTCATTGATCATTTCTCTGGGAACACCTCTTGTAGTTTACATACGACATATTTTTAGAATTATTTGATTGGTTTCTGTATTGTAATTGAAAAGTACGTCTATATATTCTTTCCACTAAATCCATAATAGTATTATAAATTCATTGTCCCTTCTATTAACTTCTAACACCACACCAGATGAGCTAAGGACCAATTGATCATCATTTACATCTTCCATAATTTTTTTTCTTATGATGACATTGACTTTTATTGTCGTTAGTCCTTGCATAACATTCAACATATGTGAATTAGATTATTTGAAACATATTATTGAATATTCTTAAGTACATTATAACTCAAATTTGAAGAAATAATTTATATTGAATTCCTTTTTGTTTAGTTAATTCATCCCTCTGCAACCTTTCCATCAATGTTTTACGCTCTTCTGGACTTAGATTGGTAAGAATCTTATCGAGCTTCCTCATTTTTGGCTTTGCATGTCACACATTAATCAATACATATTATGAAATTTACAAATAATTCAAATACATAAATTAATTAAAACCACTTACCTTCTTTGTAATTATGGATATGCTTCCATCATGTTGACTAAAGTTGTTGTTGATTGAAATCATACCATGCATTTTTAGCAATAAATAGCCTAGACCATTAAATACAGAAGCTATCAATATAGTAAACAAATAAATTACATACCTTCACAAGTCTGACATCGGCGTGTTTTATCAAATAAAACACATCGATGCGTTTATACACATAGACGCACTGATGCGTTATACCAACATAGGTGCATTGTGAACGACTGAAAAATATTTATAGTTTTATGAAAATAAAAAATGGTGTGTTTCTGCCATTATCGATGTTATATTTGTATAAATGCATCGATAATAGATAACCGAGAAATGAAAAAATGAGAAAACATTTTGTGTCACGTGTCATTAAAGGTGCACTCTATTGAAACGTGCAAGGGTGCATTTTGGTAATATAAACACACTGATTTTGATGCATTAGTTTTTTTATAAACAAATTAAAAAAAATGATTTAAATAATTTAAAAAAAAAACTTTAGAGGGCCAACATGGTTACAGATTCAATAAAAAAATGGCCCCATCTCTCCCTATGCTTTCTCTATATATATTCACAAATTCAACAAATCTAGAATACCTTAAAGGTGAAATCATAATTGTATATAACAATAGAGGGATTTTAACCTTAATATAAAATTTTGCATCCATATAAAATGAAAAGAAGTAGCGAGAAAATAAGGGATGCAACATTGAAGGTAAGTATGGAGTTTTTTTCTTTCTAAATTTAGTTAAATTAAAAATAAGATAATAAGATCAACAATAATATTTACATACTTGAAATTTTTACTATGCAGGGTTTTGTTTCATTTACCATACCTAAAAAATTTCAATCCTCAGAATAATCCATTTGCTCCAAACACCTTCCGTGTAAGACTATATTCCAAAGCTCTCCCTTGAAATTTTTGTTAAAATAATGAATTAATTTTTATGGTTTTTGCTTTAAACACAATTTATAATTAGTTTTTGAACTTAAAAGTGTCGTTTTTTTTCTTCTTCAGTTTAGGGCACAAACAACTTGTGCGATTTTTTTTTTAATTTGATTTATCAGCATTTCAGTGTGCTCGTGTCCATGCCACAACAAGTAGTTAATATATAAAACCCACCGTCATCCCGCAAATTTAAAAAAATATCATTCATCGGTGTGCATATACTTATGATGCATCATTGTTCTTGTGTTTACAAAATGCACTGGAATACAAACTGGTGTAAAAATGCATGTATAAATATATGCTACCAAATATAGTGCATATTTTATACTACGGGGGCTTTTTGTAGAGGTTCTTTCACAATGTGTTTATCATTGTTAAGCACCGAACTCCTGCAAATTTAAAAAAGAAAATCATGCATCAGTGCACATATACATATGACACCTCGATGTGCTTGTGTTTATAAAATGCACTGTAACAAAATTTGTGTATAATGCATATATAAATGTACACTACCAAATGTAGTAAATATTTTCTCCCGAGGGGGATTTTGCAGAGATAGTATATGAGTTGGTATATTATGGCATAGAGGTACATAGTATATCAATCATTCTATTATGCCATTCAGTACATCAAGCAAATCGACCACACACCAGGAACAGTGATTTGGGATTATGAACATGCCGAGGACAAAAGGGAAGGGGAGTTACTGGAAATGGAAGGAAAAAGGCCCACAATAAGGAGTAAGTCACGTATATTTCGATCTTCACATTTCCACATAGTAAATACCTTCAACAAACTTCAAAATCTATATTTCATCCCATACTATTGAATGTGGTTTCGTTTCCATGAATCCAACAACATATTCAAAAATTGATTCAATCAATAAATTCATTGATGATGGTGGTGGTGGTGGTGGTGGTGATTAATTTCCATTGAGACCAATTTGGTCTATCGGACCTTAATAAGGATAATACTTGGTTTACTTTAAAATATTGTTCATGTGCTCAAAAAGCTTACCAAGAAGCTTTCGAAGCTCACTATAGTTTTTGCAAGTTAGGAGGTTATAAAGGTTTGTATTGTAGAAAATACTATGAAACTCGGATCTAATGTGGGTGTAAGCAGAGCACTCTAAGAAAAAATTATTTTCATCCTGAACGCTCATAGACTCACACATATGGTAAACCCTTTCCATCCATGGAGTTTTATTAAAAGACCAATGTCATGTTTCATTATGGAATTCATGAGAGTTAGTTAATCTTGGCTATATTAATTTTCTTCTGTGATATAGTTACTATTTTGAGATACTTCTGATCTTCCAATTTAGTATTAATGACCTCCTTATAGTATCTTAATTTTCTCTTAACCGCTAAATTTTCCTCACACCACAGTTTCTCTTTAAACTTAGAAGTAACAATATTTTTGGCATTATCAATGTTATGCAAAATGTCATTTTCGTCAAGGCCCTAATGGTTTAACCAATCCATGGTATCTTTACAACAACATTGCTCGAGGCGTAGTTG
Source organism: Pseudotsuga menziesii (assembly GCA_001517045.1). Lineage (NCBI taxonomy): Eukaryota > Viridiplantae > Streptophyta > Pinopsida > Pinales > Pinaceae > Pseudotsuga > Pseudotsuga menziesii. The sequence continues at coordinate 1,068,151 of LPNX011131209.1, read as the reverse complement.
GTTTTGACTTGAGTTTAAAGTAATTTTAGGTATTCTCTCATTTTCCATGTTATTTATCTTATGCTTGTAAATCAGATACCTAGTCATAGCCATGCTCTCCACAGGGGAAAGACCCACTTCTATAAGGAGAATAGGATAAGGCATATTGCTTTTAATTTTGAGGTTATAAGTTACAAACCGCTTCTGTATTTGCTCAATATTCCTCCAAGATTCTCTAGAAATGTTGTACCCCCATACTTCACAACCATACAAGATAACATGGATGACAAGAGTTTCAAAGAGGAACTTCTTTTTATCCCACATGACCAAATTGATTGATTTACAGTTATTTTCAAGACCAAAATAAGCTTTCCACCCTCCATTAATCATTTTCTCAATGCTATAATTCCAATTGAGCTTATGATGAATATCAATTCTGAGATACTTGTAAGAAGTCACTTCCTCTATATTTTTGTTATCATAAATAAAATTTGCATAGGTGTCTTTCTTAAATTTTATAATCATGATTTTTGTCTTGTGAGTGTTAGTAGTCATACCCATGTTAGAGATTTTTTTTTAAAGAATTCTTAATTGCTTATCGAGATCAGAAGGACACCTTTCCATAAGAACAATATCATCAACATAAATTAGGAGGATGAAAAATATCCCAGCTAAGATTGCACTGACGCGCCTTGCTTCTTCTAAACACCTTTATAGATTATCAATGTAAATGCCAAAAAGGGTAGGGGAGAGGGGGAAACCTTGTTTAACTCCAATATTACAATTTATATCTGTTGTCCACCCATCATTATTCTTAAACTTGGAAATGACCTTTTCATATAACCTTATTGCGAAAGCTCTCAACTCAAAAGGAACCTTAAGCTCCTCTAGCCTATTCCACGGGATATTTATAGGCAATGTATCAAAAGCTTTTCTAAAATACACAAAGCAAAAAAATAGGTCAGACTTATTATTACAACATTCCTCCAAGGACAAACCCTCCAATTTTTAAGATTTCTACTTGGTAGCCTTCAATGTCTTTGGATTTTCGATTTGTTAAGTTCTTAACCCCAAAATCTATGTCTTCTAACGAGAAAACTTCTTTCATTGTAAGAAGGGTTTGAATGTTATCTCTAATATCTGGGAATTCATAAAGTTTTTTAAGATAGAAATTCCAATCATTTAAAGCAATTTTATTGTCTTCTTTTGTTTTGAGAATTAGAATTTTCCTCCATAATTTCTTATGAGCCACCTTAGAGAGGTGTAGTATATTTTCTTGAATTTTACTTATATAATTCCTTTTTTCTCTTAATTAAGCCTTTGTAGTGATTTATCTTGTCCATTTTTATTGAATCTAGATTCTGTAGTAGCTTGCTTAATTTATTTTCTTGCATCTTTACACTCTTTATCATACCAAGGGTTGGTTCTACTATCACTTGTTTTTTGTCATACTTCAATAGAGAACTTGTTAATGGATGACAAGAGGGTTGTAACAAAATTATGGTAGATATTTTATATATTCTCCATACTAGAAAAAGAAAACATTTCATTTTTTAGATCACGGAGAAAAATGTAAGCTTTATTTTTATCGAAGATCATGTGATTTTGGCAATGCTAGTTTTCCTCCTTGGGATCATTATGCATGGCAATATTGAGAATTATAATTAAAGTTCTATGATCAAATTTGGGCTCATGGTCGTTGAAGATGTTGAAATCTATTAATTTGTTGTATAGAGGGATATCAGATATAACATAATCTACCACACTATTGCTAAGCCCATGGATACAAGTCATCCGACTAGAGTTTGGCGATTTTGTGAGACCGTTGCAAATGATAAGATCTCGAGCACTACAAAATTTGACCAACTCAAAACCAAATAAATTTTCACCTAGATCTTCAGAACTTCTTTTGTACTTGTTAGCTAGCTCAATGCCTTCGCTTAACCAAAGAGGATTAGGTTTGGAATAATTGCTTAAAAGAATAGCTTGGTTACTGGAAGTTAAAGAATTGAAGTCACCCATAAAAAGGATATTTCCTTCCTTTTTTAAACTATAAATATCATGTTCTAAGCCATTATAAGTGTTATATTTTTAACACTAAACTAGCATTATATTAGGATCTTTAACTGAGATAATAACAAGCACAGCAATCAAACACAAGAGACAATGAACACAGTGTTTTTCCTCAGGGAAACCATAAATGGAGAAAACCCCACAACTTCCTTAGAGATAGAATCAACACCAAAAGTAAAACCCCAAAACAGTAAGATGATCTCCCGACAGCAGTAGCCTCTTTCTTCTTAGCCCCAATGGCTTCTTCTTCCTCAGCTATGCACTGCAATTGAGTGTGAGTGAGTGTGTGATAAATAGAGAGGCTCACTCTCTATTTATACTAATTCCTGACTTGACAATAACCTACTAGGGCCGACTTCTCTAGGAGAGTCTAATAACCCTAGTGCCCCGGAACTGCAAGGAATTTAACCCTTGACCAAAAGGAGGGTTACCCACAATGACTTGACATGACTTGTTTACATTATAGAAACTCTCGATCGGAACATCGGGGCATGACATGACTCAATTACATTACAGACACATCCTGGAATAAACATCGGGTTACAATACATAAGAAATACAAGTGAATACATTCTGAAGTTACAATTACATCAACACTCCCTCTTAACTAGGAAGGTATTCTCTTGACACAATTTATCAGCACAAGTCTTCTTCTCTGTATCATCAGGATCAACCTCGAGTCCTCGTCATCTTTAAGTCATCTTCATCTTCAAGTTATCTTCATCTTCAAGTCATCTTCATCTTCGGATCTGAATCATCACTGGATCTGGATCATCACTGGAACATCATCACTGGATCTGGATCATCACTGGATATAGATCATCACTGGAGCATCATCACTGGATCTCGATCATCACTCGATATGGATCATCACTGCTGGATCATCACGGGTGCTATCTCATGATTCTTCTCGTCACAGGAAGTTCTACAGAGCCAGCCCTTCTTCATGCTAGGTGTAGGCCTAGCCTCCATGTAGGTCTTCTTCAGTGCTTATATCTGACCCTAAGTCATAATGTCTCATCCAGCACTTACATCTAACCTTGACTCATCAGAAAGGCATGCCCAACACTCACATCTGACCATGAGAGGAAATTAATCCCCTCACCATGTCAGAATGGCCCAGCCCTTACATCTGATCATGGAAGGAACTTCATCCTCTCACCATGTCAAAATGGCCTAGCCCTTACATCTGACCTTGAATCATCAGAATGGCCCAACCCTTACATCTGACCTTGACTCGTCAGAATGGCCTAGCCCTTACATTTGACCTTGACTCGTCAGAATGGACCAGCCCTTACATCTGACCTTGACTCGTCAGAATGGCCCAGCACTCATATATGATCATGTGAGAACACATCCCATAGTCATATCAGAATGGCCCTCAGTCCCAAACTGAGCTTTCCTGGTAACTAGCCAAGTGCCTCCATTCTCCCAGAGAATGGCATCAGCCCTTATATCTGATCAAGTGGGAACCAATCCCTCAATCACATTAGAATGGCCATGCACTCACATCTGATCATGTAATACTACATCTCACAGTCATATCAAAAAGGCCCTCAATCCTAGACCGAGTATTCCTGGTAACTGACCAGGCACCTCCATTCAAAGAATGGCAACAACCCTTATATATGATCATGTAGGAACCAATCCTATAGTCATATCAAAATGTCTCAGCACTCATACCTGACATGGAAGGAACCAATCCTCTCACCATGAAAGAATGGATCATGGACTCATCACTTCCCCTTGGAAGGAACCTCGATCTGGAGAACACCAAGCTTCTCCCTAAAGTAGTCAAACTTCAATTTGGATAATGGCTTTGTCAACACATCAGCTATCTGTTCATTCGTCGCAACATACTGGAGCTTCACTACTCCTCTCTACACCATATCCCTGATATAGTGATATTTGATCTCGATATGCTTCGACTTATCATGGAACACTGGGTTCTTCGACAACTTCAGACAACTCTGGTTGTCGCATTATATACAGGTAGCATCCAATTGGAGATCAAATAAATCAGACAATAGCTTCCTTAGCCATACTGCCTCACAACTAGTTGAACAAGCTGCGACATACTCTGCTTCAGTTGTACTCAGTGTCACACAGGATTGCTTCCTGCTAAACCAAGAGATCACACCTGATCCCATACTGAAGCAACACCCAGAAGTGCTCTTCCTATAAATGGCACTGCCTGCCCAATATGAATCAACATAACCCTCCAGGTTAATATTTTGACTCACCTCATACTTGATCCCATAATCAAATGTACCCCTCAGGTACCTCAGAATATGCTTTGCAGGAATCAAGTGAACATATCTCAAAACTGTCAGGACCTGGCTCAAGGTGTTCATAGCAAATCAAATATCTGGTCTCATGTTCGTCAGGTACATCAAGGACCCAATCATCTGACGATGGATCGTAGCATCAACAGCTTCTGATGAAGCATCACTCAATAGCTTCAGGTTCGATGCCATAGGTGTGGTCATGGCCTTGCAGCCCATCATCCCGAATCTCTTCAGGATCTCTACTGTTATTTCCCTTGTCCTAGGGAAATTCCATCTGCATTCTGCCACACCTCCATGCCTAGAAAATAATGCATCATACCCAAGTCCTTCATTTTGAACTCGGCAGCAAGCTTCCTCTTCATATCAGTAATCAACCCATCCATACCTGTTACAAACAGATCATCTACATACAGTAGGAGCATCACTGGTTTGCCATCTTCAACCTTGTAGTAAAGGTTGGAATCTGCTTTACTCTTGGTAAAGCCCAAACTGGATAGAAATCTGTCAATTATGCCGTACCATGTCCTAGGTGCCTATTTCAAACCATACAGGGCATTCTTACATACATGTGACTCCCTATCATGTGTCTCAAAACCGAGTGGCTTCTCCACATACACTTCCTCTTCCACTACATCATTTAAGAAAGCAGTCTTGACATCCATTTGGTGTATCTTCCATTTCATCACTGCAGCCAGAGAAAGTACTAATTTGATGGAAGTGTATCTAGCTACAGGTGCAAAATTTTCTTCATAATCTATTCCTTCTTTCTGGGAGAAACCACGAGCAACAAATCTTGCTTTATATTTTTCTATGCTACCATTTGCAGCATGCTTGATCTTGTAGATCCATTTAGAAGTTACAACAGACTTCCTCTCTAGTATTGGGACAACATCCCAAACATCATTCTTCATGATCGATTGATATTCTTCGATCATAGCATCCTTCCATTCTTTCCATTTTTCCGCTTCTTCATAATTGGAAGGTTCTTTGTCGATAAAATCACATAATAATGCTACATAACCAGAGCAGGATCTGGTTCTCTTTCTTTCTCTGTGATTCTCTTCTGGAGCCCCATATCTTTCTACACCTTGGATAGATTCTTGTACCCAAGCAGGTTTCCTCTTATGAGGATTCTTCTCCTGAGGAGGATCTACAGGTTCTTAAGGTTCTTCAAATTCTCGATCTTCTTCTTGATTTTCTTCATTCATGGTTGTATCATGAATTCTGGGTGCTTCTGCTACTTCAGGTTCTTCAGCAGGTCTCTTTCTAGATTTGTTGTAAGCTGAGTCTTCATCAAATGTCACATCCCTATTGATGTCGATCTTCTTGAATATTGGGAAGTATATTCTGTAAGCCTTCGAGCTTTCAGAGTATCCCACAAATATACCCTTCTTTCCTGAAGGATCTAATTTTGTCCTCTTCTCTTTGGGAATGTGTATGTACACTGAATAGCTGAATATTATAAGATGGATGACTTCTAGTTTATTGCTGGAAAAGACTTCTTCAGGTATCTTGTTCTCGAGTATTCTATGTGGACTACGGTTTTGTACATACACCGTTGTCCTTACAGCTTCTGCCCATAAATGCATGGGAGATCTTGATCATGAAGCATAGCTCTTGGAGCTTCCATGATAGTTCTATTTTTCCTTTCTGCAATCCCATTTTGTTGTGGATTATATGGAGTGGAAAACTCCCTCTTAATCCCCGAGTCTTTGCATAACTCTTTGAATTCATTTGATGTGAATTCTCCACCATTATCTGATTGAAAGGTCTTGATCTTCTTTTCACTGTGGTTCTCGATCAAGGCTTTGAATTCCTTGAACTTTCTGAAAAATTCATCTTTGTTCTTCATGAAGTAAATCCATGTCTTCCTATAAAATTCATCAATGAAATAAACATAGTATACATACCCACTTAGTGAACTTGATGACATTGGTCTGCATACATCGGAGTGGATGATTTCCAAGGTTCCTTTTTCCTTGCTCTCGCTACTTGGAAATGTCTTCTTTGTATTCTTTCCTTTCGCACATCCTTTGCAGACTCCATCATGTTTTGCTTGAATTTTTGGAAGACCTTCAACAACTTTGCTTGCAAGTGGTAGTGCTCTGTAATGCACATGTGCAAGCCTTCTATGCCAAAGTTCATTTGGCTCTACTGTGTCATGGATCAAGGATTGTTCTAGATGGCCCTTCAATTTGTATAGACCTCCCTCTTGTTGCCCAATCACTACTGCATCATCGAAGGAAATTCCTTTTGGCCACATGAGAACTTGGCCATCTAATGTAGATATGGAGAGGAGGTTCTTCTTGAGTCCCGGTACAAACAATACATCCTTCATCTTCATGGAATTTCTAGATTCTAGCTTATAGGAGGATTCCCCACTACCTTTTATTGGATACTGGTAGTCATCTCCAAGCTTCACCTTGTGAGGTGATTCATGTTCTGACAGTCTCACAAAAGACTCTTTGAATCCTGTAATATGTTTGGAAGCCCCACTGTCTATAATCCAATCATTGCTTCCATGTGTGATGTTTCCCGTGAGAGAGGAAATCAAAACATATTCTTCATCACTTGAAGAATCATCACTTTCTTGCTTGTTTCTCTTTGAGGAAGGTTCATCATGTTCTACAGCATGAGCATGATGTCTTCTCTTATTGTTTTTCTTCTTATGAGAGTTTGTTTTGTTTCTAGGAAAATCTCTAGCAAAGTGCCCTATTTCATCACAAGTATAACATATTAGTTGATATTTCTTGTAGGAAGAGTGCTTACCTTTAGAATGATGATGATGATGGTCCCTTCTAGGTTTCTTGGATTGAACTGTGAGAGCTTGATCTTCACTTCTCATCTTTTCTTCTCAAGCTTCTATCCGAGCTTCTTCTTGTGAGCATTCTTCCCAAAGTCTGTTAAACTTGACTAATTTCTTTCTAGCACAGATCCCTTGAATGAAAGAGTCCCATGTCCTAGGGAGACCATTCAAGGTGGTCATTAAAATCTCTGCATTTTCCACTTCTTCATCTACTTCTTCTAGTTGTTCCTTGATCTGAGAGACTCTTGTGAAGTAAGACTGGATGGTCTCTGCATTCTGAAACTTCACATTCTTCAACTAGTTCCTTAAAGCCATTTTCCTATTTATGTTCTTTCCTTCAAATAGTTTGGTTAGGAAATCAAACATAGCTTTAGGTGTCTTTAGGGAGGACACCTGTGGTATGAGGTGATCCTTGATTGAATAAACAATAATCCTCTTTGCCACAACCAGCTTCTTCTTGTGTAAGGCCTTAGCCTCATCTCCCTCTAGAACCAGAACCTCCTTATTGATGTAGGAGTCCAACTCATTTTCTTCCAAGACTAGGGAGATCCTATACTTCCAGGCTCGGAAGTTATCAGCTCCCTCAATTTTTCATCAAGATTGGTATGATGAGACATCTTAACTGAGAACCTCAAATGGAAATACAAAATATTTATATCTTACCAGGTCAAGATGTCGGACCTGGATTTGGAGCTGAAATTCTACAGCGCTGGTTCAGGAGTAGATTAGGGTTTGGCTTTTCCAAAGTTCTGTCCAACCAAATGCTTTAATCTTGATCTCTAAACTTTGATTTTGAGGAGGATATCAATCTAGGCTTGGGCTTACTTTAAAATTCCACTTCTGTGGAAAGCCCTAATTTTCGGCAGGAGTGTCGGGTCCAAAACTGGAAAAAAACTTAGAATTGGATTCTGCTTCGACAGAAAGATGCGCCCTAGGAAGGAGAGTTAGTACAACCTTATTTTACTAAAAATATATGGAGAGAGATCCACAAAGTCGGAAGCCCTAGTTTCCACAGCTACACAGTGTCTTCTTCTCAGGTTAGCTCTGCTACCATGTTAGATTTTTAACATTAAGCTAGCATTATATTAGGATCTTTAACTGAGAGAATAACAAACACAAGAGACAATGAACATAGTGTTTTTCCTCGGGGAAACCATAAATGGAGAAAACCCTGCAACTTCCTCAGAAATAGAATCAGCACCAAAAGTAAAACCCCAAAACAGTAAGATGATCTCTCAACAGTAGTAGCCTCTTTCTTCCTAGCCCCAATGGCTTCTTCTTCCTTAGCTATGCACTACAACTGAGTGTGAGTGAGTGTGTGATAAATAGAGAGGCTCACTCTCTATTTATACTAATTCTCAACTTGACAATAACCTACTAGGGCTGACTTCTCTAAGAGAGTCTAATAACCCTAGTGGCCCGGAACTGCAGGGACTTTAACCCTTGACCAATAGGAGGGTTACCCACAATGACTTGACATGACTTGTTTACATTACAGAAACTCCCGATCGGAACATCGGGGCATGACATGACTCAATTATGTTACAGACACATCCTGAAATAAACATCGGGTTACAATACATAAGAAATACAAGTGAATACATTCCGAAGTTACAATTACATCAACAATAAGGACACTTTTTATCTAAATTGTTTTTTTTATAGAAGTTGGAATTAATAGGGGAAAAATAACATATAGCTATGTAAGTTTTTTCATCCTTAATGTATGTGATCTCTAGACAAATAAATTGGTTGTGTTGCCGCTCCTGGTTGACGTGTGTGTGTTTCAAAGCCCAAAATTAGGCACACCAGCCCGATGGCAACTGCGAAGAGAGCAGCCATTGTCACCATGCTCCTCTCTTCCTCGCTTCAGGTTGGATCTTCTCCAACTCAAGGGGGGCGTCCCTGGTGTTAAGATCTCTAAGGTAGGAAACAGTTGTGGACATGGTGGTTGGAAGAGGCTGCCTTAACGAAATGGTTGTAGCATAGGAGTATTTGGATGGTTGACGGAAAGAGGGAAATATGAAACCCCACTAATGGACCAATGCCAGTATACCTAAAAGGGGAAATGGAGTCAAGGGAGAACCCACCAGGGCCCCATCTCAGAGGGGAAACGACTAGATCTTCTTCTTTCTAAAGGCAGAGGATGCGCTATGCAGACAAAGGATATGCTACATAGTCAAACTTGATAAAGTGTAAGTATCAAACCTGTGCATGCACGCTCACAAAGGGGAAAATAAAGAAGCTGCTAGGATTTTCTCCTTCCAATAGGATGGGATCATTTGATTATGGTACTTGACACAGACATAGAAAGGAAAAGCATCCAGGATCTAATGCTTAATAACACATCTTAATGCCACACACCATGGAGGGTACTCGACTGAACAAACATAAAAACCCAAGTAGATATTTTTCTATCAAGTATGGGGAAAATTCGTCCCAGTTTTTCCATCATTACAAAGAAAGATACTCATCTCTTTAAAGGCCAAAAAAGGCTCACATAAAATAATAATAAAATAAAATAAAATAAAAGTGAATCAAAGATCCACTTTTTACTCCCTAAAAGATTACTTGACCCAACCTTATTTAATTAATGTAACTCCTACATTGGCTAGCCCCTACATGTCAAAGGAGAAAAAATTTATTTTATATGGACACCCACTTTGAATAAAATTTAAATTCAACGTAACCATACGCTGCCACATATGTGATACATGGGTTGGCTAGCTGCTTCACGAATGAGTGTAAGGATGCCACGATGGAGAGAAAAGATGAACTCCAAGCGCTCAGCCGTAACTGGAAAATAAATGTTATATTTTTATCATTTAGCAAATATGCTATTAGGATCTTATATGAGAGAATAACATACACATCAATAATCAAAAGAGACAAGAGACACAAAGAGTTTTCCTCGGGGAAACCATAAAGGAGAAAACCCCGCAACTTCCTCAGAGATAGAATGAGCACCAATGGCAAAAGTAAAACCCAAAGATATAAAGATGATCTCCGACAACTGTTCTCTCTCTCACTTGTGTGAGCTCCTATTCTCTCACTCATGTTCTATAGTTGAGTGAGTGTGTGTCTCAAATAGAGAGGCTCACTCTCTATTTATACTAGTTTTCCACTTGACAACTACTTACCAGGGCCAACTTCTCTAGGAGAGTCTAATAACCCTAGTACCCCTCAATTGTGGGGACTATTTCCCTGACTTACAAAGGAGGGTTAACCTCTATGACTTTACATGACTTGATTACATTAATGATTCTCCCGATAGGAAAATCGAGGTACAAAGAAATACAACATATAAAATATACAAGTTATACATTCTGAAGTTACAAATACATTAACACTCCCTCTTAAATAGGAAGTTATTCTCTTGACACAATTCATTAGCACAAGTCTTCATCACTGGATCATTCATAAAATCTGGATCATCATCATAGTTGGATCATCATCATCATTGGATCATCATCAAAGTTGGATCATCATCATCATCATTGCTCCCACTGTCTTGAAAAAATGGTGCTATCACTCAATTCTACTCGTCATAGGAAGTTCTACAAAGCCAACCCTTTTCATGTTGGTTGTGGGCCTAGCCTCCATGTAGGTCTTCATCTTCAACACTTATATCTGACCATGGGAGTCCCATCCTGCCACCATGTTAGAAAGGTCCAACGCTTACATTTGACCATGGGAGGCCCATCCTGCCACCATGTCAGAAAGTCTCAGCACTTATATCTGACCATGGGAGGCCCATCCTCCCACCATGTTAGAAAGGCCCAACACTTACATCCGACCATGGGAGGCCCATCCTACCACCATGTCAGAAAGGATCAACACTTGCATCTGACCATGGGAGGCACAACCTGCCACCATGTCAGAAAGGATCAACACTTATATCTAACCATGGGAGGCCTAGCCTTCCAACATGTCAGAAAGTCTCTACACTTACATCTGACCATGGGAGGAACACATCCCGCAACCATGTCATAAAGGTTCTACACTTACATTTGACCATGGGAGGAACACATCCCGCAACCATGTCAGAAAGGCTCTACACTTACGTCTAACCATGGGAGGAACACATCCTTCAACCATGTCAGAAAGGCTCATGCACTTACATTTGACCATGGGAGGAACCAATCATGTCACCATGTTAGAAAGGCTCTCGGACTCATGACTTATCCTTAGAAGGAACCTCGATTTGGAGAACACCAAGCTTCTCCCTGAAGTACTCAAACTTCACTGTGGCCATTTCTAGCATAGAATCACATCAGGGTTGATTACGTCCAAGGATAACCTGCGATATTTTCCATGATTGATTACACTCGAGGACAACCTACATGATTATTTATGTCTGGGAAACCTACAAGATTTACCAGGATTTTATGCTCAGAAAACCTGTCTCACCGGCTATGTTAGAACTCCCTCTTTCGAGAGATCTCGATATGGATCACAAACTGGAGCTTCACTGCTCCTCTCTCCCAAGCAACCGAGCAAGTGGAAACATATTTTTCCTCGCCTGTACTCAGCGCCATGCAGGACTCCTTCTTGCTAAACCAAGAGATCACACCTAATCTCATACTGAAGCAGCACCCCAAAGTGCTCTTCCTATCAATGGAACTACCCAATCTGAATCCACATAACCCTCCACATTAATCTTCTAATTCATTTCATACTTGAGCCCATTATCAACTGTACCCTTTAGCTACCTCAGAATATGCTTTGCAACAATCAGGTGAACATGTCTCCGATCCATCAGGAACCGGATCAATGTGTTCATAGAAAAGGAATATCTAGTCTCGTATTCGTCAGGTACATCAAGGACCCAATCTTATGACAATACATCATAGCATCAATTGAATCTAATGAAGCATCACTCAATAGCTTCAGGTTCAATTCCATAGGTGTGGCCATGGCCTTGCAGTCCATCATCCTGAACCTCTTCAGGATCTCTACTGCATACTTCCCTTGTCTTAGGGAGATTCCATCCGCATTTTGCCACACCTCCATGCCTATAAAGTAATGCCCATACCCAAGTCTTTCATCTCGAACTTAGCAGCAAGTCTCCTTCTTGGAACTTTAATGAGTTCCACTTTTTCTGTCAGGAACAAGACATCGACATATAACAGGAGCATCATCGGTATTCCACCTTCAACCTTGAGGTAAAGGTTGGAATCCAATTTACTCTTAGTAAATCCTAGAGCCATCAGTAAGTTGTCCATCCTGTCATACCATGTTGAACCTCAGGATATTCTGTAGTCACTCCCTCTGAAGTGGAGAATCATTCTCCCTCTGCCTTTTATATTCTATGTATTGAAACATTCTGTACTGGAGTGACAAGTAGCTTCCTCTGCTACTAATATTCTATGTATCCATCTAGGGTCACTGGATACCAAGATCCTCTATCTTGAACCTTTTCAAAATTTCTTCTTGCACCAATATGTGAGCTTGTCATCCTCTATAGGCTTTCATATTCAACCTTGTCACAAAGGTTAAGATATTCATCACTCTAGGTGATCTTCAAGATCCTCATGTATGTGTTATCCCATGGGTGTCTTCTGAGCTCGTACAAGGCCTTCTTTAATTTGCACACATGAGTCTACCTGTCATGTGTCTTAACTTCTAGTGGTTACAAATGTCTCTTCATAGTCTATGCCTTCTTTCTGTGAGAATCCTCGTGCTGCGAATCTTTCATTGTATCCCACGATTTTTCCATCTACTGCATGATGGAACTTGCAGATACCACATCCTACACATCATTCTTCTTGAACTGGTACTCTCCTTCCCTTTATTCTTGGCTACTTCTTCATATCTAGAATGATCTGCATCAATGATGTCACTCAATAGTGTCACGTAACTAGAGCATGTCCAAGGCCTCTTAAAGTCTCATAATACTATTCTTCATTTTGGATTATTTCTTGAACTGTCGTCACTTGTTTTTCGGAACAAGTATCATCCTTAATTTCTTGTAGGCGATTGTACACGATCTTTCCTACAAGTCAAATGCATTAGTTGTATGGTTAGAAACATTTCATAAGGCATATTCATAATGGAAAATTCTTATGCATAAAGATATAATCATGCAACTATTTTAGCCAATACAACATTCATCCATATCTCACAGAAACTTTCTAGATTCATTCCATCTCTACCATGACATCATTGAGATTGTGCACTAATCCAATATGTCAGCAAAGATGTTTCATTCTAGATAAGTAGCAATGCAGAGTTGTGTAGCACCATGAGCTACTTACCCACATGGATATTAGTAGTATACTGTCATCAATGCAAACATTCTATCATGCATATCACATCAACTGAACATAAACAAATGCATAACAAAACAATATCATGAAATGATAATTGAATACTTATCTTTATTTGTTTCGTGGGTAGACTCCTTTCAGTTTCATCATCTTCTTCATTCATAACAACACCATTTCTTATCCAAATGCTAAGATGGATAAGAGGTTCTTCAAGAATTGAGTCCTTCACAATCCTCATCGCTTGAGGGATCTTCTTTGAATCATGAGAGCTGTATCTTCAGTTGCTCCCATCTTCTTTTCTCTTATTATGAGTCGAGCTTCATCTTGTGTGTGCTCTTCCTAGAGTCTGCTGAAGGCAATCACTTCCTTCTAGCACACATTCCTCGAATGAATGAATCCCATGATCTTGGGAGTACATTCAAGGTGGTTATCACTATCTCTACATTCTCTACTTCTTCATCCACTGCTTCAAGTTGTTCTTTGATTTGAGAGACCCTTGTAAAGTATGACTGTATGGTCTCTGAATTCTGGATCTTTACATTCTTTAACTGGTTTCTCAAAGTCATCTTCCGATTTATGTTCTTCCCTTCAAATAGATTGGTCAAGTAATCAAACATATCTTTAGGTGTCTTTAGGGAAGACACTTGTGGTATAAGGTGATCCTTGATTAAATTGGCAATGATCCTCTTGGCCTTGACCAAGTTCTTCTTGTGTAAGGCTTTAGCCTCATTTCCCTCTGGAACTGGAACCTCTCCACTTATGTAGGTGTCCAATTCATTTCCTTCAAGAACCAGTGAAATCCTACACTTCCATGCTCAGAATGTTTCAGCTTCACCAAGATTGTCATCAAGCTGGTGTGATAGGTCATTTTGAAATAAGAACCTCAAATGTAAATAACAAAATATTAGATCTTATCGATTTGAGGTGTCCGTCTTGGTTCCGGATCTGGTTGATCTAGGGTTTGTCAAAGAAACCCTAATTTTAAAAACTTGGAATCTTTCTAATCTGATTGGATAGAAATATTTGCCTCCTTAAGGCAAGCTGAGAAACATACTTATTTTCCCAAAACTGTGATTAGAACTGCAAAATATCTTATGCCCTAGTTTTCTTCAATTTCTTCTTCAGAATTGCTTGATATTGTTTCTACAATATATCTGAAATTACTACTCCTCTATGTCTGAAACTTTGCAATGAGGTATCCTCGTCTGTCCTCTTTCCAACACTACAGGTTTGAGTAGAATTGGTTTCACCAATTGGGACTTATGAGAGTTTTCCCAAGGTGACTTATTTCAGGACTGTTCAACATAGCGAACTTGTACGGATTACCACGTGTCACTTTTTCACCTTTGGAGTCTGAAACTATTACCAAAGAAACGAAAGTATGTTCCCTATCTGGAACATCTTGAAAATTTTCATTTGGACCTTCGTATCCCGATATATAGCAATTTTCCCTAGGTGTCATGTTTAGGGATGAATCTAGGAAGAGGCTGGAACCCTGATTTGGCAGAATCATATCTCCTAGAATATATAGAATCTAAGGAATAAAATTTTACACAAGGTACATCAGGAATTTATCTTAAACCTGTAAAATTTTCAGCTCCTTATCCTTTTCCAATATTGAGATATAGCGAATGCACCAAAATGACTAGTTTTAGCCTTTTAGGGTTTTCTAGTTCGGGGTGAAATTAGGGTTTGACTTTCCCAGAGTTTTACCCGACCAAAATTTTTGATCTTGGTATCTAAATTTCTGTTTTGAGGAGGAGAGAAATCCTATGCTGGTATCACTCAAAAAATACTCTTCTGTGAAATTCCCTAATTTCCCACAGTAGTGATAGGTCAAAAATTGAAAATGGCCGGAATCAAATTCTGCTTTGACAGAAAGATACGCCCTTCAATGGAGAGTTAGCCTAGACTCCTTTTGCTAATGATCTGTGGAGAGAGACCCAAAAATTAAGAATCCCTAGCTTTTGCAGCTATACAATGTCTTCTTCTCAGGTTAGCTCTAATACCATGTTATATTTTTATCAGTTAGTCAATATGATCTTAGGATCTTATCTGAGAGAATAACATGCACATCAATAATCACAAGAGACAAGAGACACAAAGAGTTTTCCTTGGGGAAACCATAAAGGAGAAAAACCCACAACTTCCTCAGAGATAGAATAAGCACCAATGGAAAAAGTAAAACCTAAAGACAGAAAGATGATCTTCGACAGCTGTTCTCTCTCTCACTTGTGCGAGCTCTTCTTCTCTCACTCATGCACTATAGTTGAGTGAGTGTGTGTCTCAAATAGAGAGGCTCACTCTCTATTTATACTAGTTTTCCACTTGACAACTAATTACTAGGGCCGACTTCTCTAGGAGAGTCTAATAACCCTAGTACCCCTCAATTGTGGGGACTATTTCCTCGACTTACAAATGAGGGTTAACTTCTATGACTTTACATGACTTGATTACATTAATGATTCTCTCGATAGAAATATCAAGGTACAAAGAAATACAACATATAAAATATACAAGTGAATACATTCTGAAGTTATAAATACATCAACAAGAAAGACATTACCTTAAAAATATACATGAAGCTAGCTCATGACTGTAAACAATAGAGACATGGGTTTCATTGGCCACCACATCACCAATAGATGCCCAAGAAATTGATCTTAAACCTGAGATAGAGAACCGAAGCCGGCTAAGTAAAAAACTGAGATTGAGTGCTGGTGGTTGTTCATGGAAATTAAACTGTCGATCCACAAAGAATTTAATCTCTGCCCACGAACTGCCAATCACTCCAAAAAATAGAAAACGTGGAACTCACCGTAAATTCTTGGCTTCCAACAGAGATGACCGATATGGATTCCAACGGCTCAACCAAGACTCACGATTTTGCAATCAAAGTAAAAACAAAATGTGAACAAGTTTGCTATTTTAAGTGACTCTCCCCTGAGAGCCGCTACCAAAACTCAGTCAGCGTGAAACTGATTCTATTCAACAACCATTTCCAAGATTGAGTGGTTTCTCCATGATTTCCTCTATTTGGCCTTGACTGATTGGCATGGGTGAAATTGACACCCACCGATTGTGGCATAAAGGGACAATCGTGGGTCCGAACTCCTATATTTGACATGGAAATCGTATCTCTCCAAAATAAAAATAAAAAATGAACACCATACTCCTCATGATCACCATGCACCAAGCTCCTTTATTTTCTGAAATTTTACGCTAATACCATGAACATGATTCATGGGCCGATCAGAAATTAAAACGTGAGTGTGCAGGCAATGACAACAAGCTGAACGCTGAACTGAAACGGAGCTGAACCCGGATATGTGATACATTGGCCTGCTATGTCTATTAGAAGGAGACTGGAAACTATCGACATCCCATAGGAAATACTGTGTGTGGTGGTTGGAATCGGCTGCCAACTAAAAAGCGACAAATCTATCTTTTTGAAAGATCCTACAAATAACTCTTTCCAAGCTTGCACCCTCTTAAAAACATGCCTACTATCTTATGGATGGTCCCTTCAATATGCTCGAAAATGTGTCTGTGAGTATCATCTCATGAAAACTGTGAATACCCCATGCCCACAATTCCTTTGTCAATTGCTTGCATGAGGTGACAGTCTGTTGAAGGTAATTTATGGGAGATTTCCACAATAATAACATGTTGAAAATCTAGATTAATCCTTGGGGCTGTCGATCCTATGCCATTTTCTTTGAATCTAGTTTCTTGGTAGCATCTCCTTTGCAGGATGGGCATTACTTTGCTAATACCCACTCTATTGGACTTGTACAGGACTGTACCCAAAAATGCATATTTATATGCCTGATTAATATGTTGGTGTGCTAACATCCTTTTGGCTCCTCAGCTTGTGATAACCCTAAGGGATGGTTTTCCTATTTAAAACCTAACATCCTTCACGTGACAAATTTTGCATGCTTGTATTCTCCAACTTTAAATGATAGGAAGTTGCCTGCTTGAACCTCCTTTTGATGAAATAAGTTCCTCAACAAAGAATTTCTTATTTGACATAACTTCTAAATCCACCCCATTCATCATAAGGACCTTGCAAGAATGAGGAAATTATCTCATGAGATTTCAAAATGAGCTCTATAGTCGACCATGTCAACATAGGAGGTAACATCTAGCTCCATATGGGGACATGTACTCTCTAAGAGAGTATATGAGAACCTCAGATTCTCTTATTTTGGAAGACCAATTTGGAAAGAAGAAAATATGTTGTAGGATGGATTAATTAACATCCAACACACTTATTACAAAACAGAGAAAAATATACCGAAAACTTTAAATGCTCATGCAAGAGATTATTCTTCCTACCTACTTACTCTATCAGATTCCAAGAGAATGCTAAGTATAATTGTACAACCAGTGGAACCATTCCTGCATCTTATCTATGCAAAGTTTCCCTTTTATGTGCTTGGTTAGAGGAAAAAATAGAGTCATCATAAAACAAACATAGATGTCTAAACATCTGCTCATGAGCAACACTGAATTGAAACATCAAATTGTTAGGATAAAAGAAACTATCAAATTTTTGGCAAACAAAATTTGCACAGGAAGCTTCTATCCACTGATTGATAGGGATCCAATACAAACCTCCATCATAAGGATGCTCAAGTTGATATGCAAAAATCATATTATGAACTTGATTCAAGATTAAATCTTCAACATGGAGTGGTTCAGGAATATTTTTAGTGACATAGATCTGAGGCCGCTCCATATCTTCAATAATGTATTCAACCAAGGGTCCTTGTACTACTTCATCAATCCAATATTCAATGATATTTTCTTCATGGATCTCCTCTTCAGAATCAGGTTGTGTCTTGGGGAGGAGGGCATCATACTCTCTGGACAACTGCTCAATTTCATCAACCTTTCCTTCATGCCAATGCAGGAGAAACTTCTCAAAAAAATTTGCCATCGAGTCTATGATTTCATCCCAAAGGTCATTGAACCAATTTTCTGCATCTCCCTCAAAGGTTAAGGCAAATACAATCATGGGATCATCCTCATGGTAGACTTTGAGATATTCCATCAATTTGCAGAAATAAAACATATGATGGACTGTCAAGTCCTCGTCATATCTGAATAATTCTGGAACAACTCTAAGTACTATTTTATAGCACTCATTTGGAAATCCATGGATACCTGAGAAATCTAGTGGGGTGAAGGCTCCGTGCAAGTGAGCACGAAGTCCTTCCATTTCATCATCCATATTCTCAAATAATAAAGTATTGAATCTACAATATACATATAGTCATACCTTAGGCTGAACTGTGGAGTCGCCATGGTGAGCTTGAAAGCTTTCTGATTTCTGAGTGTGCTCACCTCTACACCCAAAAAGTCTTCAGATCTGCAAAAGGACAAGGGCTTCGTCCCTTTGTGGAGTCACCATGTGAGAATCTGTATCTGCAATATGATCTCCCACAAATTTCAATGAAGCATAGTCTTCAAATCTACGGGAACTGGAATTTGTCCCTGGCAACGGCGCCAAAAATGTTGTCGCTCCTAGTCGACGTACGTGTGTCAAAGTCCAAAATTAGGCACACCAGACCGATGACAACTGCAAATAGAGAATCCACTTTCACCATGCTCCTCTCTTCCTCACTTTCGGTTGGCTCTTCTCCAACTCAATGGGGGCATCCTTGGTGTTAAGATCACTAAGGCCAGGAATAGTTGTAGACATGGTGATTGGAAGAGGCTGCCTTAGCGAAATGGTTGTAGCATAGGAGTATTTGGATGGTTGATGGAAAGAGGGAAAGATCAAACCCCACTAATGGACCAGTGCCGGTATACCTAAAGTTGGAAATGGAGTGAAGGGAGAACCCACGAGGGCCCTGTGTCAAAGGGGAAGCGACTAGATATTCTTCTTTTTTAAGGTAGAGGATGTGCTATGCAGACAAAGGAGATGCTACACAATCAAACTTGATAAAGTGTAAGCATCAAACCTGTGCATGCATGCTCACAAAGGGGAAAAGAAAGCAGCTTCTAAGATTTCCGCTTTCCACTAGGATGGGAGCATCTGATTATGGTCCCTGACATAGACATAGAAAGGAAAAGCATCCAGCAACTAACGCTCAATAACACAGGTTAATGCCACACACCACAGAGGATACTTAACTGAACAAACATAAAAACCCAAGAATATATTTTTCTATTAAGTCTAGGGAAAATTCCTCACAGTTTTTCCATCATTACAAAGAAAGAGACTCATCTCTTTAAAGGCCAAAAAAAGGATCACATAAAATAATAAAAATAAAATAAAAAATAAAAGTGAATCAAAGATCCCTTTTTCCTCCCTAAAATACTACTTGACCCAACCTTATTTAATTAATGTAACTCCTACATTGGCTAGCACCTACATGTCAAAGGAGAAAAACTTTATTTTATATGGACACCCATTTTGAATAAACTTTAAAGCCAACGTAACCATACGCTGCCACATAGGTGATACATGGGTTGGCTAGCTGCTTCACGAATGAGTGTAAGGATGCCACGATGGAGAGAAAATATGAACTCCAAACGCTCAGCCGTAACTGGAAAAGAAAGACGTTGCCTTGAAACTCTACGTGAAGCTAGCTCCTGACTATAAACAACATAGACATGGATTTCATTGGCTGCCACATCACCAATAGATGCTCAAGAAATTGATCTTAACCCGAGATAGAGAACTCGATCAGGCTGAGTAAAAACCTGAGATTGCATGCTGGTGGTTGTTCTTCGAAAGTAAAATACCGATCCACAAAGAATTTAATCTCTGCCCGTGAACTGCCAGTCACTACAAAAAATAGAAAACATTTAACTCACCGTAAAATGATTGGCTGCCAACAGAGATGATCGATATGGGTTCCAACGGCTCAACCAAGACTCACGATTTTGCAATCGAAGAAAAAACAAAACGTGATCAAGTCTGCTAGTTTAAGTGACTGTCCCCCGAGTTCTGCTACCAAAACTCAGTCAACGTGAAATTGATTCCATTCAACAACTCGTTGCCAAGATTGCGTGGTTTCTCCATGATTTCCTCCATTTGGCCTTGAGTGATTGGCGTGGGTGAAATTGACACCCACCGATTGTGGCATAAAGAGACAATCGTGGTGCAAACTCCTCTAATTGACATGGAAATTGTATCTCTCCAAAATAAAAATAAAAAACGAGCACCATACTTCCCGTGAGCACCATGCACCGAGCTCCTTTATTTTCTGAAATTTTATGCTAATACCACGAACTTGATTCACGGGCCGATAAAAAATTAAAACGTGAGTGTGCAGGAGATGACAACAAGCTGAATGCTAAACCAGAATGGAGCTGAACCCAAAGATGTGATACATTGTCATGCTCTATCTGTTAGTAGGATACAGGAAACTATCAACGTCCCATAGGAAATACTGCGCGTGGTGGTTGGAATTGGCTTCCAACTGAAAAGAGGAAAATCTATATTTTTGAAAGATCCTGTAGGAAAATATTTCCAAGCCTACGCCCTCTTAAAAACATGCCTAGTAGCTTATTGATGGTCCCTTCAATCTGCTCGAGAATGTGTCTATGAGTATCAGCTCATGAAAAGGGTGAATACCCCATGCCCACAAATCCTACGTCAATTGATTGCATGAGGTGGCAGTCTGCTGAAGGTAATTTATGGGAGATTTCCACAATAATAACATGTTGAAAATCCAGATTAATCCTTGGGGTTGTCAATCCTATGCCATTTTCTTTGAATCTAGTTGCTTGGTAGCAGCTCCTTTGCAGGGTGGGCATTACTTTGCTAATACCCACTCTATTGGACTTGTATAGGACTGTACCCACAAATGCAGATTTACATGCCTGATTAATATTCTTGTGTGCTAACATCCTTTTGGCTCCTCAGCTTGTGATAACCCTTAGGAATGGTTTTCCTGTTTAAAACCTGACATGTTTTAGGTGACAAATTTTGCATGCTTGTATTCTCCAACTTTAAATGATAGGAAGCTTCCTGTTTAAACCTCCTTCTGATGAAACAAGTCCCTCAACAAAGAATTTATTATCTAACATAACTGCTGAATCCACCCCATTCTGCATAAGGACCTTGCAAGAATGAGGAAATTATCTCACGAGCTTTCAAAATGAGCTCTATAGTTGACCATGTCAACATAGGAGGTAACATTTGGCTCCATATGGGGACGTGTACTCTCTGAGAGAGTATACGAAAACCTCAGATTCTCTTATTTTGGTAGACCAATTTGGAAAGAAGAAAAGATGTGGTAGGATGGCTTAATTCACATCCAATACACTTATTACAAAACAGAGAAAAATATGCTGAAAACTTTAAATTCTCATGCAAGAGCTTGTTCTTCCTACCTACCTACTCTATCAGATGCCAAGAGAATGCTAAGTATAATGGTACAACCAGTAGAACCATTCCTACATCTTATCTATGCAAAGTTTCCCTTTTATGTGCTTGGTTAGAGGTAAAAATAGAGTCATCATAAAACAAAGATGTCTTAACATCCGTTCATGAGCAACGCTGAATTGAAACATGAAATTGTTAGGATAAAAGAAACTATCAAATTTTTGGCAAGCAGAATTTGCATAGGAAGCTTCTATCAACTGATTGATAGTGCTCTAATACAAACCTCCATCATAAGGTTGCTCAAGATGATCTACAAAAATCATATTATAAACTTGAGGCAAGTTCAAATATTCAACATGGAGTGGTTCAAGAATATTTTCAGTGACATAGATCTGAGGCAGCTCCATATCTTCAATAACGTCTTCAACCAAGGGTCCTTGTACTGCTTCATCAATCGGATCTTCAATGATATTTTCTTCATGGATCTCCTCTTTAGAATCAGGTTGTGTCTTGGGGAGGACGGCATCATACTCTCTGGCCAACTACTCAATTTCATCAACCGTTCCTTCACGCCAACGCAAGAGAAACTTCTCAAAAACATTTTCCATCGAGTCTATGCTTTCATCCCAAAGGTCATTTAACCAATATTTTGCATCTCTCTCAAAGATTAAGGAAAATACAATCATGAGATCATCCTCATGGTAGAATTTGAGATCTTCCATCAACTTGCAGAAAGAAACCATATGATGGACTGCCAAGTCCTCGTCATATCAGAAGAATTCTGCAACAAATCTAAGTACTCTCTTATAGCACTCATTTGGAAATCCATGGATACCTGAGGAATCTAGTGGGGTGAAGGCTTCGTGCAAGTGAGCACGAAGTCCTTCCATTTCATCATCCATATTCTCAAATAATGAAGTATTGAATCTACAATATACATATAGTCATACCTCAAGCTGAACTATGGAGTCACCAAGGTGAGCTTGAAAGCCTTCTGATTTCTTAGTGTGCTCACCTCTACACCCAAAAAGTCTTCAGATCTGCAAAAGGACAAGGGCTTCGTCCCTTCGTGGATTCGCCATGTGAGAATTAGGATCTGCAATATGATCTCCCACAAATGTCAATGAAGCATAGTCTTCAAATCTATGGGAACTGGACTTTGTCCCTGGCAACGGCACCAGAAATGTTGTCCCTCCTGGTCAGCGTGCGTGTGTCAAAGCCCAAAATTAGGCACATCGGCCCAATGGAAACTGCGAAGAGAGAATCCACTATCACCATGCTCCTCCCTTCCTCGCTTCAGGTTGGCTCTTGTCCAAATCAAGGGGGGTGTCCATGGTGTTAAGATCACTAAGGAAAGAAATAGTTGCAGACAAGGTGATTGGAAGAGGATGCCTTAGCGAAATGGTTGTATCATATGAGTATTTGGATGGTTGACGAAAAAAGGGAAAGATCAAACACCACTAATGGACCAGTGTCGGTATACCTAAAGGGGGAAATGGAGTCAAGGGCGAACCCACGATGGCCTTGTGTCAGAGGGGCAACGATTAGATCTTCTTCTTTCTAAAGGCATAGGATGTGCTATTCAGATAAAGGAGATGCTACACAATCAAAATTGATAAAGTGTAAGCATCAAACCCATGCATGCACACTCAGAAAGGGGAAAAGAAAGCAATTGCTAGTGTTTTCTCCTTCCAATAGGATGGGAGCATCTGATTATGGTCCCTGACACAGGCATAGAAAGGAAAAGAAGCCAACAACTAATGCTCAATAACACAGGTTAATGCCACACACCATAGAGGGTACTCGACTGAACAAACATAAAAACCCAAGAAGATATTTTTCTATCAAGTCTGGGGAAAATTACTCCCAGTTTTTCCATCATTACAAAGAAAGAGACTCATCTCTTTAAAGGCCAAAAATGGCTCAAATAAAATAATAAAAATAAAATAAAAAATAAAAGTGAATCAAAGATCCACTTTTTTCTCCCTAAAAGACAACTTGACCCAACCTTATTTAATTAATGTAACTCCTACATTGTCTAGCCCCTACATGTCAAAGGAGAAAAACTTTATTTTATATGGACACCCACTTTGAATAAACTTTAAAGCCAATGTAACCATACGTTGCCACATAGGTGATACATGGGTTGGATAGCTACTTCACGAATGAGTGTAAGGATTCCACGATGGAGAGAAAAGATGAAATCCAAGCGCTCAACCATAACTGGAAAAGAAATATGTTTCCTTGAAACTCTACGTGAAGTTATCTCCTGACTGTAAACAACAGAGACATGGCTTTCATTGGATGCCACATCACCAATAGATGCCCAAGAAAATGATCTTAACCCAATATAGAGAACCCGAGCTGGCTGAGTAAAAACCTGAGATCATGTGCTGGTGGTTGTTCATGGAAAGTAAACTACTGATCCACAAAGAATTTAATCTCTGCTCGTGAACTACCAGTCACTGCAAAAAATAGAAAATGTCTAACTCACCATAAAATGCTTGGCTGCCAACAGAGATGAGCGATATGGGTTCGAACGGCTCAACCAAGAATCACGATTTTGCAATCAAAGAAAAAACAAAACGTGATCAAGTTTGCTAGTTTAAGTGACTGTCCCCCGAGAGCCGCTACCAAAACTCAGTCAGTGTGAAACTGATTCTATTCAACAACACGTTGCCAAGATTGCATTGTTTCTCCATGATTTCCTCTGTTTGGCCTTGAGTGATTGGTGTGGGTGAAATTGACACCCACCTATTGTGGCATAAAGGGACAATCGTGGGGTCGAACTCCTCTATTTGAAATGGAAATCATATCTCTCCAAAATAAAAATAAAAAATGAGCACCATACTCCCCGTGAACACCATGCACTGAGCTCCTTTATTTTCTAAAATTTTATGCTAATACCACGAACTTCATTCATGGGCCAATCAGAAATCAAAACATGAGTGTGCAGGCGATGAAAACAAGCTGAACGCTAAACCGGAATGGAGTTGAACCCAGAGATGTGATACATTTGCGTGCTTTGTTTGTTAGTAGGATACTGGAAACTATTGACGACCCATAGGAAATACTGCGCGTGGTGGTTGGAATCAGCTTCCAACTGAAAAGAGGAAAATCTATCTTTTTGAAAGATCCTGCAGGTAACTCTTTCCAAGCCTGCGCCCTCTCAAAAACATGCCCAATAGCTTATGGATGGTCCCTTCAATCTGCTTGAGAATGTGTTTGTGAGTATCAAGTCATGAAAACTATGAATACCCCATGCCCACAAGTCCTTCATCAATTGCTTGCATGAGGTGGCAGTCTGCTGAAGGTAATTTATGGGAGATTTCCACAATAATAAGATGTTGAAAATCCAGATTAATACTTGGGGCTATCAATCCTATGCCATTTTCTTCTAATCTAGTTGCTAGGTAACAAACTCCTTTACAGGCTGGGCATTACTTTGCTAATACCCACTCTATTGGACTTGTACAGGATTGTACCCAAAAACACAGATTTACATGCCTGATTAATATTCTCGTGTGCTAACATCCTTTTGGATCCTCAGCTTGTGATAACCCTCAGGGATGGTTTTCTTGTTTAAAACTTGACATGTTTTAGGTGACAAATTTTGCATGCTTGTATTCTCTCTCCAACTTTAAATGACAGGCAGTTGCCTGCTCGAACTTCCTTCTGATGAAACAAGTCCCTCAACAAAGAATTTTTTTATCTAACATGACTGTTAAATCTATCCCATTCTGCATAAGGACCTTGCAAGAATGAGGAAATTATCTCATGAGCTTTCAAAATGAGCTCTATACCCGACCATGTCAACATAGGAGGTAACAAGTTGTAAGAGTCTTTCTTAGAAATCCTAACGTGTGGGGTTATGTTCTTCTTAATGTATCAAGCTATATCCCCAATCCCTCTATGGAATGAACGTTTATTCCATAATGACCATAGGACATATCCATCTATATCAAGGACCTTGGACTCCTTGTGTTCCCAAATTTCAACCAATAATATAATATCAATTTTTCTCGGGATCCAACCTAACTTACGGCCTTTGCTCCATGGAAATCCTCGACAGTTCTAGGAGAATATCTGGAGTGTGTCAAATTGCTATTTATTACTATAATTTTGGTTTCTATCTCTAATAACAACTTTCCTTTTTCTTATTAATTCCCATTTTCCCTCATTCCTAAATTATTTTACCTTTTAGACCTCCTTTCTTAATTCGGCCTGATCCTATGGAGTGAGGTATTCATTTATAAATATCCTCGATCCTTTTAAAGTTTATTTCTTACTGATTATGTTGTATTTTTGTTCGGTAGAGCTAACCTTAACCTGTATTATCCTTTCTTTATTCTCAATTAATTCACCAACCTTTTTTCTTCTATGAGACCGGTTGTTTCAATTTGTAACCTATTGTCAAGTTCTTTCTTGACAATGGCCAACGTATCCTCTTTTGTCTCATCCTTTAAACAAAAAATTATGAGGTTTAAATCTTTTTTGTTGCGCAGATGATCTAAGGCTACGAGCTTATTCATTTCCTTTTTAATGGGTTTGATATATATATTACCTTCTATATTATTTAGGGTTAGGTTGTGGTTAAATTTTTCCACTAACTCTTTAGTCATATCCTTTAACTTAATATTTTTTATTGTATCTTCCTCTCCTTGTTCGGGTGTTTTTTGAATTTCCATTGCCTGTAATCTAGTCTCCATTATATCTACCTTGTTTTTTTTTATCTTATCGTCTATTTTTTTTTTTATCTCTTCTTGAAAATATGGAAATTTATTATGGAGCATGGATTTTAACTCTATCTGGATTTTAGCTTCTCTTTGTTCCATATGTTTCTCTAAGGATTCTATACATTCATAAAGTTTAGCCTCTCCTTCTTCCCTGCATTTCTCTACTGACTCCATAAATTCATAAAAGTTCTGTAGGGTAACTGTGTTAGATCTTCCTTTAACAGATTTTGGAAAATGCGGTGAATTACTCATTTTTATGTAAAGATGTAAAAGTGTATATAGAAAAAGGAAGTTCACATAAGCAAAGGAAAAGGCAACACAGTCGTAGGTTTCATTGTATCAAGAGAAGAGGAGGAAATGGGAAATTGACAAAAAAGAATTCAAGTGGTTGCACAATAGAAGCATGCATTTTCCATATCATTTACAGAAAATATGCCAGCGATTGGTCCCTGCAGTTGGGGGTTAATTCCTTGCTTATTAGACATATGAAACCATCATTTGTTAAATTTTCTTACAGGTGCATTTATTCCCATCAATGTGGGCTTATGGACATCATTTTTGCACCGAGGATGTTGATGATGGGCATGTTACACAAAACTATGGAGTGGAAGTTGAGTTTGGTTAATCTAGTCATGCTAGAAACCGTGATCAAAACCTAATCGGAGGGATGTTGGGTTGTGTAGAAAAGATACAAAAGATCATTCAAGTAGACCTCTCATCTTTCCACTGTGTTATTTTTAGGTTCAGGTGGTGAGACACATTCAACATGAATAATGTAAAGGAATATCATGATAGTGGGTTGATATGTATCAACTCTATAAAGATGTGGGATGAAATTAATGAGCTTTATGTTTTCCCAAAACACTACAACCAAGTGTTCTTTTACCCAGATGTGTTGGATATAGATTGGTGGTTCATAGTAAGACACAACCCCATAACTAAACATGTTTTTGAGAACAACAGTGTTAGCATGCCAATCGAGGAAGATAACGAGGGTGATGGCAATGGAGAGTGATATGTACATGTTTTATTTCATCGTTTACATATTGAGATATCATTTTGTTACTGCTATCTTTATTTTTCTAATTATATTGTTTATTTTTCATGTTATGATGGCGGAAATGGAAAGTTGATTGTTGGATGCGGTGTTTAAACAATTCTCACTTCTTAACAACCAATATGATGTGAAATGTGTTTTATGTCTATGAAGTAATTTGTGACTATATGGAATGATTGTATGTCATTCTTCATAGTTAGAGATGATATTTGTAGCTTCCCATTTAGTTCATAATTGCAGTGTTTGTTTTATCATTTAATTTATTGAATTGTTACCAATGGATCAGAATCAATGAATTAGAGTACGAATTATCATTGATGTTAATCACATTTATTATTTGTTGTAATTTCATATACTCTCATTTTAGTAACATGGTCAATTTAATGATTATATTATACGTATACACTTGTATTTTATATTTTAGATACTTAGACACATACATATATCATTAAGGCAAAAAACACTTATGGGAAGCTTAATAATATAAGTATATCCTTTAAATTTTATATGATATAATAAATTAAAATTAACAAACAATATTGGTTTTAAATCCTATATTTTGAATATGCATATTCATATCTATATGTATTTCAAGTTTCATTGTTCATGGGTTATTACATCATTTGACCTTAGTTAGCATGGGTCTTGGGAAAGTGATCAAACATTGTTTTATCATCTTCTCCAATCGAATTGAATGGAAAAGTACATAACTGTCAATATTGGAAATAATTGTTATTCTTTGAACGTTAGATAGCTTTAAACCTCATTTTTAGAGGGTATAAAATGAATGTGTAATAATGTTATATTATATAATCAATATCATCATGATTAATGATAATAAGTTTGGAGAATGCATCTTTTGAGTTTACAATTGAGAGAAATCTTGTTATTTTAATTAATTATTTGTATTTCTTCCCATTAGATCTTTGATATTTGTCATACTAAAGTGAATTAATTAAAATGTTGAATGATATATTGATAGGTCATATTGAAGTTCATATTTACAGTTTTTTTGTGATGTTCATATTCATATATTATAATGTGTTTTTTATAAGTCTGCAAAATATATTAAACAGCGGAAACAAAATGTACATCAAAATTTACATCATAGAGAGGTCTTTGGGATGGTCTGAAACAATGGAACCACCACCCCAACTAGTTAAAACTACTAGTCTACCTTAGATTTATATAACAAAAAAACCCATCAACCGATGGAGGCCAGACCGTGGTCACGAAAACAACAATGGCATTGTTCATGGACTCATGAAATGAGAGCCTGGAAAGCAACTTAAAGCAAAAAAACTGGAAATAGCAAATGGAACTAGTAGGAGGCTGAGCCAGCTTCAAAGTCCTCATCAGCAATAGACTAGGGGGAGACTTCCTCCAGGATGGGGTAGCCATGTAAGTCTTCATCAGAAGTAGATTCAAAAAGCTTGGCCTAAAGTGGAGAATACTTACAAACATGCTCCTCATTTTCATAGGCGCGCTTGTTGAGCAATGGTGTGATGGTTTTTGGCACAGGAAAGGGGGCGTTCATTGTCATTGTACCAGTAGGAACCGATCTTATTTACACTAACAGTCCCCCGGTGGTGCTACCACTCCCCATTTCAATGTTACTCGTGATGCAAATACCAATGTCTAGGTGCTTCCAAGCAGAGGTAACATCAAACCTATTGAGTTGGGTGTCAACTTCAATTAACTTGGTCTTGGAAGAGAGCACAAAGCTACAAGTATAATTCCAATTACTCACTATTTCCTCCACCAAGGTACCTATGATGTTTTTTATAAGCCAAGAATGATTTGTTTGGCCACCCCCTCTACCCTTGGCTAGATGCTCAGTGACCAGGCAATATTCCCATTCGTTAATTAGGGCTCTAACCAGCATGGAGACACCAATATCGTACCCTTGCTCCATCATTGGACCCATACCACTTTGGGCACGACTTCGTCCACCGCCACCACAGAGAGGATTTTCACGTTGTCAAGACATGGTGAGATGAATATGTTGATGTAGGTTCCAACATAACACTCGGGTGAATGGAGCAGAAGGAGGCTGAGAACGGACCCCGATCGCTAGAGCCAGAGCTAGAAAATGGTGATGCAGATGCAAACTAGGAACTAGAATACTCGATTGCGAGGAGACCCGAATGGTTGGACCATAATAATGTTGGAAGAGGTCACTGCTAGAAAGAACCAGGAACGAGAGAATGAGCAGACGCTCATCCCCTTTATGTGCCTTAAGCATGCCAGCCACACGCTCCAAGTTTGAGGGCATGAGAACTTATTTATTGCAGATGGTAATGCAGGGTGGCCTTTCCATAGCCATAAGGGACGCTTATATCCTCACAGGAAAAGTTTATTAACCGCATAATTCCTCTACCCTCGCCAGACAAGACACCTTCATCCTTGCGTCGAGGATTCGTTAAATGCAAGGGGGGTAGTTGTGAATTATCGACATGCATGGTGCCACATTGCCGACTCTTTGCCCAAGGGGCTCTATGCTATCGGTTGTGAAAGTGGACACCTGCATCCAGGTATATATTATAATAATATTACATGGTAATACTTGACTCTTTGTTATGATGTTTGGTACTTATACGTATAAATTAAACAAGATTCATTTATGTTTATCATTTGAATATATAATTAAGTTATACACAACATTATATGATGAAGAGTTAATTTCCTTGTTAAAAATCATTGTAGATTATTTTGTAATGCTCAACGTATAGTTGCAACAAAATAAATGTATTATTATATAAGTATAATATTATGAGAAATATTACTACATTATTAAGAAAATTACAATAAATTATAATATCCATAGAAATTATATAATAACAAAATGAACACTAAATTAATATATATATATGACAAACTATAAATCATAGAGTTGCCACAACTTCATCCATCATCAATACAAAATTTAGAAAAATATTTAATTCAATGATATTTTTAATTCAATTATATTATGTAAAAATAAAAATAAAAACCTATATTAAGTTAATTAATGAAACATTGATTTTCATCATTTTCAATGACCATTACTACAAATGCTATTTCCACGTTTATGATGAGTTGATAACCAACCAACCATACTTTCAAATTCATTTTCTAACTACTATATCAACCTATACATGAAACCATACTTCAAATTGTCCACAAAATTTAGGTTGAAATTATTTAATATGATAAATGGTCAAAATGATGCTAAAATATTGACCAAAATTAAAAACCCAATAAATTCATTTACAAAGGTCTAATGCTTTGAAAACTTGTTAAGTCATGCAACAACTTGTTTTACACTAGCGTAGATCCAAATCCTAGGCTCTATCAAGGGACGAGAGGGATCAAATCTCGGGAGGTGCAAACCTCTTCAAGTATTTCTCCATAGTAATTATTGTTAATGAATATTCCAAAGTGTATTCCATCATTTATATTCCTCTATTATTAACTTTTATTAGCTTTATCAAAGTAGTTTTTATTATGCTCAATGAAATCTCTAGATTGATTATTGTTTATGTTGTCATGAAAAATTTCAAAATACCTATGTAATAATGTAATAATACTGGAATAATACATTACATTAGAATGTAATGTAATAACCTTGCATCCAAAGTAAAAAGACTATAATAATACCTGGCACCGTCTTCGCATCCAATGTAATAATATTGGAACAATACCTGTTAAAAATTCTGACTGTGGGTAATGGAATTCGATGCGAAGATGTTTTTTTACTGCTTAAAATATGTCTCTGTCACCACTCTATGTTGTTTTTCTTTTGAATTGACTATTTTTTTTATGTTATATATTCATCTGGCTGAAATGCATTTTTTTACTTTTTAAATGCACGTATATGTGTTCAATCTGCTTGGCTTTAATCAAGGTGTGTGATGGTTAATTTTTAAATCAGGTTGGACTTAATGACCATTCGTTTTAGTTGTCTCTGACAGTCACAATGTGTATATGCCCCAAAGTCCTGCTAGAACGCTAAGCTATGATGAGTTGCACTTAATTGTTACAAATCAAAATCCTACAATTGTTGAGACAAGGTTGTATTGTTCATCAGATTTAGCCCATCCATTTCCTGGAGAAGGATATTTTTTTTATGTTCTTGTGTCTAACCTAATTTATATATTGTTGTTAAGGGTTTATTTTGGCTGATAATTAAAAATTTTATTTATTACTTTTTACTTAATAGCCGACAAAACCAATAAATTTACTTTTTAGAAGTAAAAAGTAACGTTACATAATCTCCCTCGTAACCGACAATATTATTTATAGCCGACATAACGTTACGTAACGTTATAAGATCTCCCCCATACTGGGCTGTAGAACGCCTCTCGATGCAATTACATTACAATGTAATGTAATAACCTTGCATCCAATGTAATAAGACTGTAATAATACCCGGCATCGTCTTCGCATCCAATGTAATAATATTGGAATAATACTTGTTAAAATTTATGACTGTGGGTAATGGAATTCGATGCGAAGATGTTTCTTTTTACTGCTTAAAATATGACTGTCACCAGTCTATGTTGTTTTTCTTTTGAATTGACTATTTGTTTTATGTTATATATTCATCTGGCTGAAATGCGTTTTTTTACTTTTTAAATACAAGTATATGTGTTCAATGTGCTTGGCTTTATTCAAAGTGCCTGATGGTTAATTTTTAAATTAGGTTGGACTTAATGACCATTCGTTTTAGTTGTCTCAGACAGTCACAATGTGTATATGCCCCAAAGTCCTGCTAGAACGCTAAGCTATGATGAGTTGCACTTAATTGTTCCAAATCAAAATCCTGCAATTGTTGAGACACAGTGGTATTGTTCGTCAAATTTAGCCCATCCATTTCCTAGAGAAGGATCTTTTTTTTATGTTCTTGTGTCTAACCTAATTTATAAATTGTTATTAAGGGTTTATTTTGGTTGATAGTTAAAATTTTCATTTATTACTTTTTACTTAATAGCCGACAAAACCAATAAATTTACTTTTTAGAAGTAAGAAGTAATGTTACATAACATAACGTTACATAACGTTACATAATGTTACGTAACGTTACAAGATCTCCCCCATACTGGGCTGTAGAGCACCTCTCGGCACAATCATAATTACAATGCAAATTGTGATGTTTTTGTCGACTAAATTAATACTTAGTGATTTAAATACCCACATGATTCTTAATATTACAAAGTCTTTTACATAAGCATACAATCATCATCATTTTCAACACCTAACAAACATAAATATCATGATCATGCCATCATAAACATAAACATAAACATCATCATACTAACATAAACATAACCAGAAGTTTAAAAAAAATGTACATGTGTCATCATCATTTTCACAACATAAACATAAACATAAACATACCATTATTATCATTGTTAGCTTATAATAAACATAAAAATAAACACTATCATATATACAATCATACCATCATTAACATAAAACCAAAAATAAGCATGAACATACCATCATAAACATTACATCGCATATTCAAGTAACATATAAATCTAATATATTTATACATCATCTAACCCACATAACTAATAATACATGTAAACATAATTAGCGTTCCATGATCATCATTTTCACCACATAAACATAAACATACCATCAACATAATTATTTTCACCATCTAACAAACATAAACATATAAATAAACATCAACATAATTAAACATCGACATCAACATAAACATGAAAAATGCAATATATATAGATATGAACATATACAACATCAAAGTCATAATACAATATGTCAAATATAACTTCTATGACATATCTTCTCCGCCTTCGTCAATAGAGGAATCATTAGTATCTCTCCAACCAGGTCTAGATGAAATATCATCAGTATCTCTCCGACCATAGATAGATACATCATCACCTCTACCAATAGAGATAGAAGCAGTATCAACACCTCTACCAGCTAAGCTAGAGGCATTGAAACCTCCACTGATAGAGCCAAAGGCATCGGTACCTATACTATAAAGAAAAAGAGATATGAGAGCAGGAGGGATAGGTACATCAAGTCGAAGCGTACAACCCTCTATGAGAATCTCTGAAATAGAAACGAGTGAAGTAGGAAGTGGTGGATGGTCAGGCTCGATGAGTAGGATTGAAGGATCGATCGAGTAGGAGTAGAGGAGATGATGATGTAGGATTGGGAGGAAGGTTGAGTAGGAGTAGGTGACTAGATGATGAAGGAGGTGGATGAGACATCAAAGGTGGAGGAGGAGGAGGTGGATGAGACGTCAAAGGTGGAGGTTGAGGAGGAGGTGTATTGGATGTGGAGGTTGCACTACCAATCAAAGCAGTTAGTAGAGAAGGAGGTGGAATAGACAGAAGAGGATCTCTTCCCTTGTTTAATGATGAACTACTATCATGGATACCATATAAAATATCGCAAGCACCAAAAAGGTGTTGCACCAAGCTACTCATATCACGAGAAAGCATCCTCCACAACTATGCATGGTGAGGGTACTTGATAATGTACCTCACTCGTACAGGACAAACCCCTCTATCCTCCAACATCGTAGATAGCCTATCTATGATGTCCTATCTGAGCCTCTCATCTATCCTGCGTTAAAGGCCAAGTGTGGATAGATGTGTATGAATCATTGCTTCCATAACACCTAAACGCATCATAACCTCTATGCTTGCATTATTTACAAGCACCTATATTTATTTCATTTTAAATCCATAAGAATTGTTTCAACAATGTACCTATAACATGTTAGAACACCAAAAGATAGTGTGTGGATGTAAACTAGAAGAATCAGTGCGTTTATACCATGTAAACGCATTGTTTAATGTGTGTTTACATGATGTAAAAGCACCACAGTGCTCCTAGCGAATGTCATAGCACTGAACACTAGTGCATTGACGTCTGCTAGAAAGTTGGTTTTTCAAATTTCTTGGTAATATTTACCTGTTCGTTTGATACAGGTAAATGCACCATAAAGCTAGTGTTTTATGTGTAATGACTACACCAATTATTAGTTTATAGTTTTAAAAATACATTTTATGGTATGGTCGTGTGCTACAAGGTGTAGTGCACCAGTATTGCGGTGCGTTCAAGTCATTTCGCTTTCCCAGCTGGCGGTGCATCCTGTTACAAATTATAGAGTGCACTGACATCTGGTGTGAGCCAAACAACATGAATGCACCGCACAAATTTTTATTTTTATTTTTTAAATGGAAAATTATGGCTTAATTGGAAAACTTAATATGCTAAAATATTAAATTATCAAGTAAGGATTGATTTACATGTTGAACCACGCATCGAGGAGGAATCCTGGCTATGTATGGAGAATTTTTTTTATTCCACCGTTTGGAAAAATTCAAACTCAATTCAGTAGCCAATAAAAAAAAGCAATGTGTCAACAGGGGATGGAATGAACACCAGTGACAAGGCGTCTAGGTGGGTTACCAACGGCAGCGATGCAGATGGCTTAAATGCACTATGGAGAGATAAAAATGATTTGGATGACACAATAATTTTCTTTTATAAAACCATGTTTAGGTGCGCCAGATAAGTGAATGCATCGGTGCATTGTATTTACACTGCACTACATGTAGGTTTTTTAATCAAATTTATATTTTTTAATTTTTAACATAGCCCAACTAGTTCATTTTAGTATTCTACATGCACTAGGGAATTTATTAATAATGAACAACCCACATTTTGTATATTTTTTTTAATCGATGTTTTTTTCTTTCAAGGGGTGACATTGTTTTTTGCGGTTCTGGTGCTTGTGTGTTTGAGATGCCTTGATGCGGTAGGTTTAACAAAACGTACCTCTACATTTATACAAAATTGTTGCGTGTTACACATTAATTTTTTTTAATTGATGTTTTTTTCTTGGGTGAAACATTGTTTTTTAGAGGTCCTGGTGCATTTTTGTTTGAGACCCAGCAATGCGTTCATTTTTCCAAAACGCACTACTATGGTTTTACAAAATTTCTGTGCCTTTCGCATAATGTTTTTTTAATTGGTGTTTTTTTAGCGCGACATTGTTTTGTGGAGGTCCTGGTGTATTTGGATTGTAGACGCATCGGTGCGTTACATTTACAAAAATGCACCGCTATGGTTTTCAAAAATTCCTGGTCGTTCCACATATTTTTTTAAATCATGTTTTTTTCATTGTGCGACATTGTTTTTTTTCTGGCCCATTGTGTTTTGATTGGAGACACACCAGGGTGTTTAGGTTAGAAATGCATCAAATAAAAAAAACATTCACTGCAACCTACAATTGTGCACCTCTAGTATAAATGGATATTTGATCTCTGTTCAGAGGAGCATCCACTATAACCTCCGCTACATGGCCTTTTCCTTGTAGTGCTTTTAGAAATGGCTTGATAATCTTGCTTACCAGCATTACACTGCCCTTCATGCTCTCCTTATTTCAGGGGCATCGCTTGCAAGGAATAAAGTGATATTCCAGGAAACTTATATACCCACTCATATCTATGTAATGAAAAAGTATTTCCATCATGGATCATTTTCCATAGGTGAAGAAGGACGCCCCTTTGAGAATTATTTCCCCACTTCTGATTGATAAATATTTACCTTGGTGCTATTTTGATGGGGCTACTCAGGGAAGACCTACTTCTAGTGGCGTTGGGGTATTTTTTTATCCGAGAGGCATTGGATCAAATTTGCAGCAGGTATTGGGATGTCCACAAATAATAGAGATGAGATATAAGCTATTCAGATGGTCATCAAAATAGCTCTATCTAGGGGGGTATACAAGTTTCATATTTTCAGAGATCCCCATATTGTGATTGATTGGCTTCAACTGAGAAAATATCCAAACAATATCTTTCTTAGACCAATCTATGGGGAAATCATTATGTAATTGTCTCTTTTTGAAGTAATCTCATTTCACCATATATAGAGAGAGCAGAATGTGATTGTATATCAATTTTCCAAAATGGGATTCTTACTTGTGGATGGTTCAGTACAGGGATGGTAAGTTCAAAATGACATCATCAAGGAATTTGATCCTGTTGAATTTTGTAGAAATATGTTGATCTTTCGATCTTTAATTATTTAAGTGTATAAATATTGAATACTTGGAATCAATGAACCATTCATACACATAAACATTCAACCATAACACAGGATGTACCCTGGGAAAAACCCTAAAAATAATAAGGATGAAAAACCCTAGCAAATGTTCTTAGTATAATTATGATAGATAGCAGAGAATTTAATTTACAACAGTAGATTGCTTCTAGCAACCCAGGTGCAAGATAAGAGAGAATAAACACCTCAGGTGTAGATACTGAGCAGTAGATAAGAGAGATCAACCAAATGAACTTTGCAATGTGTCCAACACATTAATAACTTTCCAAAATCAGTCTCATGCAAGAAGTAGCGAATTGCTAGATGGGGAATTAGGCTCCTATGCAAACTACAGTGAATTATCTTCTTGGAGAATTGCTTTGCACCTCAGTTTATTCAATCATGCAAGCACAATGCACAATTCCTTTCATCTTTGACATTAAATCATGCTCTACTGACTTCAGGATGAACTCA
This sequence comes from Pseudotsuga menziesii, assembly GCA_001517045.1. Lineage (NCBI taxonomy): Eukaryota > Viridiplantae > Streptophyta > Pinopsida > Pinales > Pinaceae > Pseudotsuga > Pseudotsuga menziesii. The sequence goes on along the minus strand of LPNX011131209.1, from coordinate 1,031,044 downwards.
CCTTCTAACTGTATGTAGGATCACTTAGTTAGGATGCTAGCTCAAGTGTCATCATGTAAGTGTTGTAACTCAAGTGTCATTTTTTAACTTAAGTGTCACATTTTAGTGTAACTAAAGTGTCGTCATGCAAAACACTTTAGTTAACTAGTTCTTATTATTAACACTTTAGTTAACTATTCTTAACTAAAATCATGTTGATTGATTTCTTGAAGTGACCATTGTGAGTTCTCCTTTGATTAACTAAGGCATGCATTTTTAATTGAACTAAATCTTAACAAAACGAGTTCTATTTATTCAACTAAAGCCTCCTCATGAGTAATTTCAAATTCTCTTTTTTCTCTGTGCATTTTATCTTTATCTCTTATCATATCGGCATGGTCTTATGTGTGCTAAATTTAGTTTATCTATCATCTCAGATTATACGAAGAATATTTTTCAGATGTTGGGATCATATTATATTATTCTCGGACCAAGTGATTATATGCTAAATTAATTCACTCTAGAGGTGGCCAGTCTCTATAGGAGACTTAATAGCCTAGTGACCATGGTTAGTAATAGATCACACAACATTAATGCTTCAACATGCAAAGCATCACCTCTACATTGGAGATCCACCTCAACACATGAGGACCTGACTTGACACATAAGTCCTTAGCTTTGTCCACTAATACTATACAAGATAATCACTTTGACATATCGAAGTATTCACCTCAACATGTGAGGAATAGCCTTTTACATTAAATGCTTAGTAATTCTTGAGTCCAACCCAAGAATTTACTCCAAGTTCCTGAGTCTAACTCAAGATCCCTACCTTAGAACATGAGTCCTACCTAAACACATGAGGCCTAATCCAGACACAATATTGGATTGGATAATGACTCATGATGTTGTAACTTTAACACTGCCTCTTAGTGATGGATACATTCTCTACCATGCCAAGATTTTCTTGGAAGTACCGATACTTCATCATTAATAGAGGCTTTGTTTACACATCTGCAATATGATCTACAATAGTAATGTACTAAATTCTTACTCCACCTCTCTGGACCATGTCCTTGATGAAGTGATACTTCATCTCAATGTGTTTTGACTTATCATGAAAAACGGGGTTTTTTTAGAGCTTAATACAACTTTGATTATCATAGCGAATGTTCATACTAGCTTCTTCCAAAACAACCCAACAAGTAGCTTCCTAAGCCACACTACTTCTCTACAGGTAGTACTAGATGCAACATACTTTGATTCTATAGTATTAACTAAAATACACTTTTCTTTTATCATGCTAGCCACAATACACTTTTCTTTTGCAGTACTAGCCGCAATACGCTTTGCTTCTATAGCACTAGCCACAATACTACCATCCTAATTGGAGTTGGCATAACTAAGTAACTTTACCTCACCATTGGAGGATTATCTGATTCCATAAGCAATAGTACCTCGAAGGTACCTAAGCACATGCTTAATATCTATATCTAAGCTCAAACATAATCTGCTCACAGCATAACATATAACAGGTCTACTATGTATGAAGTACATTAAGGAACCAATGAGTTGTCTATACATGGTAGCATCTACTAGATCCAATATAGACTCCAACTCATTGTATTTTCTTGAAACTGGAAACCATCGAAGTAGACATGTATTTGCAATCCATCATACCAAACCTTCGTAACACATTAATTGTGTAATTTCCTTGTAAAAGGAAAAATCTCATCTTTCATTTTCCAAACTTCAAGACCAAGAAAGTAGTGAATAAGACCCAAGTCTTTGAACTTAGAAGTGAGCTCCCTCTTGCACCAAGATATCATATGTTCCTCTCTAGTAAGGAAAAAATCATCAACATAGAGAACCAATATCAATAGTTGGTTCTTCACAATCTTGAATTACATGTTTGGATCAACTTCTCTCTTAGAGAATCCCAATCTTTGAAGATAACTGCCAATTGTTGAATACCAAACCCTGGGGGCTTGATTAAGACCATATAAGGTTTTCTTTGTTAGAATTGTTGTGCCATTTAGATATTCAAGCAATGAGTCAAATATTATTGATGTAGTAAAAGAGGAATGAAGATACACATTGAACAAATCAAACCACACAGGAAACGGATGAGTATAGCTCAAATAATTAAAGTATCATGTTCATTACAATATCCAGTGTTACAATAGTGCTAAATAGGAAAACAATTCGAATCATTATGGATGAATTTGAATCTCCCAACTGGATGTGACTGTATCTGACTGACTAGCTAACTAAGGATATCTCAATCACTATCAGAGTCCAAGTGGTTAACTCCAGATGTCTAATCAAGTCACACAATTAGTTATAATCAGTTAACTCAGTCTAACCTAAGTGGTAGGTGACGAAAAGCAACTTATCCATATGCATCCATGTCCAACTGGCGCTAACTAAGTTGATTGTGATCTAACCGAAGTAACTGGAAAATAACTAAGATTAACTAGCTCCAACTCCAACTGACTGAAGGAGGTTGGTGTTGGGACTCCCAGTGGCTTCTAAAATGTAGGGATTGGCCTAGGAGGTGCCTAAATGGATGCATGCAAATTCAGTCAATGGCAGTTAGCCTCTATCGGTGTTCCCCACACTCTATTAACTGGTACATGTGGCCTCATTAGTCCAAGTGGACCCAATGGTACTAGTGGAACCAAATAATTAAAAAAAACTCCTAAGTTAGGCTAAAATAATATAATAGACAGTTTGGTCAAGGGAGGATTATAAATCCTAACACCCCCCCTGAATCCTAACTTGGACAACTGTGGGACTTGGAAACAAGGCCAAAAGTCACCCATGTACAATCTAAAAGATAAAAAATGATGCTTAATCAACCAAGGAAACAAGGGAAAACCTCATGGGAAACAACCGCCCCCCCTTAAGATAAGCAGGAATCAGGAAATACAAGTTAAAAACTTGCAAAATATTTGCTGCAATTTGCAACACTAATGTAGTATTTTGGTTCTTATATGCAGCAACATCCTGAATCTGTGCATGTGAACCTCTAAATCCAAACAAAATGATTATGTCTAGAGGAATCTTCCTCTTTGGAAGAAGAAGAATATGCTCAACTAAATCTGAAATATAGACAGCTGCTGGATGAAAACTGGACCCATGTAGAGCAATTGAAATCAACTGATGAGAGAGAAAAGGTGCTTGTGAATTAGAACCATGTGAGTAAAACCAAAGAAACTGATATATTTCAGCCTTGAACATCAAACCATGTGTGGTAAAAACAACCCCAAGTGTTAGGAGCAGTGTCCAGGCGAATGCAGAATGTCTCCATCTTTACTAGTTATGTGAGGAGATGAGCCTGTGATCAAATAGATAGGTAGAGAAGCCTTGGGACTGTGGAGAGAAAATACTTGAGCTCCATAATTGGATATAACTTTATAAATAATCAATTAATCACAAAATAAAATCTCATCAAACTCATAAGAGCAAACTAACATCAAATCCCCAACAACAAGTTTGAAGGAGACTTGCGGTACTTGATTTGTCACATCAAATTTGATGAAACTAGACACAAGCATGAATGAAGGCTCCTGGAACTTAAAAATTGAACCAAATATCAAATCATATCCAAAAGTGAGGAATGATATCAAATCCCCAGCAACAATTTTGAAGGAGACTTGCGGTACTTGATTTTTCACACCAAATTTGATGAGAGCAGCTACAACTATTACTGAAAGCTCTTGAAACTTAAAAACTGAACCAAACAATGTCAAATCACATCCAAATAATATCATATCATATTCAAATAGGTTCATATCATATCCAAGAGTGTGGTCCACCAAGATGAGATGCACAATTTTTTCCTTCTTCAAAATTCTTAAAATTGGTGCATGCAATCATGTAGGAATTTATTGTAAGCTATAGATCAATGAGAGTGAATGGATCACTCCTAAAATATGATATTATTTCCAAAATAACCATGGTATTACTTATATGCACACCACCAACATCATTATATATAGAGAAATCAAATATCTCTTCCTTTTCTGAAACAATTACCGGTAAACTATGCATAGAATTTAAAATAGAAGAATCACTAGAGAATTTTTGAAAAGAATGGAAGGAGAGTTTTTCTTCAAAAACAAATATTTGAATGTCTTCTTCTAGATCATCCATGTGAGGAGATGAGATAACAGATATCTCATACACTTCTAGAGCAGTAGGAGAAGGAATTACTTCAAGGAGACTTTCTTAAATTCGAATTGACTGTGTGGAAAATTATGCTCCTTTTTCATCTTCAACAAATTGTTTTGTTGTAGAAGAGGGAATGAACTCATCATGCTAGGTTTTATTTGAAACTCTCTCAATAGCTGTAATTTTACAGTCATATCCCATATGACTTCTAGGTCCTCTTGATAGAGGTAAAGTGATGACGTATTCCCTGGAGGCAACCATGTGGTTCGATGCTCCAAAATCTATCAAATAAGCCTTTGACGAAGTGAGACTTGCATGCAAGTATCTCTCATATTATTCAGTCTTCTCTTCATCATTAGACATCTCTACACCTTGTGGAAGGGAAATATGTTTTCGTACACATAGAGGTTTCAACTGGTCGAGGGCCTTCTTCATGCACGAGTCTTCTGGATGAAAACCCCTCATACAATAGCGACAGTTTTTATTTTCAAACTTCTTCTTTTGCTTAGAGCCAGAGGATCCTTCAGAAGTATTTTGATTCTCTTTAGGATTTGAATCAATTTTTTTATGCTACTTCCCTTTATATCTCCCTTTAGCTTACACTTTGGTAAAGTCTTTCACTAGGAGAGATTGATCTTTGGAAGTCTTGATGACTTCCACCTGGATCAACTTCTCTTGCTCATGTATTAAGGACTCAGAAAAGGAATAAAGTGAGGGAATCTTCCAATTAGGAATGGGATCTCTCCTGGAATGGAAGATTGAGACAAATACATAATACTCAGGTCTTATTTTTCTATGTACGGAGAGCACATGTTGCTCATCCTTTCTTTCTATTCCGCACTGTCTGCATTGGAGTGCAAGAAACTTAAATTTAGAAAATAATTGTTGCACTGTCTCAAAACTGTCAAGATGTAAGGCTACAAACTTGTTCCCTAGAACGTGTCCTTGAATCTATTCTTGATTTCCAAACACGTATTCAAGCTTCTCCCGGGATTCTTTGGGAGTCCTCAAACCTTCAACGTGGAAGAGGAGATCTTTGGATATGTGATTACATAGATAATCGAAAGCTTCATCTAAGTGGTTCAGAAACTTGTTTCTCTCTGTTGGGCCCAGAATTGGTCCCTTTTTAACCATCCTTGATCACCTTTTCTTCCCCTGTCCTACACCATTCAGCAAGGTAATCAGACCTGTTGTCCTCACTTTATTCCCCAAACTGCCAAAGTATGACTGATCATTGCTTTATCTTATTAATGCTTATGATTGTGATAATTAAGGCTATGTATCTCTCAAATGTGCTAACATGTCATGATTTATGAAGGTAGTTTGAGATAAGTGGACTGCAGGAAGATGGGGCTGAACAAGTCTCGAAAGGAGGAATATTCGCCGCTCAAGATGATCCTCGGCCCTCCTATCATCAATTAAGGCACGCGGTTTTAATGTGACATCCTAGACAGAGCTGTGACGAGGCAACTGTAACAGAATGTGCTACAATTGGAGATCTTTAGTACATTGTTGCTCGAGTATAATTGTGATTAGGGAAGATCGCCATTCCTGGGCCAACTAACAGCTTTCCCATGTTTCTTATATCTTTACTATGCCACGTTTGTAACAGCTAGTGTTATTTATGGCGCATGAAGATCAGAGATCTTCATGGCTGCCCTTTAATAGGATCGGATGTTATGATCTGCATGTATAAGTATGAGGATCTATCTCGACCCAGGGGGTTGGAAAATAGATAATTCATTCATTGTATTAGCATTGGAAGCAACTTGTGTAATCTTTCTTTCTTTAATATGAGGAGTTACCTCTGGTTTAAGGGAGTTTCACGTTGTTCAGCTAGCATCTTTGTGTGAAGGTTGGGCCCGCCTTCCACAGAGATTGCTGAGTTAATTTAGGACTTTTTAATTCAGTATTGTGTGATGCTTTGTTGATTCTATTTCCTTTGCACACAGTTGTAGTAAGTGTGGATTTACAGTATAATTGTGATTACATTTTCTTGAGATCGGTAAGTGGTACAGAGTGATAGTCGACTGAGTAGGTAACTTTCTTTATGAAATTCATGTGGTAGCTGTACATAGCTTTGTTCATCCTGCAGTTTTAAGTTGTTATCCCATGAATCCTTGCAATTTATCTTTACTATTACGATTGTTGACTTTTATTCCTGTAATTCAATTTCTCAGAGTAGCTGAACTCGATCCTTTGCAATTGAATTCCTAGATTAATATTTGATTTATGTTTATGGCTTTCAAGAGTAATCAGATTGAATAGGTGAATTACTTGTTCAGGGATGTGAATAAGATTTCTTTTTTATCTGCAATTGTCGTTTGATCATTTTTTCCTTGATACATGGTAGAAAGTAATTGAAACTGTAGTATCTAGAAGATGAATGTGATTACGCCAATTCTTGGGATGGGCATAGTTGTTAGAGGATAAGAGTGTTCAATTACAGTGATTTTGTGTTTAAGCATATACTGTGCATTTATCCTTTGAAACAAAAGACTTTCTCGGGTTGACAATAAATCTCGTATGCTCTGTATGTTGGTAGTAATTCACCTGCATATCGGATGCTTAACATTTTGGCACCATTGCCGGGGAAGGATAAAAATTAAACAATATCATTAGTTGCATCTGGTAATTGTTTCTAGTCAGTCTTTTCTATTCTTTTTGCTGAAATGATTTGGGTTGCATGAATACGAGGAGGGTAAAACGCGATCAACTCCCAACTCCCAAAACCCCACAAAATACTAACAGTGCAGGTGGCTTGGGTCGCGGTCGAGGACCACCATTGGGTAGAAGGACATTCATTGACGATCTTGTTGACAGAACTGATTCATCCACCAGGGCTCGCTATCAAGAAAATCCTATCAGAAGAAATCTTGCCAATCCTGGGGTGCTAGCGTCAGGGTCCACGGTGGAGAATACACGAGCAGCTGCGACTTCCTCGAATATCCCTGCGGAAGAGGACACAGCTGTTACAACTGGGCCTGCTGGTAGAGGTCTAATCTACCACATCTACGGGAAGGTTGTAACTGAAGAAGAGTGGACGTAGTTCCACCAAAATATTACTGATCAATGGAAGAGCAAGGAAAAGAAAGAAGAAAAGAACGAGGAAAAGACGAAGAGAGAAGAGAAGAACGAGGAACAGAGGAAGGACGAAGAGAAAAATGAGGAACAGAGCGTAGGAACGAATGAAGAGGAGGAAACAGAAGAAGAGATGAGTAACAGACACGAGTTCGGTGAGGAAGAGGCAATGGGGGAAAACTATCATCATGAGAATCATTCCCTGCCTGAAGGAATGATGGCTACACTGCAATTTCTGATTCAGTAGCCAGAGGGGAAAGCTCCTATGAAAAATATCTCACCATCGGTGTTGCCTCACTTCCATGGAAGGGAGGTAGAAGATCCAGATGAATTCCTTTTTGAATTCAATATCCTCTGCCGCAGCTATGGTTATATCACCGATGCCCAAAAGCTAAAACTTTTCCCTGCCACCCTGAAGGACAACGCATTACGCTAGTTCATGAGCCTTAGGGGAGGAACTATTGCTAATTGGGATAAAATGAAACAGGTGTTCCTGGAGAAATATCAGGAATATTGCAACACCAAGGACAAAAGAGAGGAATTATTCAAAATGGTGCAGAAGGAGGACGAAATTCTGGAGGATTTTGTGGAAAGGTTACTGTACAATGTGCAGAGAGCCGGGCAGACGAACATGGGGCTGGACGTGCTCAAGATAATATTGCTTCGAGGAATCAGGGATGATTGTCTAGACATGTTAAACCTGCTAGGAAAGGGAGATATCTCCAAAGAACCTTTTGGAAAGATTGTGGAGCTATGTAAGAGATACTCCAGGGGGTCTTCCAGGAACAATAAGTGGGATAAACGGGATAAGCTAGAACGTGATGTCTTTGATAGAACTCAGAAGCCGTCCAAAGGAGGAGCTACCCATGCAGAGATAGGAAATCTCCTTGAAAATTTTAAGACAGAGATGATGAGCTCCATCTCCTCGGAGATCGATGTCCTGAAGGCAAAACAAAAACAGGCTGTGGAGGATCTCACACTAGGTGTGTTCTACCCCCGATGTAGAAAGAATCATCCACTGAGAGAATGCCCGCTTGATAAAGTAGAAGTATGTCAGCTGTGTGAGATGAACCACGACATGAAAGAATGTCCCTCACTTCCCCAAGTGAAGGCTGTTCTGCAGGCATCAACTCCAGAAGTGGAATCAGCCTATTTCATTGCACAGAAGAAACCTTGGCAGCCTCGAAATCAAGGTATGCCTCTAGACTCGTTTCCATTTTTGAATAATATGAGCAATTGGAATAACATGCAAAATGTGAATACACAATTCCCTTCAAATTATGGTCAGTGGAATCCTTCCCAACCTGCAATGCAAAATTATAACTCATGGAGTCCCTGGACACAGCCACCACATCAACCTACGTCATGGTCTCCTAGATGGAGGAATTTCCACCATGGAAACCAGTTTCCTCAACCACCTCCACCACAACAGTCACCATATTCTCCTCAATACCCTCAATTCCCTCAATATCCTCAATACCCACCTCAACAGTCGCAGCTGCAACTGCAGAACAATTATGTCCCTAATATACCAATACGACCTTAGCTGCCTACCCAACCTAATCCTAACCCAAATAATAAAATAGTCCATCAATTGGAGACTGTTAACATGCCAGCCTACTCTCTTTCCCCTGTACCTTGTAACGATATTCATTTATGATCTGGGAAAATAGTAGAACCCATAATTACAGAAGATGCTCCACCTTTTTTGCATAAAGGAGGGAGTTCACGGCATCCGCTCGATATAGTTCCTATCATTGAAGATGCTGAGCATCCCTTAGATGGGACGGCTAAAAAATCAAATGATAAATCTGCCAATACGTAGCCTACCCAGCTGATAAGGCAACCACCATACCCCGAGAGACTAATGCTACCAAGAATAGGGGGGCAACCTCAGTTTAACCTCCTAGGAGAGTTAAAGAATCTATATGTTAAGATCCCCCTTCTTCAAGCTCTTCAATACATACCTATTTATGCTAGAACCATTCGGGACCTATGCACTAAGAAACCAGGAAGGAAACCCAGAGATCCTCCCACTGTTCACGTCATAGGAAATTTATCTGCCTTGATAATGGGAAAAACCCCTGTGACTAAGTATGACGACCCTGGCAATCGTACTGTCACTGTACAGGTAGGACAGACACAGATACCCAACGTGCTAGTCAATTTAGGAGCAGTGATCAATGTCATAACCATGGAGACTGTAAAGAAGCTTGGGCTCACTAATCTTAGACCGACCCCCACCATTTTAGAATTGGCGGACAGATCCACCATTAGACCCGAAGGGATTCTGGACAACCTTGTCATCTCAATAGATTCATGGAAGTACCCTGCTGACTTTTTGGTATTACAACCAAAATCGCAGTTGGGAGGACGCCCATTGATCCTGGGGAGGCCTTGGTTGGCCACAACTGATGCTTGCATTAGCTGTCGATCGCGGTCCATGACTATATTTGATGGTACAGAGACTAAAAGCCTCACCCTTTATCCTCCAGCTCGGCCAAGTCTAGAGGCCGAAACTTCCCTTTGGATAGAGCAAGAGGAGGAGGAGGATGTTCAACCACTACTAACTATAGGGAAGGCCTTAAATTTTAAAAACGAAACAGAAGATGATGCTATTAGTAATTTTATTAGTGAACCCACTTTAGTCGATAGAAAGGTCTATCAAATCCTGAACATTACCCTGGGAAAGGAAGAACAAGAAAATCTTACAGAAGAAGCACTAGTTGGTGACACAAACATAATTCCAGTTTTGAAAAATTCAAAAAGTATTCCTGTTGAGGTAGAGCCTGGAAGGACTTTGAATATCAATCCTAGTCTATCCTTAGAGGAACAGAAGCACCTAATCAGTCTCTTGAAAGAACACAAGGGGGCGTTCGCCTGGGAATACACAGACATGAGGGGTATTCCTTCTAATCTGTGCACCCATCATATTTATATTAAAAGTGACTCCTGACCTGTGTGTCAACCCCAACGGCGCATGAACCCTAATCTGAGGGATATAGTGAAGGAAGAAATCTAGAAACTTTTGGAAGCAGGATTTATATATCCTATTTCGGATAGTGAATGGGTTTCCCCACTCGTAATTGTGCCCAAGAAAAATGGTAAATGGAGGGTCTGTGTTGATTATAGGGAACTAAACAAAGCCACCCAAAAGGATCATTTCCCTTTTCCCTTTATTGACCAATTACTTGATACCCTATCAGGGAAGAAGTTCTTCTCCTTCCTAGATGGGTTCAGCAGGTACAACCAAATTCAAATTGGTCCTGAGGACCAGGATAAGACCACCTTCACTTGTCCCTGGGGAATGTTTGCCTACAGAGTGCTTCCCTTTGGTTTATGTAACGCACCGGCAACGTTTCAAAGAGCTGTAATTGGAATATTCTCTTAATTAGTTAATGATAGTATGGAAATATTTATGGACGATTTTACTCCCTATGGCAAGGATTTTGAGGAAGCGCTGGAAAATTTAAAGAAGGTTTTAGTTCGCTGTGAACAGACTCAGCTCTCATTAAGCACCGAAAAGTGCCATATGATGATGAGTGAGGGGGTGGTATTAGGGAATTTCATCTCTGCCAATGGCATTCAGGTGGAACCTTCAAAAATAAAGGTGATAAAAAATCTACCTACCCCTTCAACTCAGAAAGAGGTGCGAAGTTTTCTGGGACATGCTGGATATTACCGAAGGTTTATAGAAAACTTCTCCAAACTTGCTTCTCCTTTGTTCTCTCTGTTAACGAAGGATGCACAGTTTGTGTGGAGTGAAGCATGCTAGACAGCGTTTGATAAGCTTAAGGAAAAACTGTCCACAGCTCCTATCCTAAGGGGACCTAATTGGACCCTACCCTTCCATATTTCTTCAGATGCCTCTGATACCGCCATTGGAGTAGTATTAGGACAGCAGGATGGTCAAGTACCTTATGCCATATATTATGTTAGTAAAAACTTAGCCCCTGCTGAAATTAATTATACTGTTACTGAGAAAGAATTCCTAGCTATTGTCTACTCTATCAATAAATTTTGACATTACATTACTGGGTATCCTACATTTGTGCACACTGACCACTCTGCCATTAAATACTTAATGAACAAACCTGTCACCAATGCCAGAGTGACCAGGTGGCTCTTGTTATTGCAGGAATTTGATATTACCATTATAGATAAACCTGGGAAAGAAAATGTTGTTGCTGATTTTTTATCTCGTTTCACTAACAGTGATGACAGTTTGCCTGTTGAGGACTCTTTTCCAGATGAACATCTATTCGCACTTTCAGCTCATTCCCCCTGGTATGCAGACGTCGCTAATTATTTGGTTGCAGGAAATCTCCCGCCACATATGTCTAAACGATAAAAGAGAAAAATCATCCAGCAAAGTGCCAGGTATTGTTGGCTCAACGACCATCTCTTCTACATAGGGCCCGATCTTGAGATTAGGAGATGTGTAAGGGAAGATGAGATCTTTCACATACTAAAATCCTGTCATGATGAGCCTTGTGGGGGACACTTTGCAGACAAAAGAACAGGGCACAAAGCGCTGTGGATGGGCTACTATTGGCCAACTCTTTTCAAGGATGCTAAAAGGTATGTTCAGTCCTGTGACAGCTACCAAAGGATGGGCCAACCCGATAAAACAGATTAGATGCCTCTACAACCTCAAGTAGTAGTTGAACCATTTGATAGATGGGCACTGGACTTTGTTGGCCCTATCAGCCCTCTTTCCAGACAGAAAGCTTACATTCTGGTTTGCACTGATTATATGACCAAGTGGGTAGAGGCTGTAGCTTTGGCTAAGGCTAACGACCAGGCGGTGATCGATTTTCTGTACAACGAAATATTTACCTGCTTTGGTGTACCGAAGGAAGTAGTTACCGATGGGGGACCACAATTCATGTCACACCAATTTGAATCCTTGCTCCGGAAGTATCATTTGCAGCATAGGGTGGCTTCACCTTACCACGCCCAAGCCAATGGTCAGGTGGAGAGTACTAATAAAGTTATTGAAGCCATCCTTACTAAAACAATTAAGAGCCATCGGAAGGATTGGGCTGATAGGGTTCCAGAAGCACTGTGGGCATATCGCATGACTTGGCACAACACCACAAGTTTCTCTCCCTATGATTTAGTGTAAGGAAAGAGTGCCATCTTTCCAATTGAGTTTGAGATCAAAACCCTGAAGACAGCCTCCGAAATGAATCTGGATGTAACAGAAGCCCAGAAGAGAAGATTGAATCAACTAAACGAAATGGATGAGAAGCGGTTAGCTGCAGTGGACTAGACTGTGTTGCTTTAGCAACAGAGATCCAATTGGCATGACCAATTTATTAAAAAGAAAATATTATGTGAGGGAGACTGGGTGTTACTATATGACTCCAGGTTCAAAAGGGATTTTAAAGGTAAATTACGTACAAGGTGGCTAGGTCCATACTTGGTCGACAGGGTATTTGACAACGGCACTGTCCATCTGGTGACCATTGATGAGAACCGCATATCATTATTTGCTAATGGCCACATACTGTGACTGTATCGTAATCCTATTTCGAAAGACGCATTCATTTCACAAATTGCCGCCGATCCAGATTATCAACTAGCACCAAGGCAGGAACTTCTCTCTTCCTTTGCCAATCCTTGAACTGTAACTCACATTTGAATTATTGTACATAAATAATGTTTTTTTTCTCTGCTGCATTTTATATTGTTTTTCCCTTTTGCATTTGATCTTCTCGTTTGCTGTTGTTTTCAAAAATTGGCAGGGAAGTGCCAGGAGAATGACCAGACTGGGCCTGTCGAACGAGAGTCGTTTTCCCATGCCTTCCTTCAAAATAAATTTTTTGGTAGCCGTGAACCATTTCCCAGCGGCTGCGACATCTTTCCCAGTGGCCGTAAAACTTTTCCCTTGCAGCCGAGACTTTTTTTTTCCGATCACCGTAAAATCCCTTTTTCGGCAGCCGTGAACCATTTCCCGGCGGCTGCGACATCTTTCCCGGCGGCCGTAAAACTTTTCCCTGGAAGCCGAGACTTTTTTTTCTAGATCACCAGAAAATCCCTTTTCTGACAGCCGTGAACCATTTCCCGGCGGCTGCGACATCTTTCCCGGTGGCCGTAAAACTTTTCCCTGGAAGCCGTGACCTTTTTTTCCGATCACCGTAAAATCCTTTTTCCGGCAGCCGTGAACCATTTCCCGGTGGCTGCGGCATCTTTTCCGGCGACTACGACATATTTCTCGGCGGCCGTAAAAATTTTCCCTGGTGGCCGTGACTTTTCCCGATGACCATAAATCCTTCTTCCGGCGGTCGTGAATCTTTCCTGGCGGCTGCAACATCTTTTTCGTCAGCCGCGATATCTTTTCTGGCAACTGCAGTTCTACTCTATTAGCGGATGTCTCCAGCATTAAAAGCCGCCTTTTTATTTCAAAACTTGAAAACATGAAGAGGTAACTCCTGTGTTATTGGGAAATTGCTTCCTACACTGTTCAATCTGCTAGATATGGATCCGATTCCCCCTCGCGTCAACAAGCTGGTCCATAAGGCGACGGTCTTCTTCATAATTCCGACCATATGGACGCGATGGTTGTGTTTCATGGGTGGAAAGAATTATGGCCGTATTCTAGTTATAATGATGAAATCAATGAATACACACATGCTTGACCTCTGCAACGTCAGCAACCGCACGTTCCACCAGTCTCCGCAGGATATCCGACGCACAGTCCCACGAGGTATGGCTTTGATTTATCACGTGATTAAGTGTTGATATGATTTAACAATATCATTCGTACCTTTATTCGTATCACCATTATGGCCTAATTAACCCTTTCCCTCGTGCGATGTAAACACTAATAATCGCCACCTTCGCCAATTCGGAATAAACTTTCGAACGTTTTTTCGTGCTGAACTTTCCAAATTTGCCCATTTTTCTCAACATCTCCGCTCAGCGATTTGTGCATCCTCTCCGCTGCAACCTCCATTCTCAGACTTTGTAATCCATGGAGTAGCAACCTCAGTCTGCAGCCAGGATCATGGGGATTCCAGCTTGTCATGAACCTTTGAATACACAGGAACTCAAAAAAAATCCTGCAGTTTTTGCCATCTTTCAAGCCGCTGGCTGGATCGAATTTTTTGAGCGACTAGACGGATTCAATCGGGAAACAACATTGCAATTTGCTTTAAACCTCATAGAAACTCACTCTGAGGTGTGGGGGCTGCGCATAGAAGTCTCCGAGGCCATTATATCCGAGGTTACTGCCATCCCGCAGGTGGGAAGGGCATGGTTTGGACGACGAGTCCCCACGGCAACTGCACGGGAAGCATTTTTAGTAGAGGGGGAGCAAGTTCAATCATCAAGAAGAGGGATTGCACTGCACTCATTGCTGTGACCATGGGACCAGGTGGCTATCTTTCTCAAGAAATACATCACTTGTGAAGGTAGGTACCAAACTGTTTATAATTCTGAACTGCCTTTACTTTCTCATCTCCGCCATGGCACTTTAGTAAACATTCCATACTATTTGCTTCATGACTTGCATCATATGGTGGCATTCATCCAAGACGCTAAGCATCCATTTGCCTCCTTGACCCACCATGCAGGTCTCATCAAATTAATAATTTTAAGAACCCTTGCCCAGCATAACATAACCTGGGAACAATTCACAGCTCGAGCTCAGGAACCCGCTCCCTTGCCGGGTGTCCCAATGGAATAGGAACAGGTTGAACTACAGCAGGAGGACTGGAGTCTCTCCAATATAGTTGGGTGGAGGGATGAAACTACATCAGAAGAAGAGCAACCAGGGGCACAATCAGAGCAATTGGGGGAGGGTGTAGATAAAAACCTTGTGGAAAACCCTAACAACAAGGCAGCTCTGACAGCAGAAGGTGAAATTGGAGCAGCACTAAATGCTGCGACAATTGAACCTAAAGGTGACAGAGCTAGGGAAATAGAAGAAAATATCGGGCTAGTAACCATTGAATCCTCACCTGAGTGGGGAGGAGGAACTTTAATTGAGGAAGAACAGCCTGAGGAGCAAGAAAACATCCCTTCGACCTCAGCTATGAATCTCGATATCCTAGCTCCACAAAATAAAACACCACAAAGAAGAAGAAAGAGATCAATCAAGGAACTTAACATAACCTCACCAATCAGAAGGAAAAGAACTAAATCAGTTACAGTAGCAAAGGCAGCCAGAAAAAGATGGGCAACCCTAGAGGCACAGGTTGAGTTCCCAATCCTTGTACCGAGGCCAATGGATGCTCCACAAGGGCCAGTCGAAGAAGAACCCTGATTTGAAGAACTTCTGGCTGAGAACGCATTATTAAAAGTGGACATCCAAGTACTTCGAAGGGAATTGGAAACATGGAAGGAAACCTGCAGAAAACAAGGTGAAAGGAAAATGTATACATTGGTGGAGGCCGCAGACCAACTGGAGGAATCGAACTCTACCGAGCCTGGAGAGGAAGATGAGCGAGTAATCTATCCCAATTGTGGGGAAATATTCAAGGAGGCAGGCCACAAGATTATAATTCGCACCTGTACAGCACAACAGTCCGCGCCCACAATGGAGGAAGCTGCAGAAAAAGAAGATGCTGTCACACGAGAACCAACATCTTTAACCATCTGTGCTGAAGTTGCCACCAATCCTGTGACAGAGGAGCTAAAGGATGAAATCATGTATGATGATGGGCATAGAGATTGCACTGTAACCCCAGAATGCTCCCATGACATAGAGATTATAGAGGCTGAGCCACAAAGGCAAGATATTGATGAATTTGAACAAGGTGTTGTAACACAAGAACCAGCATCCATGAGTATACTTGTCTAATTGGCCGAGCAATTGGGAGAAGAACATGGGATGGAGGACACTCTGGAGCTTAATGAAGAACTTTGCACAATAACCCCAGAATGTTCCCAGGATACAAAGCTCATAGGAGAAGAATTGCAACAACAGGAGGATGAAGGGGTAAGCCAGGATGTTGCTACACAAGAACCAACATCCTTGGAGGTTGCAGCAAGGACTCCTGAATTGAAATTGGAAGACAACCCTGGAATGGATATCATGCCCGATATACATTGGAGCGAGGATGAACAGGTACAGACACAATCCTCAGGTGACACTGAAATCCTTGAGGAGGAGCTGCACACCGAGGAAGATATCCAATCTCAGTGGCAGAAGGACAAGGAAGACACTGTTACACAAGAACCAGTGTCTCTAGAAGCAATGAATGAAGCCGCTGAAGAGACTCTAAGGGATGTTGCTATCACACAAGAACCAAAAACTCTTGGATCAAATTTGGAAATGCAGGTTACCCAAGAAAAACACACTATTACACAAGAACTAGTGTCACACAAGAAAATCCAGGAGGAGTCGCTGTCACACAAGAACCAGCAACTCTTGAACCAAATTCAGAAATGTAGGGTCCCTAAGAGGAAGACACTGTCACACAAGAACCAGTGTCTCCAGAAGCAATGGATGTAGCTGATGAGGAGAATCCAAGGGAAGTTGCTGCCACACAAGAACCAGCAACTCTTGAACCAATTTCAGAAATGCAGGGTCCCCAAGAGGAAGACACTGTCACACAAGAACAAGTGTCTCCAGAAGCAATGGATGTAGCTGATGAGGAGAATCCAAGGGAATTTGCTGCCACACAAGAACCAGCAACTCTTGAACCAATTTCAGAAATGTAGGGTCCCAAAGAAGAAGACACTGTCACACAAGAACCAGTGCCTCTAGAAGCAATGGATGTAGATGCTGAAGAGAGTCCAAAGGAAGTTGTTGTAACACAAGAACCAAAAACTCTCATAGTAAACTTAGATGTGCTAGAAGACACTATCCCACAAGAGCCAGTGCTTCTACCCCTTAGAAATTTCATTGACTTGGACTCAGATCAAGAAGAGCATCATAAAAGGAAATCTTGAACCTGGCAGCAGAAGTCTCAACTCTGAGAATGGAAGTGACCAAATGGAAAAGTTAGGTGGAGGAGTACCAAGAAGGGATGATTTCTCTCAGTGAGCATAGGAAAATCATCAGGGGATTGGAAGAGAATTGGGCAGAAGAACGAATGGCCCACCGAGTTCGAGAAGAAGAGCTGCAGAGAAAATTGAGAGAATTGAAAAAGTTCCAATCGATGCAGCAGGAGAAGGAGCAGATGTATGCTCTCTCTTAAGAACTCATGGGCACCAGGAAGCCTTCTTCCTCTTATCCAGTATTCCTATTTGAACAATTTGTCTGGTTTAAATTGAAGGCTGTACAGGAAGGGAGGTCGTTCGAAATCACAACCTCAGCAAAGTTCTTGGAGACATTCTTTGGAAGCAATTTTGAGGAGCAGAATTTGCTGTGTGAACTTTACTTGCATGAGATGGCTTGCCCTCTAGAATACCACTCAAATCCTTTTCCATTTGCAGGGGATGTTCAGCTAAGAGCTTTTTCCTCTTTTGTGAGAAATCACGCTCAGTGGGAAAAGTCTTTTCAAACCTTTTCTCATAATGAAGCTCACACTAACTTGTGGATTCGAAGTGAGCCCCAGAATCCTGGTATTCTTTTGGCTTGGTATAGAGATTTCCTTTCACGTCCTCCCCAGGCACAGCATATAATGAGACTGTAGGAAGAGGTGATTTCCACTTGCACCAACTACATTTCCAGACACCAGCAGGTAGGACTAGAAGGGAGTAAGCACAGATGGCAAGCTGCCTCCTCTGCACTCAGAAGTCAAGATCCCTACTGTTTCAATAATTTCAAGCAGGCACTTTCCAGAGTCAAGGGCTATGTGGGAAGTATGAGGGAGTGTATGATTAATTGGTTGGGCTTGAAATTTAAATTCCCTCTCATTTGGTGGCCAGCAAAACCGTATAATGTGGATTTTTCCTTAACTAGGGAAGAGGAGCAGCGATGCTGGAAGTATTGTGTTACTCATAGAGGCTTTTTAAAGAAAGATGAGGTGCCTGAGTTTCCTTACAATTTTTCCTCCCTCTACGAGCAGAGCTCAGTGCAGGATTCAGATTTCGAATGATGTAGGTTGTTGTATGAGGACATGCAACATGATAGTTGGGGGGAGATGTTGGGCCCATAATTGGTCCCTTTTTAACCATCCTTGATCACCTTTTCTTCCCCTGTCCTACACCATTCAACAAGCTAATCAGACTTGTTTTCCTCACTTTATTCCCCAAACTGCCAAGGTATGACTGATCATTGTTTTATCTTATTAATGCTTATGATTGTGATAATTAAGGCTGTGTATCTCTCAAATGTGCTAACATGTCATGATTTATGAAGGTAGTTTGAGATAAGTGGACTGCAGGAAGATGGGGCTGAACAAGTCTCGAAAGGAGGAATATTCGCCGCTCAAGATGATCCTCGGCCCTCCTATCATCAATTAAGGCACGCGGTTTTAATGTGACATCCTAGACAGAGCTGTGACGAGGCAACTGTAACAGAATGCACTACAATTGGAGATCTTTAGTACATTGCTGCTCGAGTATAATTGTGATCAGGGAAGATCGCCATTCCTGGGACAACTAACAACTTTCCCATGTTTCTTATATCTTTACTATGCCACGTTTGTAACAGCTAGTGTTATTTAGGGCACCTAAAGATCAGAGATCTTCATGGCTTCTCTTTAATAGGATTGGATGTTATGATCTGCATGTATAAGTATGAGGAGCTGTCTCGACCCAGGGGGTTGGAAAATAGATAATTCATTCATTGTATTAGCAGTGGAAGAAACTTGTGTAATCTTTCTTTCTTTAATATAAGGAGTTACCTCTGGTTTAAGGGAGTTTCACGTTGTTCAGCCAGCATCTCTGTGTGAAGGCTGGGCTCGCCTTCCACAGAGATTGCTAAGTTAATTTAGGACTTTTTAATTCAATATTGTGTCATGCTTTGTTGATTCTATTTCCTTTGCACACAGTTGTAGTAAGTGTGGATTTACAGTATAATTGTGATTACATTTTCTTGAGATCGGTAAGTGGTACAGAGTGACAGTCGACTGAGTAGGTAACTTTCTTTATGCAATTCATGTGGTAGTTGTACACAGCTTTGTTCATCCTACAGTTTTAAGTTGTTATCCCACAAATCCTTGCAATTTATCTTTACTGTTACGATTGTTGACTTTCATTCCTGTAATTCAATTTCTCAAAGTAGCTAAACTCAATCCTTTGCAATTGAATTCCTAGATTAATATTTGATTTATGTTTATGGATTTCAAGAGTAATCAGATTGAATAGGTGAATTACTTGTTCAGGGATGTGAATAGGATTTCCTTTTTATCTGCAATTGTCGTTTGATCATTTTTTCCTTGATACATGGTAGAAAGTAATTGAAACTGTAGTATCTAGAAGATGAATGGGATTACACCGATTCTTGGGATGGGCATAGTTGTTAGAGGATAAGAGTGTTCAATTACAGTGATTTTGTGTTTAAGCATATACTGTGCATTTATCCTTTGAAACAAAATACTTTCTCAGGTTGACAATAAATCTCGTATGCTCTGTATGTTGGTAGTAATTCACCTGCATATCGGATGCTCGACACTCTCAACTGAATGATGGGGCTTGGCCTCCCTACCAAGTATCATCTTGAAGTATCCATGCTTGCACAAGTCCAGCTACATATCTACCCTCCAATCAACATAATTGAAGGGTGTTAGGATCCGACATTGAGAATCCATAATTCTTCGACTGGAAAAGACAATATATTCACACAAGCTACGTAGCACCTATAGAATTTCACTGCAAAACACTAAAACATTCGAATTATGTTAGAATCATGCCTTCCCTCTTGACATGAACACTTTCTCAAGGTTCATCATGCCCACACCACCACTCTAAATAAATTCAAAGGATGCAAGGCACTCTTTGTGGGACTTCTGTGGAAACTCAGTTGCTTCTAGTGTTCATTGGAGAGCGGACAGACATGAAACTTGCTTGAGATGGATCTGATACCATGTTAGAATTGTTGTTCCATTTAGATATTCAAGCAATGAGTCAAATATTATTGATGCAATAAAAGAGTAATGGAGATACACACTGAACAAATCAAACCACACAGGAAATGGATGAGTATAGCTCAGATAATTACAGTATCATGTTCATTACAATATCTGGTGTTACAATAGTGTTACATAGGAAAATAATTCAAATAATTAGGGATGAATTCGAATCTCCCAAATGGATGTGATTGTATCTGACTAACTAGCTAACTGAGGATGTTTCAATCACTATCAAAGTCCAAGTGGTTAATTCCATATGTCTAATCAAGCCACACAATCAATTATAATCAGTTAACTCACTCTAACTGAAGTGGTAGGTGAGGAAAAGCTCCTTATCCACATGCAGTCATGTCTAATTTGCACTAACTGAGTTGATTGTGATCTAACTAAAAGTTACTGAAAAATAACTAAGCTTAACTAGTTCCAACTCCAACTAACTAGAGGAGGTTGGTGTCAGGACTCCCAATGGCTCCTAAAATGCAGGGATTGGCCTAGGAGGCGCCTAAATTGATGCATGTAAGTGTAGCCAGTGGAATTTAGCCTCTATAGATGTTCCCCTCACTCTAGTAACTGGTACATGTGGCCCCATTAGGCCAAGTGGACCCAATGGTACTAGTGGACCCAACTAAATAAATAAAACTCCTAAGTTAGGCTAAAATAATCTAACAGACAGTTTGGTTAAGGGAGGATTATAAATATTGGCATTCTTCAATTGGAAAACATGGGAATCCTTCCCAAGAACTAAAAATCACTTAGGTTGATGAATATAAAACTCTTCCTCAATGTTTCCATTGAGGAAGGTTGTCTTCACATCTATCTGGTGAAGCTTCCATCCTAGAAAAAATGCGAGATAATAGCTTGAATAGTGGTGTATTGGCCACATGAGCGAATGCCTCATCATAGTTTGTGCCTTCTTTCAGTGATAAACCTAGGGAAACAAATCTATCTTTATACTTATCAATGCAACCATACACATCATGATTGATCATATAAATCCATTTGGAAGTTACTATGGAATTCCCTTCATGTTTAGGAACAACTTCTCGAACATCATTCTTCATAATAGACTTGTATTCCTCTACTATTGCATCTTTCCATACTTGTTTCTTAGCAACTTCTTCATAGGTGGAAGGTTCTGAATCATTGATGTGACTCATCTATGCAACATACCCATAATATATGTGAGGTTTCTTTTGCTCTCTGGATGATCCTGATGGTGATCCATGCCTTTCTATATCTTGTAGAATGTCTCGGCACCATGCGGATATTCGATTAGCAGGAGGTTTAGTAAGTGGCCTCTCAATAATTTCTACTGGTTCTTTAGGAGCTAGCAACCTGAGTACTCATTTGGCTTCTCCCTATCAACATCTAAATGGGGAGAAGAAGAATCAGGATCCTCCATCATGGGAGTCTCATGCTCCTCCATGTCTGAATCACACAATCTATTTAGAGTGCTTGAATACAACCTCTTCTTTGAATCTCACATCTCTACTAACTTCAATGTGTCTTTCTCTTGGTGCATAAATTATTTAGGCTTTGCATCATTCACTATAACCAATCAAGGTCCCTTTCTTTCTGGATGGCTCTATATTTGTCCTTTTTTCTTTCTTTCGGGATCTTCTTCGGAATGAATCCATATTTAATACTTGTAATTCTTTGATTGTAGGTTATAACATGTGGTATTTCCCTACAACCCAAATTTAGTCCAATGGATAGAAACATTGCATAATCATGCAATTCAACCATATGAATATTTCAATGCAATTGCCATAGTTTACAATATTATGCAAACATTTTAACCAATGTTTTATAACAACCTCCATCCATATCGCATGGAATGTTATGCAACATTATATGTTACCTACTTAATCATAACATGTACTACATGAGCTTTACTATTCGCCAATAAAAGAAAACTATAATGTATGCTTATCATGTTATACTATAGCATACTTCCTAATTCTAGGAATATATATCTGCATATAAATTTAATGAAATATATTCAAAAACATTCAGATCTTATTTACAAGAGAAATTGATAATCAAAACAAAAATACTTATCTTTTATTGTTTTGTGGGATCCCTCTTGATCTTTGATTCCTTGCATAGATTATTGGTGTCCCTAGGTCTTCATACATCACCAATGATAATATTATCATGTAGAGATTATGCAATCATTGGTGCACTAAAGGAAATACTCCTTTCGACAATCATCATCTTCTTCATTGGATGAATTCTTCTATGTAGGTTCATATTCTGTAGCAGTAGAAGCATCAAATCTATCCTTGTACTTTTATATTTACGTAGCTCAACACTCTCTTGCATAATGGCCCTTCTTGATGCAATTGTAGCACTTGATCATTGATTTATCAAAGTCTTTGTTCTATACCTTCTCCTTTGAATTAGAAAACTTATTTTGAGAGAAGTATTTATTTCCTCTCTTCATCCTTTCCATAAGAGAAAGGTTTTCTTCCTTAGAGGAAGCAGTCTTGCTTTGGATTCACCCTTCTTCTTGGAGACAATCATGCCAAAACCTATAAAAGTTAGGTTGTACCTCTCGACCATTAACAACAACCAATAATGTCTCCCATGAGGATGAGAGACCATAAACAATGGTTTGAATGAGATCATCATTATCTACCACTACTCCAATGCTAGTAAGTTGATCTCTTACTTGAGATATCTTTGTGAAGAAGAAGGCCATTCTCTTGTCCTTCTCTATCTTGGAATTTCGAAGCTTGTTCTTCAATGCCCTCTTCTGACTTGGTTCCTTCTTCTCATAGATAGTTGTCAATGTATCAAAACATTCCTTTGTGGTCTTCAAAGTAGTAATCACGGGCATCAAGTTGTCCTTCACCAATTCATAGATGATTCATTTGGCTTTAGTTTGGTTCTTCTTGAAGGTAGTGTGCCTGCATTAGATGTAGGATCCTCCACCACATTGGATAGGTAGCCATTTAATTCATGTTCTTCAGTTCTGGCATTCCATGTGTTGAAATTCAAGGTGACTAAAAGTTGGTCTTATTCAGATTGATGCCATTGTCTTCAAGTATTGTGATCAACTTCTTAGTATCTACATAGGCTCAAGTTTGCTTGCCAAATCTTATATCCTTCATGCCTTGTGCTCTGATACCATGTTGAATTTTGTAGAAATATGTTGAGCTTTTGATCTTTAATTCTTTAAGTACATAAATACTAAATACTTGAAATCAATGAACCATTCATACACATAAACATTCAATCATAACACAAGATATACCCTGGGGAAAACCCTTAAAACAATGAGGATGAAAAACCCAACAAATCTTCTCAGGAAAATTATGATAGATAATAGAGAATGTCTTTTACAATAGCAATTAGATTCGACACCTCAGGTGTAGATACTGAGCAATAGAGAAGAGAGATCAACCAGATGAACTTTGCAATGTGTTCAACACATTAATAACTTGGAAAAATCAGTCTCATGCAAGAATTAGTGAATCACTATATGGGGAATTAGGATGATCCCATGCAAACTATAACGAATTCTCTTCTTGGATAATTTCTTTGCACCTCAGTTTCTTCATTCCTGCATACACAATGCGCAATGCCTTTCATCTTCGATAATAAATCATGCTCTATTGATTTCAGGATTAACTTTCCTTCTAAATGGATGTAGGATCACTTAGTTAGGGTGTTGATTCAAGTGTCATCATGCAAGTGTTGTAACTCAAGTGTCATCTTTTAACTTAAGTGTCACCTTTTAGTTTAACTAAAGTGTCATATTTTAGTTTAACTAAAGTATTGTCATGCAAAACACTTTAGTTGACTAGTTCTTCTTATTAATACTTTAGTTAACTATTCTTAACTAAAATCATGTTGATTGATTTACTGAAGTGACCACAATGAGTTCTCCTTTGATTAACTGAGGCATACATTGTTAATTGAATTGAACATTAACAAATCGAGTTCTCTTTAGTCATCTGAAGTCTTCTCATGAGCAATTTCAAATTCTCTTTGTTCTCTATGCATGTTTTCTTTATCTCTTATCTTTTCGGCAAAATCTTATATGTGCTAACTTTAATTCATCTATCATATCATATTATACTAAGAATATTTGTCAGATGCTATGATCATGTTATATTACTCTCAGACCAACTGATCATATGCTAAAGTAATTCACTCTAGAGGTGGCCAGTCTCTAGAGGAGACTTACTAGCCTAGTGACCGTGGTTAGTAATACATCACATGACATTAATGCTTTGACATGCAAATCATCACCTCTACACTGGAGGTCCACCTCAAGACATGAGGATCCAGCTTGACACACAATTCCTTAGCCTTGTCCAACAATACTGTACAACATCATCACTTTGACATATCAAAGTATTCACCTCAACACATGAGGAACAACCTTTTACACATAAGACTTAGTCATTTTTTAGTCCAACCCAATAATTTACTACAAGTTCATGAGTCCAAATTAGGATCCCTACCTCAACACATGAGGCCCAATCTGGACACACGATTGGCTTGGAGAATTACCCATGATGTTGTAGCTTTAACATATCATGTACCCTATACATCTATATAACTTTTAGGGCCATAAAAAATCCCTTTATCGGAACTATTCAAGTCCATATGGGGTCCTACCCTAAGAACATGTGTAATAATCTTTTCTTGTATGACATATTCCATAGACAACTATTTATATGGACGGTTATATATGTAGAAAATTACTTCTTTTATGAGGTTTGGAATATATCTATAAAATAAGGCAATATTTTTGCCACCTTGAACAATACGGATCAGAATTTAATACAAATTTTGAGTTGTGATATTTTTTGGGGGGGAAAAAATGATAACATCATTGTGAATTATTTAATCACTTTATTGGGTGTAAGATCATTAATGAAGGGATATATTCCCATCTTTTTTAAGATTAGATTAGTTGTTTGATATTGAAAGTTTTGTGTGAAAGGTGTCCAACTTAACAAGTGTAGATGTGTTTTATAAATAATATTGTTATCGTTTATGAGTACAATAATTTTTCTAAAAGTAAATGAAGTATCAAATGAGTATACATAGTAAATTAATAAAATAAATCAATTTAGGTTTATTTTAACTCTATATTTATAAAGTATGGAGAGAGATCAATTATGTCAAGGTGTAAACTTTTTTTTCTAATTTTTCATTGTAAAAAAGGTTCACAACCTAAGGAACCTGATAGTTTGAGAGATATGAAATTTAGACGAATCTAAGCAAACTAAAAATCTTAGCCCTTACTTTTTTGAGTTTTGGAAGTCTAAGGGCACCACTATGGATTTGACATTCTAGGTTGCCATACTAGAGCAAAAAGGTTAGAAACTAGAACTTTGAATACCCATTATTAGATCATGCTTCAAATATAAATTAATACTTGAAATGTGAGGTACATTCTACAACCCAACATGGAGCAGATATGTCACAAGTAAATGCAATGCTAATGTCAAATGGTTTCCACCGTCAAAAGGTTTCATGAAACTCAATTTTGATGGAGCCTCCAAAGGAAATATGGGGCTAGCGAGCATTATGGGAGGATTTAGGATGGCCAAGGATCTATACTCTTTCTTTATTGTGGATTTAATAGGATTGATGGTTATAATGCAGCATAAATGATTGGCCTAGTGCAAGGCTTACACATTGCACACAAGAATAGATACTCCCAACTCATCATTAAGGGAGACTTGTAGATAGTAATAAACATGGCCAAATGCCTTCAAAATGGTACTTCATCTAGAAATATGGTGCATATCTGGAGACTAGAAGACACTATCCATTAGTTAGTAGAGATCCTCTCACATATAACTTGCATTATACCTCACCATATTTGAAGATCTGCAAACTTGCTAGCATACCAAATGGGTAATGAGGAAGTCAAGATCATAGGTCCAATGAAAAGTTTCTCCTGGGTTGCCACGATATAAAATTATCTTAAGCAAAAATTAAAGGACATCATTCTCAAGGATTCCAATACCCTGGATCTATGCGACAATAGGAAATTGTCACAAGGATGTGATGCCACATAGTGAGAGACATGTAGGGGAAAGAAGGGCCCACCTACCCACCTCAAGGACGTTTAGGCACATCAAATTAAGAAGGGGTTCCTTAAGGTATCTCCCTTTCACATCCATTATTTGTGCATTCACTATCCCTCGAGGATGTTTAGGCACATGAAATTAAAGAGGGGTACCTAAAGCCATCCTCCCCTCACATTCACTATATGAATTTGCAAGGTTTGGGTACATTGCAGAGGAAGTTGGGTAGTGATATGGTATATTGTTGGTCATGAATCTATATTGGATACCATGGATCCAAGGCAATGAGCCCATAGTCGTTGCAACTATGGAATACATAGGAAATACCTGTTACGGAGAGAAATTCCTATGGCTTGGGGTACCACAATAGACAGCTTAACTCTAGAAATCAATCCTTTCCTATATGCAAGAGAAACCAAACAGCTAACACTAAAGGATCTCAATTCGTACCTTATTTCAAACGGTTGATGTAGATCCCCATTAAGCTTTCCAACTCCAGCTTGAATAGATAAATTGCTTCCTCAACATTCAATAAACAAGACAATCATGCTATATCTAATTGTGTTAGCTCTACTCTAGCATATATATTCAATTACATATAAGCATTTGAAATCATCCATGGATAAAATATTCATTCAAACACATATTATTGGACAAGAAAAGATATTTCTATTAATATAAAATTAGAGATTACAATGAATACAACCTCTATCGGCACGTCTGCGAATCGGAGAAACCGAGTCCCCCACTTGGGACTCCAGCACTTCAATCCTCCATCTCTCGATAGCAAGCTCACAAGCAAAAGGAAAACTTGGGAAGAACACAAAAGTGGTCCAAGGGACAAAGGGGATGCGAACTCAAGCACAAGTTCCGGCAACAATAGACTATAGTTCTCTTGCTCTCAATTTCTCATACGTCTTCAATGTATCCAAAGGGTTCCTTATATAGCTCTTCAATGGGATAATGAAAGGTCGAATCCGAGCGATCTCAAGGCATATGGAAGGCCAGGAGACAAGTAAGTCGGATCCACATCAAGGAAAACTCAAAAATAATTTGGCCTTTTGCACACATCCCGATGTACACGGTTTTAGGGGTCAAACCCTCATATATACATGATAAAGGGTTTAAAATTCGTGTATGGAAATTTAACATGTTTTTAGGGATGATCTAGGAAACATCAAAGGAACAAAAATGGTCCATGGGGTCTAAGGAGTCTGCATAGGGACAGGGAAGGCCATAAAAGTGTGATTCACCATGTGTGGTAAAATTAGCTATAACAGATGCCCCCTAATGTGTGAGGTCAGAGGGGTCATACGATGGCCGAAATACATTATAAGTCCATCCCAGAAATGAAGTGATGAAGAACCCAATGGAAGACCAGCCACCCAATCAACACTATACAATGATACAACTATGCACATAACTATAAATACATATAGCAGTGCCGGATACATAAGAGTACAATGGCCATGAATAAGCATGATACAATATGACATATGTGGTCATCGCCACATACAATATACATAGATCAGAATCTCCATAATGAAGACATACAAAGGATCATGATCTCCATGAAGACTGAAGATATACAATAGATCAAGATCTCCATAATGGCTGGAAATGTCTGACATATACTGGAATCAAGTCACGAGAGCTGAAATCTCATGAACACCGGCACGATCAAGGAGGTAGCATATATGAGATGCCACCAATCCGGAAGGTCTTCTACACAAACCACTACAAGTACATTTCCTACTATGTGAATAGAGGTGTCGAGGTCGAACATAGTAGTCCATCGTCTGATTACCGGTCATTGATGCATACCGTTAACAGACGCAAGATCACCCACCGATAATGAAAATGGGAATCAAGGTACTAGAGTGCAAACTAAAAAGTGTGAATAAATGTGTGGTAAAATCAGCTATTAGTTGTCTATTGTGGTACCCCAAGCCATAGGAATTTCTCTCTGTAACAGAATTGGTGACTCCAGAAATCAATCCTTTCCTATATGCAAGAGAAACCAAACAACTAACACTAAAGGATCTCGATTCGTACCTTATTCCAGACGGTTGATGTAGATCCCCATTGAGATTTCCAACTCCAGCTTGAATTGATAAATTGATTCCTCAACATTCAATAAACAAGCATGCTATATATAATTGTGTTAGCTCTACTCTAGCATATATAATCAATAACATATAAGCATTTGAAATCATCCATGGATAAAATATTCATTCAAACACATATTATTGGACAGGAAAAGATATTTCTATTAATATAAAATCAAAGATTACAATGAATACAACCTCTGTCGGCACGTCTGCGAATCGAAGAAACCCAGTCCCCCACTTGGGCCTCCACCACTTCAATCCTCCATCTCTCGATAGAAATCTCACAAGCAAAAGGAAAACTTGGGAAGAACAAAAAATTGCTCCAAGGGACAAAGGGGATGCAGACTCAAGCACAAGTTTCGGCAACAATGGACTATAGTTCTCTTGCTCTCAATTTCTCATATGCCTTCAATGTATCCAAAGGGTTCCTTATATAGCTCTTCAATGGGGTAATGAAAGGTCGAATCCGAACGATCTCAAGGCATATGGAAGTCCAGGAGACAAGTAAGTCGGATCCACATCAAGGAAAAATCCAAAAGAATTTGGCCTTTCGCACACATCCCAATGTATGCGGTTTTAGGGGTCAGACCCGCGTATCGATAAAGGGTCTAAAAGTCACGTATGGAAATTTAAGCATGTTTTTAGGGATGATCTAGGAAACATCAAAGGAACACAAATGGTCCATGGGGTCTAAGGAGTCTGCATAGGGACAGGGAAGGCCATAAAAGTGTGATTCACCATGTGTGGTAAAATCAACTATAACAATACCATATGGAGGAGACCTTCATGAGAGACATTCCTCTCCACATTGGCCAGGAAGTGTAAATGCTATAGGATAAAATGCCAAGACCAACAGTTAAGAGCTCTTTTAGGGAGAGGGATTTGGTTACTTCTGAGAATCATCTCTAGGTGCTCTAGACTCTTCTAGATAAAATGATTATGTTTTTTTTGTGAAATACAACATTCAAAGGCACACACATGACATACGAGGGGGAATCCATATCATGGACATCAAGTTGGAAATGATAGAAAATTGAACAGATGTGCATATTCGATTGGAAGCATGACTATAGGGTACTGAATCGAACACATGATAATTATATTCATGATAATTTTAAGGTTTAATATTGATAGCAACCGCATTAGTGAAAGGCGATGTCAAATCAAAGTACACAATGAAAATGAAGTGAAAACCCACATAATCATGCAAACACACTCAACAGCCAAGAATTATGGCTTTTATTTAATTTAGGAACTTAAAATTACATGTAAGTGTACAAGCAGAGTTGATGTTATGTGTTAATAACAAAATAGTACTCAGTAAGTTTCTTTCAGAAGGGACAATTACCTCTTTTTTCTTCAGAATTATGTATTTATGGCCTTCATGCCCTTCTCAAATTTTCTTCTAGAAGCTCCTATAGATCTCCAAGAAATTCACACCTTCCTCGAGAGTCCCCTAGAACTGCTTCCTCTCCTCATGCCACCTGACCTAGTTCAACAACTTCCATAACTACTCATTAACTTATGCAACTACCCTCCATATTAGTGGTGTAACTCCTGTAGACCTCCCAAAAAATTGGTCTTGTTCTGACTTTTTGCTTCCCAAACCATCCATTCATTGGAATAACCTCACGTCGGTCTCATCTCGAAAAACTCCTTCTGTTTCGAGTCAGTTTTCCCCACGACTAATATTTTCCTTGACTAATATGCTTCCAGTTGGGTGTCAGACTTTCTTGGCTTTAATTGACATAAATTTGTTGACCTAAAGGTTGCCAACCTCTCCCTTAGATGACAATTATTTCCCATTGACAACTATTCAACCTGGGTCCAAATGCCCCTACATCAGTCTCCCTGGGTTGGAAAGAATATGGATACTCCATCAATTATTTGTACTCTTCTTTTGGGATCCAGGATGCTTCCTCATCTCCCTTCTTTGTCCATTGGGCCATATACTCCTTCCTTTTGGAACTCCACATTCGACCTGCCTCTTGTTCTTCTAAAACTTCTGCAATTTTCTCTTCCTCTCGGCTCGGTACTTGATTTTTCCACTCAATGGTTAATTCTTCCCCATGTTGCTAAGAAAAATGCACCTCTTGCACAAATGAATGGTTCAGATCTAGAACAAATGAGTTACAACATAGTTGGAAGACTTCCCCTAGAATTTGTGGAGATCTAGAATGAGTCTCTTTGATGGAGTGATGTATATGTTTCTTATGGTGATGGCTCTTCACAGGTGTACCCGCACAATCACATGAAACAAGCAAATAACATCAAAGAGCACCAAAATATAATACACTATTATATGTTAGTCACTAAGGAGTCCAACAATAAAATACGTGATTATAACATAACATACTTTATGGGAAAGGAACCAACTTTGCATTAAATATGAAGAAGAAATTTACAACCTTCGCCTTAGTGTTGATATGCTCCTTCACATGCCAATTCCTTCTCCCCAAAATCTCCAACTTGCTCCTTCTATGCTCACCCTACTAATTTGGCCAAAATATCAATGCAACAGCATAACTTTGCTTTCTCTTAACCATGGGGTATGAGCCTGCTTTTATAAGCCTTGGCAAGATAGGGATGGTTGAGTAAATGGTGGGTGAGGTGGATAGGAGATCCCAAAAGGATGTATCTCGATTCCAAGTGGTCCTTAGGTGTAAGGATAAGGGTTCCACGAAGTCTTCCTTCAAAAAGCTTCATGGAAACCTCTCTTTTTCACTTTTTACCAAGGGCACCGCTTCTTTTCCACTATGATAGAGCGGTGATAGGGTAGAAACACACCTTGAAAAAGAGGAAATTCATTGGCACTTCCTACTATCAAGAGACTGTAGGTGTTACTAAAGAAGGTAACACTCCTTGACTTAAGGGTAGAAGCGGTGTTGGATTTTCAAATGCAAGATTGAAGTCTGGGCCAGTATTTTCACTTAACAACTTGGGATTTTGGGAAAGTACTAATGTTTGGGACCTCATCGCATGATGATAATGAGATCTATGTGTAACCGAATGTCCCCCAAAGGATGAGGCTAGAGGGATACGATAGGTGAGAGGTTTGAAAGAGCAAGTTGTCACTTCAAGGAAAGAATTAGCTTGATCAGAGATCATGATTAACCACGCATCTGCAATACATCAATACTTTTGACTTATGATAAAATGTGTCCTCATCATGGCTGCAGACCAATACAAGGCAGATCCATGAGAGAGATTAACAAACATGGCTACTAGAATACAGCGTAGATCCATGTGATAGAGGACTCAAACTTGGGACATAGCTACCAAACATACACTGTATATCTATGTCAAATGAACACAAATTTGAGCACATCCATGACCATGCAAATGTGGATCCATGTTGGGAATGATACAATATACTTCGTCGCAACCTGGGGGAGATTTATGAGTTCTCCCAACAGATACCCGGGGTATTCGTCTCGTCTTCCACAAAGTACGATTCTATCCATGTGATTACAATGATTTGAAGTCGAACATGGTATAAACCACTTGATTACTGGTCAATGATGTGAACCGTTGACAAGTGCGAGGGAGATCGCCATTAATGTCAATGATTCCCAAGGCACCCTAGTACAATCTCCTGAGTCCGACTAGATGATTTGATGTCGAACACTTAGTCGAACCTATCGATCAAAGGTCAATGATGTGAACCTATGTCAAGAGAGAGAGAATTTGTCATTGAGGCATACATATCTCAAGGTACTAAACTTGTTTCTAAGACTAATTCCTGGATGATGAGCTAATGTCGACAGGAGTAGTCTCATCGAAGGAGGGCCATGATGAATCCCACATTGATGACACGAAACTTGAAACAAAGTTCTGGAATGTTGAAGATGGTGTAACCATAGGAATGACTCAAAAAGTACTGACACAAAAATTCATTTTGACTACAGAGGTAAACTTTCAACTTCCCTTTGAACATCGGGTGGCACGACAAAAGACTTAGAAACATTGACTAAACGAGGCGGAGCACAATGCGACAATGTACAATGCATTCCCTGAAAGACTCAAAGGAGTGACATGACTCTTGAAAGTGGATCAAATCGGAGACAAGATGAATACCTAATTGACTGAATGAAATGTAGACAAGTGCCATGTTCAAAGGTGACTACAAACTTCCATTTTTTTGCAAAATGAATTGATTCCTTTCCTTTAATTTCCCCATCATGATTTATGAGTGTCTCTTTTCATTTTTACGAGTTCAAAGAGGGTAACAAACACTCGTTGTAGCTCGTCTGAAGACAAGTCAATTCTCATATATTTCATCAACCTGATAAATGAGGGGTTTGTTCCCAAAAGAGGG
This sequence comes from Pseudotsuga menziesii, assembly GCA_001517045.1. NCBI lineage: Eukaryota > Viridiplantae > Streptophyta > Pinopsida > Pinales > Pinaceae > Pseudotsuga > Pseudotsuga menziesii. The sequence goes on along the minus strand of LPNX011131209.1, from coordinate 998,352 downwards.
TCTCTCAGTGTTTGGTTTAACGAGTCCAATGAAATTTAACTCGATATAGTTCATGTTTAGAGAGTCTAAACGAAGACGAAAGAATACTCCGAAGGGTCATTTTTCGTAACTAGTCAATCCGAACCAGAAAAGATATAAACTACCGTCGGAGAGACGACTCTTCAAGTAATTTTACGAGTGGCGTGAAGAAGACAAGTTCGCTCGACAATATTTTCATATTTAAGGAGTCTGAAAAGAGTTTAAAGAAGATGCCATTAGGTTTATTTTCACATGATGAACAGCTTTTACGAGCCTGAAAAGAATAAAAAAAAGACTCGAAACTTTGATACTGGGTTTAAGGAGCATGATCAAAATGTCAAAATAAACGCTCAAAGACCTTTTCCATTTTTTAGAAGTACGAAAAGGTCAAAAAATGAACTTCCCCATAGACAATACTGTATATTTATATCCTTGCAAAACTTTTAAAACAACCATTAGTTTTCCAAAATATTTAAAAAGTGACTTTTATAAACTATATAAAGGGTATTTTTAATGAAAATGATTTTAAAAAACATTCAAAATAATATAAAACCCTAAAAATCTTTTATAAAAACCAAAATAAATAGTAAAAAACTAATTCATTTACAATTTACCAAACCTTGGAGAGAATTTTGGGAGAATTAGTCTACAGATTTCAATCGGAGATTGTGGAGTTGTCACTCATCCGTTTTTTGAGCCGTCACATCCAGGTAAGAGATAGAAACCTCATCTTCCTTTCCATGGTTTCCATTTTTCATTTTTTTTGAGTTTTGGGGCCTTAAGGGAAATCCTAAAAAATGCAATTCGGGTACAGCTTCTAGCCTTCATGGGAAGAGCGGTGCCCGATAAGAACCACACTTTTTTAGGTTTGCTCAGGCAATGGCACCACTCTGTTCTAAGGGGATAGGCACGATTCCAGTCATGATGCCCCAAAAACACAAGCCCTAGTCAAAATAAAAGTTTATAATCAATTTCAATCATTGAATATGTTTCTAAATGGATCATTAATAGTTTTTTGATAGGTTATTTGGTAAAAAATGGTGACTTGGAAGGAGAGGCAACATGATGATGACGATGCCCATTCTTCAAGAGATGTGGGTTGCATAGATTTTCTGCGAGGTTGTGGCCTCTTAAAATTATTCCACGCTCCTAGCATGGTTTCACACGCACGATTACTGGAGTACATCCTACGGATGTGGAATCTAGAACAACAGTATTTTGAGGTGGGACCCCATATTGCAACTGTGGAGGTGGAGGATATTTATTTCCTAACAGGGTTGTCTAGAAAAGGAGCACATGTTTCTCTGATTGCTTCTTGAGGTGCGGATATAACTACAGAGGAGCTTATTGTTCGTCATTGCTACCCAGGAACAAAGATGTCAGGTAAGAAGATCCCAATCAAGGCTGTGAGAAATCTACCTCTTCGGACTATTATATTTACTACGTAGAGGGTGGTTGGGATCCAAGGGGCTCAATAAGCATCTTGAGCACATATGTTGTATTCCCTAGAGGCTATGGCACCCACGGTATTCAACTGGGTCGAGGCACTATTACCAGTGTTCAAAGATCAGTTGACGAAATGTCAGCTAGGAGAGATGAAACAGTTTGAGTATGGGACCATCCTAGCATGCTTCTTCTTTGAGAGGGTACCCCTATTTAGGCCCCAAGTAGTATTCATAGAGCTTATAGCTAGAGATCCTCACATGCTGCGGTGGGTGGAGATGATGGCCTGCACTAGAGGTGGTAGGTCCAAGTTCAAGTTTTAGGATCCACTCTTCCATTGGCTGAGTGATCAAATCCTCATGATTGAGTACTATGCATATGCAGGGACCGAATTATGAGGAGATCTCGATCTACCACTACCACCTGGTGCTCAGTGGGCTAAAATCGGTAAGAAGCAAGCCTTAATATGTTGATTATGCTTTTATATTTTTTTCATGTTTTATGATTTTTATGGATGATAACAAGACCTAATGTTTGCATGCAGATGTTGGTGATGCACGGCTTGGGGGATCCTCCCAATGGATAGGAGAGCAGGAGCTCATTTTATCCATAGAGGCGATGATGAGATCACGGAGCCGGAGGAGAACTTGGATCGACAAACTCTGGATATCTTGGATGCTACTATAGATGACCTACTGTTGTGCCCCTACCCAACAGCCTTTAAAAAGAAAAACATTATTTCATCAAACAAAATTGTGTTTTGTTTTGATGAAATGTTTGAATTTCATATAGTAAAACTAAAGAACTGACAGCTACTGAAATGGTGACATTCCAGAAGCTACTGAAACATGAAATTCAATGTTTTTAAAGAAATCTTTGTGAACTATGGATTAGTTGACAAAATCACTATTTTGAAATTATTATTTTGAGTGGATAAGTGTTAATAATTTGTCATAACCTAGTAGTGATTTCTTATCCAAATATTTATCATTCGATTATGTGATTTTGTTATCATAAATATTGATAAGGTTTTGAAATTGGAAGGCTGATTATTGTATTGTTGGCACCGTATAAATGGGTAATTTTGATTCAATTATTCAACTTGGTAATTTTGATTCATGAAACGATGGATATTGGACAATACGACCATGCATTCAAGTTAAGAGTTTTACTAAGCCTATCCTATTATCTTTGCTACATTATTAAAAGTGTTGAATAAATAAAGATCAAATAAGTATCTTTATAATTAATAGACTTTATTTATTTTATATTATTTATACAAGATAAATAAACCTTTTAATTATTTTGTATGAATATAATGTATAAATAAAGTTCTTTGATCTTTCTAATGTTTACTTAGAATATTAGGTATAATTGACACTTTATTTTAATTTTATCATTTTTGCAAAAATACCAGGAATCAACGTGAACGTTATAAAGGTTTAGAAATGAGCATACTTTTCCTTTTTATTGAAGATTATTGTTTGATTTATCCACCGGTTATTTGAATAACGGCACGTGGTTATCAATGAAGATTGAAGGGGCTATCATTTCAATGGAAAGATTTGTGAATTTTGTTTTATCCACAACGAGATCCTCATATTAAACCAGCTATCTATTCTCCGATACTGTAGAGATTTGAGAGATGCCAGCCGAATCTATGGATTATTATATTGCCACTAACAATAAAACAAATATCCAGAAGATTCTGAAATGTTTTAATTGCATATATTGAAACAAATCGCAGATTTTGAAAACGCCAAAAGAGCTGGAAAGATCATTGGTTAAGTTGTTTATTTTATCATGATTAAATTATGTTTACACTTCTTTCTTTTAATAGGTTTTTGTTTTTCCATGTGCAGATACTGAGGAGATTGTTATGATTTTGGAATCATTAGATGAAGAAAATGCATGCTAAGAATTTCATTCTCTGCTAGTAATTACAGAAATCGCGTTTTCAACTGACAGGCGTTTTTCTGGGAAAATCCGCCACATGGGTTTTTTCCAGAATGGACCCATTTAGCTTTACTCAGGAGGATTTCGCCATAAAGTGATGGATTTTAGGAGATTTTTGGGATCCTTTGGACGTGATTTTGGTAGTTACGGCCGGCAAAAATTCGCCTGTGTAAAACTTAATTTGGATTCCATTTTTGTTTATTTAAGCAGACGGGAATTTGATGGTCAAAGGGAGCAGACTGGGGGGCTGCCAAAGCTTAAGAGATTTCTCTCCTGAAAGCTTAGAAAACACTGCTTCCAGGGAGTCGATAATTTGGGAAGTGGAAGACAAGGCTACGGTTTAATTTACTTGTGACTCGAGATAGTTTCTTGCCTGCAGCCACAATATTTTGGACTAGTGATATTTAATATATGTTTATAGTTTGTATACTTTGCATATGGTTTATGATATCTATTGGTTTTTTCATCCCCTTTTATATTATCTGTGTTCGTCATAATATTCTTTAAAGAATTTCTGCGAATATATCTTGTCTGATTATCGACCTTTAATTTTTCGTTTTTGCTGATATGTCTCATTGTGAAGTTAATGATTGGTATCATAGCTTATACGATACATTGTGATTACTGTATGGTCTTGGTAATATTTGAATTTCTTTTAATATTCTCCAAGGTATTCATGCAGTAGTTTTATCAGCAGAATTCGATTTCAGTTTAAATATTATTTTCGCTCTTGATCAGGATAAGATCGAGAATAGATTAATAGCTGTTTCTTTTAAATTATTTTATAAAAAACAGCCAGTAAATCTGATCTTTACATGCATATCACATTCTGGTTATTTTCTTATCTTATGATCAATGTACATGTGTTTATACTATTTTGTTTTTTTTGTAATCTGTACAGCCTGCTAACATTCGATTAATTTGCTTCATTCTTGTATTATAGATTGATTGAGGTAGATTAATTTTTAATTAGTTTTTAATATATTAATAAATTAGTTAATTATATTAACTAATTTCCTTTGCACAATTTATAGGGATAGTATAGATTCAATTAACCAGAATAGGAGATTTAGTTTTATCTTTTAGTTAGACCTTCAGGCTAACAGAGCCTTTAAACCTGTCGGGAACAACCATCCTAAACAGCTTGGAGCCTGCTTTAAGGATCTCGGTCTGGGTTGTTTTCCCCCGTTACGTGCATAGTCACATATGCCCGTCAACACCTACCTAGGAGGTTTCAGAGACATATTGCTGTAGTATCAGACCACTTCAGTCGCTTGCTACATAGGGTAGCAAGGGCCATTATGTGCTACCACGAGCATCATTAGAGTGGTCTGCATAATGTATCCCTGAAAGCTAGCTAGCTTCAGGATTTTTTGTATCATTTTGTATGCCTGAAAGCCATAGTTCTTCAAATGGGGTCTTGTGACCATATTTTTTGTAAAAACACTTTATATATATATATATATATATATATATATATATATACAAACTCAGTTCCAATGTTTACATATGCTTCAAATGGATGAAATATATTTATATGAGTTTTATGTGTCTTCTGCGGTTTATTTTACTTTATGATTGGACCATGTTTTATTTTTAAAATTTATGAATGGGAGATATACCAATCTAGAATGTAATTTGCTAATGAATCAACAATCATGTTATCAGACCTAGGGAAATGCCTGTAAGTGATGGAATCAAAAGACTTTTCTAACAAACACACTCTTTGAAAGAGGCGGAGAAGTGTAGGGTTCCTGATAGTGTAAACATGATTTAGGTGACAAACCACTAGCTGAGAGTCCATAAATACTACCAAATCATGAATGTCCCGAGATGCAGCCTTGGTGAGTAAACCTATCACTGCTTGTTACTCGACGATGTTGTTGGTAACCAGACCAATACAAACCGCTCCTGAACTGACTAAATCTTGAGATTGGGAATACAACACCCAAGAAGCTGAAGCAAGGTTCAAGGTATAATGGCATGCACCATCAGCAAAACCATGGTTCATAGAAATCCATCCAATCTGCATAACCAAAGCATGGTATAAACAGTATGGACATCAAACTCAAAACCATATTGAAAATGACAAAACATACTAAAATTCAAATATACATATATACAAGGTACCATACATAAATGTCTTAAGCATAGTACCTCTTCAGGTACAACACATTGCGAGGTTTCCCAAAGGGTATCACGTCATAGTCTACGAGCTCATAAGCCCCTTTCTCTAAGACCTTACTAACGACAAAGGGACCGTACCACACAGATTCAAACTTTCCCTTCCCTAGTTTATCATGTCTTTGATCATAATTCAGGACTAGGTCACCTTCATTGAAAACACAAGGTTGAATAGACTTGTCATATTGTGCCTTGATTGGTTTCTTGTGTGCCTCATTAGCCAAGGCAACATCTATTCTACTTTCATCAAGGTTGATCAAGTACAAAAATATCTCTTCCTCGGCGGAAGTGTTCGAGAGAAGTTCTACTGCAAGTTTAAGTGACGGAATTTGACACTCGATAGGGAGGACAACTTCTAGTCCATAGACCAACTAAAAGGGTGTGAAACCAGTTGCTTTTTTTACTGAAGTCCTATAAGCCCAAAGTGAAGAAAAGAGATTCAAGTGCCAGTTGGATTTCTGATCTCCAACCATCCTACGCAGCATAGTTTTCAAAACTTTGTTAATGGCCTCGACCTGACCATTAGTCTGCGGGTAATACGAAGTTGAGTTTTCATTGGGAAAACCAAGCTTAGAACTTAGCTCAGCCATCATCTTATTCCAGAAATGCGATCCATGGCCAGTGACTATAGCTTGCGGGACTCCAAACCTAGCTATCACAAGGTTGAATAAAAAGAGGGTGGCGGTCTTACCATCCTCTGCATATGTATGAATTTTCTCAGCCCATTTCATAAAATAATCAACGGCTACGATGATGTAACCATGCCCCTCGGCTAAGGTAGGCTTATAATGCTTAAAATCAACACCCCACTTGGAAAAAGGGCCAACTGCGATGATGGGGTGTAGAGGAGCAGGGTGGGTGCACTTTTTTGGATAAAAGTGTTGACAGGGTGGGCATTTCTTAACCTCTTTGTGACAATCTTTAATGATCGAAGACCAGAAATACCCGACGCGAAGGATTTTTTGGGTTGTATCCATCCCAGAAATATGATTGCCACATGCTCTAGAGTGGCAGTCATTCAGCACATGTTCATCCTCTTCATGTGTAAGGCACCGTCAAAGGATGGAATCAATACCACGTTGGTACAATGTATCATTCAAAATGACATAGTACTTTGCGTGGTGACAGATATGACGACGATCGTCACGGGATATGTTGTGCTGAAATATTTGAGACTGGAGATAGATAATCAAATCTCCAAACCATGGATCCGTTTTTCTTATCAAGAACAAAAATTCATCCAGGAATGAATCATTGGACTCGAATTACGTCAAAGCATAGGGAATGTCACACATCAACTCCACGAAAACCAATGATTTCTTCAAAGTAGCGTTGGCGAACTCAAGATCAAATTCTTGTAAGATAACAATCCAACGGGAATATTTCCCCCCTAGTACCTAACGAGTAAAAATGTAGTACATAGGGTTTTGATCTGCGAGTATAGTTGTGGTACGAATTAGAATGTAATGACAAAAAATTTGTACAGCAATGACCGTGGACAAAGATAACTTCTCCACACGCGAGTAATGGGTTTTGGAGTCAATAAGACTCTTACTCATGTAATATATCATGTGTTATTGGCCGTTGGGATTTTCCTACACTAGAACCATTCCGATGGTAGTAGTGGAGGCAGCAACATACAACAGAAAGTCCTTTGAGTAATCTAGGGGGTGTATCAAGGGTGTATGGGTCAGAGCGTGCTTTAGATTATCAAAGGCCCATTGGGCCTATTCATCCTAGAAGAATAGAGTGTACTTCTTCAGGAGACACATATAACCATGTGTTTTCTCTGTGAAGTTGCATACAAAACGATGAAGAAAATTTTCCTCCCCCTGCAAATTTTGGAGCTCGGTAATATTCGTCGTGGTCGGTAAGGCCAGGATAGCAGCAATTTTCAATGGATCGATCCGGATGCCATCTTTGGAAACCACAAATCAAAGAAGATGTCCAGTCTCAACACAAAAGACACATTTGTGTGGATTAATCCTTATATTATAATGACGACACCTAAGGAAAATGTCTCTAAGGTGCCCTAGATGGTCTTCCCATTGTTGTGAATGAGCAGGTAGATCATCAAGGTATGGCTCCACGATGTGCTTAATATCGTGAAAGGAATAGGACATGGTTCACTGGAATGTAGCTCCAACGTTATTTAGGCCAAAATGTAACTTCTGATACATGAAGGTTCCCCATGGGAAAATGAATGTCATTTTATGCTGATTGGTGAAAATAATCTCTATCTGATTGTAGCCAGAAAAGCCATCCATGAAAGAAAAGATGACGCTCCCAGCACAATTATCGATGATCTGATGGATATGTGGAGTAGGGAAATTGTCCTTATGACAAGCCTTATTTAACTCTCAAAAATCGATACAGACTCTAATAGTGCCCTACCTCTTAGCCACAGGTACAATATTAGATACACATTCTGTCAGGGGTATGGGATAAATAAACCCCGCCTTCAGAAGTTTTTCCACTTCAGCTTTAATAGTCACAGCCTTCCTAGGATGGACTTGACGTAATTTTTTTCGAACAGTTTTTGTCGTGGGATAGGTTCTAATATCATGTACAACAATTGATGGATCGATCCTAGGAATCTCCTCATATGTCCAGGAAAAAATATCACAAAATTATTTGAAAAGAGCTCTATAACTTTTAATTTCCTCTGTCGAGCAATTTTGGGCTTGACTGATATGTCAATCGGGGTTGTCTTAGTGATGTTGCAAATATTTCCCTCAAAATTTGTGTCTTGCAAGAATACAGGTGTTTGCGGATTGGTGACAATATAAGTGCCAATAAGAGATACGAGGTCAAAATCTACTGAACCGACATTAGGAAGAAAAGAAGATATGTGATGGTGATCTTCCCATAAGGGTTCGTCTGTACTCATAATCTCCATGATGGACTCATCTGAAGGAAAATTTTGGGAGAGGTAGTCCAGAGTAGGGAGGGATGGTTCTAGCCATTAAGGAAGGTGGTAAGGATTCGAAGCCACTAGATGAAGATAATCATAATGGACATCGAAAGAATATTGAACAACATCATATAGTTCTTCATAAGGTCCAAGAGAGGATGACTAAACAACTTATTTTCCTTTAGGACTATGGCCAGTCATGGAAATCATGTTCAAGGTCACTACTTTTGTAGTAGGTGGGTCTGAAGGAAACACTCCCATGAGGGTTGAATCCTTCAGCATACCTACCCCAATCGACTGATAAGGAGGACGGGGCTGACCTAGCATAGGGATGTTATTTGTGGTGGGAGTAGTAACATCTGGTGAACAAATGTCAAGTTGATTGATGGTCATGATCTTCCCCAAATGAGGAAATTGGAGAGTTTGAAAGACTGTCAAAATGAGGGCAGTCATTACATAGAACCAGTTTCTCCCCAATAGAATATTGTAATCCAATGGAGCATCAACCACTTCCACTTGAATTGAAACCATATTTCCCCCAAGCTCGACTAAAAGGGGTGGTAACAGGCCATGAGACTGGAAACCTCATCCGTTGGAAGATTTTAAGGTTGTAGATGACTTTGTAAGTTTAGGAGAACCAATGGCCCTCCAACAAGATATAGACAAGATTGAGGTCGAAACTCCTTCTTCCAGAATGGTCCAATGGAACTTTCTCTTAACTACTCTAGTTGAATTTGAAAACAAAGTTGGTGGGGTAATCTGTATTTATAGTTCTCTACATTAAAATGGATTAAGTTGGTGTTATCTGGGTCTAATTCCCCCAAAGTCGTTAACAGGTTTTTACGCTGCGTTGGACAATTTGGAGTACCTCAAGGGTAGACTTCGCATAAGGTGCCAGAGCCAAATATTCAACAACATTGTGGAATTGTGCAGCTCAAGAGTTGGGATTAAAAATAAATTTCCTGAGGGTAGCCTTAGGCGGTCCTAAAATTAAATCAAGATTATGTTTCTCGATAATGAGAGGGCCATTAGACGAAGATGGAGGGGAACCAGTAGAAGGAACTTTTTCAGAAGAAGGACTCTCGTACTTATTCTCTATTGGCTTGTCATATGAATGACTATGAGTATTCAAATTGATGGTATCTGAGGACATCATTCTGATTTCTTCCATAGAGCTATAACTCCCTTGATTAGATATATGATCTATCAATTGTTGTTGAGATGGGAAGGGATTGGTTAGCATCACTGGCGTGGGGTTACTATTCAGAAATTTACTAATCTCTTCACGACGAGGGCACTCCTTTGTGAAGTGATCTCCACCACATAATAAGCAAGGGTACTTGGCCTTTCTCTTTTCTTTATTGTCATTCTCCATGGATGTAGCCTTAGGATTCTCCTGTTGGTTTCCAGGTTTTTTACTTTTGCCTTTAACTTTATTCTTATTACTGGGTGTCTGCATTCTTTGGATGGCATTCACCTTAGTGAAAATCATAGAAGTGGAAGGAGTAGTAGCAGAAGGACTTTGTTGCTTAGCGGGCTTGGCTGCTAACGAGGGCTAGAAGGAGTAGTCTCTGCAGGTGGCTTGGCAGGGTCCTTGATGGGACAAGGATCTTGAGGGATTAGTTCATACTGAGTTTTGGATTGGGAATATACCAAGTATAGATACTGAGCATGACTGATAGTCTACTCTTTAGTAACAACACCACCCATGGCCACATCTCGAGAAATGGGAGGCTAAAAGGATTTCATGACCAATCAGCTAAGAGTTGGTCCGGGATGGGAGCTTTAATAAGTCATCTCTCCCTTCTTCACTCATCGATAAGGTATGATATGTGTGTGGAGGTATCTTGACGGAGTGAGGTCAAAAGGTCCATACCCATTTCATAACGAATAGGTAGTTAAAATTGTGTGAGAAAAATGGTTACGAATAAGCTAAAATCCACAAACGAATGCTATGGAAGTTCAATATAACACTTTGCGGCCGTATTGGTCAAAGTCCATTGAAAGAGTCTCAAATGAATAGAGTCATCCATCAAGGAGTTCGAAGAACACCATAGATGAAAAGTCATGAGATGATTTTTGGGATCAAGTCCCTGCTTCCCATCAAACTTTGGAATGTCTGATGGTAACTTGACTAGAATAGTAGGACACGAAGGGTTGTGCTAAATGGGATCATTAATCAACTTGGACAAATCAGGTAAATCCAAAGTTGATAGGAACGAAAGTTTTCAATTAGGTTCAACATACTGGTAGTATTGATAAGTCATATGCACACCAGTAGGACCATAAGTTGACTGATACACAGGCTGTTGGGTTGGTTGATGGGTCAATGATTCTCCTAAAGAGCCTCCCGAAGGAGGTGGACCTCCAGGAGGAGGGCCACCTGGAGGTGGCGGGCCTTTAGGTGGTGGGCCTCTGGGTGGTGGTGGACCTCCAAGTGGTGGTCCCCCAGGTGGTGGTCCCATAGAAAGTGGAACCCCAGGTGGTGGACCTCTAGAAGGTGGGCCTCCAAGTGGTGGTCCTCCCGAAGGCGGGCCTCTAGGTGGTGGTCCTCCCAATGGAGGTCCTCTGTAAGGTGGACCTCCGCCTAGTGGCCCTCCGGAACCTCCAGCAGTATGAATAGGAATCCCTCCCATTACTAGAATGTAGGACCATTTAGGTTTCCCCATGGCGTAAACTTGTTTCCAGGGTAAGGGATCCTAGGATACATAATTTCTGTAGATGTAGATGGATAGTTCATATTTCCTACATGTAGTTGATTCCCTGGGTAACCATAACCCTAAGAAGGTTGGTTTACTGCAGGTTGTGCCCTTAAGGGTTAGCCTAAACTTGACGGAGGGTTTACCATATTGGTGTGGGTGGGAGGAACAACCACTGTGGGTTGTCCTACAACCGAAGTTTGTCCAGCACTAGTAGAAACTCCACTAACATATAACATAACTCAAGTCAGGGGTTCCCCTCGGCGTTGGAATGTACTGATACCATTTGAGCTGAGGATTCCCCCCCAGCTACAAAGGGTATGGGAGGACTAGAAACAGACCTAGGATTTGAAACTATAGGGTTGGAGGTTTGACTTGGATTATGAGGAGTCACACTACAAACTAGAATATCATCAATAGAAGCCAAAGTCTCAACGAGTGTACGATATCCAAAAGGACAAGGATCTGAAAGATGGGGTAAAAGATCCAACATAGGTTATTTGTGACATACAGATGAGGGAATAATCCTTTACACTCTCTCTTGAAAATTGTGAGCACGATCAAGAGATGCTTGGATCCTTCTATACTCATCTTCACCCAGTGGAGGGTTCTCAAAATGAGGTCTAGTAACCCAAATTTGGAAAGGGATTGACCCATAGAAGTTTTCCAAAAAGGAGTATTAGGGCCATATTAAGTTTCAACATGACTATCGGTATGACCTTCCATTAGAGAATGAAAGGAAGTGTCAGCTGTAGGAAGTTGTTGGACCAAGGGATTAATGTAAGCAGTGAATTGTTCTCCACTTTCCACAACTAGGCTTCCTTCCATAAGGGAGTCAGTTGCATCTCCTTGATCTATGGCTTACATTGGGATCTCCCCTGTGACAAGTGGAAATTCGAGTGGTAAGCCTTGGTTTCTTCAAGATCATCTCAACTGAAACTCATCCAAATTGTATGGCCACTAAAACCTAACCTAAGGTTCCAAACTAGAAAAAATCACACAAAAATTTCTCCTACACAAACTACAGGCCATAAGAAAACTTAAGTGAAAAGAGGGGTTGAACAAGTCGGTTCCTCAGTAGGATTGTCAATTTTGTTCAACTCGCTATATACCGCAGGGTCCAACAGTAAAGCACGACGAGGAGGATCAACCGTCCCTCACCTGAACACCCAACTACCTAGACGACACATGCGTAGTAATCTCCTTGACTGTTATTCTTGGTGTATTGCACCAACAAGACACCTAAAAGGGATTTTCTCATATGGTCTCAGAATTCCTAGGAGGGCCTCAGGATATACACAAGGTACATGGCAGTTCAAATCCATAGTAGTGATGTCTAATGCACAACCATTCACAAGGGGCCTTCCGATATACAATCGAGTATGTGAAGTACCTTTTGATATACCTTAAGGGTAGGTAAAAGGCTGTTCTATATACCAATGGTATGTGGAAGAACCGCAGAGGTCTCGGATTGCAGTGCAGGAAATAAACGACGTCTCCTACGTTTTACGACGTTGAAACACGTCTCTAACCTATCACTCAAAATACTACGATTTTTAACCTATAGATACCGTTAATTTTAAGTTGACAGTTAGGTGAATGCGTGGAGTTATGACAGAAAAGTAAAACCATGCAATTATGATGTGCAAATTCTTTCACTTTACCATTCAAATTATGCCTACTTAAGGGAAGGAGAGAGTATTTTATTTTTCAATTTTGTTTCAAAACCAAAACTTTCCCAAACAATCCAACTAAACAAATCTTTCCGAGAATACAAACAAGCAACACACTTCTAATCTGGTCTTTGAAAGCAAGAAAATGAGGCAACATCTCTTTTCCTAAAAAGAAAGACAAAAATACTCAAAGGCACACTAAGTACTTTTTCAGTTTTTCTTCAACAAATGGAAATATCTAACTTAAAACTATCACATATTTTTTTTTCTTTTGTTGAGACAAGAGTTTAAAAAGAAAGAAGAATATGGAGATCTGAAAGCTTATGAGGCTATTCATAGATCCAATAATTCATCTTAAAATAGAAATCTAATCAAATCTCAACAAAAAAATTCATTTTAAAAGCAAAAGAAGTCTTTCGTAAACTCAACAAAGAATGAAAGCAAAAACCAACAAGCAGGTCTTCCTTTCAGTCTTATCAAGCAACAAGAAGAGATCTAATTGAGCAAAAATTCCAAGCACTCCTTTCAAAAATGAAAACCAAGCATGTAAGCAAATCAAAATGATGAGTGTAATTTAGCCTTTTGAATTCAACAAAACAAGCATTTACCACATCTAGACTTTAATTTTAACTACTCAGATCTCTGCAAATAACCCCAGACATTTACAGAACAGAAATAAAAAATCCCAAAGTTTTGAAATGACAAGTAATTTGAAGACCTACTTGGTACCACTTCTTGAGGGTTGATAATAGAGCAGTTATGGTTCAGTACCGCGTCCTGATAAATGAACACAGGCGGTGGCACCGCTTACTAATAACTGAACACAGGCGGTGGCACCGCTTATTTCCAGCTGTGCATGCATGGTGTCTAGATCAGCTAGTATATCTGACCAATGAAATACTGGAGCTTGGATTTTAGACAAGGGTTTGAAGACCAAGGAAGATCAGATGTGCTGAAACTCTTCCCTAGCGGAGTCGCCAGATTTATTGCTAGGAAAAATGCACCTCTTGCGGACAAGAGTTGTTCCTCTAATCTATGTTGATGTAATTGTAACTTTGGAATGTATTCACTTGTATTTCTTATCTATTGTAACCGGATGTTTATTCCAGGATGTACTTGTGTCATGTCATGCCCCGATGTTCCTATCGAGAGAATATATAATGTAAACAAGTCATGTCAAGTCATTGTGGGTAACCCTCCTATTGTCTAAGGGTTAACGTCCCCGCAGTTCCTGGGCACTAGGGTTATTAGAATCTCCTAGTGAGGTCAGCCCTAGTAGGGTTTTAGTCATGTTAGGAATTAGTATGAATAGAGAGGTTACCTCTCTATTTATCACACATCTCATCCACACTCAGTTGTAGCGCATAGCTAAGGAAGAAAAAGACACTGGGGCAAAAGGAAAGAGCTTACTGCTGTCGGGAGATTGTCTTACTATTTTGGGTTTCACTTTGGTGCTGATTCTATCTTTGAGGAAGTTGCGGGGTTTTCTCCATTTATGGTTTCCCTGAGGAAAAACACTGTGTTCATTGTCTCTTGTGTTTGATTGTTGTGCTTTTTGTTCTCTCAGTTAAAGATCCTAATGATATGCTAGCTTAATGTTTAAAATCTAACATGGTATCAGAGCTAACCTAAGAAGAAGACACTGTGCAGCTACAAGAACTAGGGCTTCCTATTTTGTGGATCTCTCTCCACATATTTTTTGCAAAATTAAGCTGGAATAACTCTCCTCCCTAGGGCGCATCTTTATGTCGAAGTAGAATTTAATTCTGAGGTTTTTCAATTTTGGACCCAACACTGCTGCCAAAAATTAGGGCTTTTCACAGAAGTGGAATTTTTAGTGAGCCCGGGCCTGGATTGATCTCCTCCCCAAAATAGAAGTTAGGGATCAAATTCAAAGCATTTGGTTGGACAGAACTCCAAAAAAACAAAACCCTAATCTACTCCTGAACCAGCACTGCAAGATTTCAGCTCCAAATCCAGATTCGACATCTTGACCTGGTAAGATCTAAACCTTTTGTATTTCCATTTGAGGTTCTCAGTTAAGATGTCTCATCATAGCAAGCTTGATGAAAAGCTTGAGGGAGCTGATAACTTCCGAGCTTGGAAGTATAGGATCTCCCTGGTCTTGGAAGAAAATGAGTTGGACTCCTACATCCATGAGGAGGTTCCAGTTCCAGAGGGAGATGAGGCCAAGGCCTTACATAAGAAGAAGTTGGTTATGGCAAAGAGGACCATTGTTGATTCTATCAAGGATCACCTCATTCCATAGGTGTCCTCCCTCAAGACACCTAAAGCCATGTTTGATGCCCTAAAAAAATTGTTTGAAGGGAAGAACATCAATCGGAAGATGACTCTAAGGAACCGGTTGAAGAATGTCAAGATCCAGAATGAGGAGACCATCTAGTCATACTTCACAATGGTCTCCTAGATCAAAGAACAACTAGAAGATATAGATGAAGAAGTGGAGAATGCAGAAATTGTGATGACAACAGTTGAATGGCCTCCCTAGGTCATGGGATTCTTTCATCCAAGGAATCTGTGCTAGAAAGAAGTTGGTCAAGTTCAGTAGACTATGGGAAGAATGCTCTCAAGAAGAAGCTCAGATAGCTGCCCGAGAAGAAAATATGGGAATTAAAGATCAAGCTCTCACAGTACACTCCAAGAAAGGAAGAAGGGAAAATCATCATCACCAAGGTAAGCATTCTCATCAAAAAAATAACTTTATGAGGAGGGATCCATCCAGACTTAGATATTATACATGCGATGAAATAGGACACTTTGCTAAAAATTGTCCCAATAATAAGAATGGATCCAAGAATAAGAGGAACTCCAAAAGAAGACATCATGCTCACAATGCCGAGGATGATGATCCTCCCAGGAAGAGAGTAAAACAAGAAAGTGAAGACTCTTCAAGTGAAGATGAATATGTTATGATCTCCGCTCTCACGGGAACTGTCACTCGTGGAAGCAAAGATTGGCTTATTGATAGTGGGGCTTACAAGCACATGACAGGTTTCAAGGAATCCTTTGAGAAACTATCCGAACATAACTCACCCCATAAGGTGAATCTTGGGGATGACTACCAATATCCCATAAAAGGTAGTGGTGAATCCTCCTACAAGCTAGACTCCAGAAAATCTATAAAAATGAAAGATGTCTTGTTTGTACCAGGATTGAAGAAGAATCTTCTATCCATATCAACTTTGGATGCAAAAGGTATGAGGTTTGCATTTGTAGATGGCCAAGTCATCATGTGGCTAAGAGGAAAGACTATTGATGATGCAATAGTGATTGGAGAACAAGAAAGAGGCTTATACAAGCTGAAGGGCCATCCAGAACAAGCTATGGTCCATGACACAGTAGAGCCAAATGAACTTTGGCATAGAAGGCTTCAACATGTGCATTACAGAGCACTACCACTAGCAAGCAAAGCTGTTGAAGGTCTTTTAGAAATTCAAGCAAAACATGAAGGGGTCTGCAAAGGATGTGCGAAAGGAAAGAATACAAAGAAGACATTTCCAAGTAGTGAGAGCAAGGCAAAAGGAATCTAGGAAATCATCCACTCCGATGTATGCGGACCAATGTCATCAAGCTCACCAAGTAGGTATGCATATTATGTTTCTTTTATTGATGACTTTTCTAGGAAGACATGGATTTACTTCATGAAGAACAAAGATGAATTTTTCAGCAAGTTCAAGGAATTCAAAGCCTTGATCAAGAACCAAACAGAAAAGAAGATCAAGACCTTTCGATCAGATAATGGCGGAGAATTCACATCAAATTAATTCAAAGACTTATGCAAAGAATTAGGGATTAAGAGGGAGTTGTCCACTCCTTACAATCCACAATAGAATGGGGTTGCAGAAAGGAAGAATAGAACCATCATGGAAGCTGCAAGAGCAATGATTCATGATCAAGATATTCCTATGCATCTAGAACAACGGTGTATGTACAGAACCATACTCCACACAGAGTACTCAAGAACAAGACTCCTGAAGAAATCTTCTTCTGCAAGAAACCAGATGTCAGCCATCTCAGAATATTCGACTATCCATTGTACATACACATACCAAAAGAAAAGAGAACAAAACTATATCCTTCATGAAAGAAGGGTATATTTGTGGTATATTCTGAAAGCTCGAAGGCTTACAGAATATACTTCCTAGGATACAAGAAGATCGACATCAGCAAGGATGTAACATTTGATGAAGACACAGCTTACAACAAATCCAGAAAGAGACCTGCTGAAGATACTGAAGAAGTAGAAGCACCCAGAATTCATGATACAACCATGAATGAAGAAATTCAAGAAGAATATCGAGAATTTGAAGAACCACAAAGACCCATAGATCCACCTCAGGAGAAGAATCCTCACAAGATGAAACCTACTTTGGTACGGGAAATTATCCAAGGTGCAGAAAGATATGGGGCTCGAGAAGAGAATCACAGAGAAAGAAAGAGAACCAGATCTTGTTCTGGATATGTAGCTTTACTATGTGATGTTATCAATAAAGAACCTTCCAACTATGAAGAAGCGACAGAACATAAAGAATGGAAGGATGTTATGATTGAAGAGTATCAATCGATCATGAAGAATGATGTTTGGGATGTTGTCCCAAGACCAGAAGGGAAGTCAGTTGTAACTTCCAAATGGATCTACAATATCAAGCATGCTATAGAAGGAAGGAAGGAAGGAATAGATTATGAAGAAACCTTTATGGCTCGTAGCTTCTCACAGAAGGAAGGAATAGATTATGAAGAAACCTTTGATCCTGTGGCTAGATACACTTCCATCAGAACGATACTTGCTTTGGCTACAATAATGAAATGGAAGAAACACCAAATGGATGTCAAGACTACCTTCTTGAATGGTGTAGTGGAAGAGGAAGTGTATGTAGAACAACCAATCGGTTTTAAGACACATGACAGGGAGTCTCATGTGTGCAGATTGAAGAAAGCCCTGTACGGTTTGAAACAGGCACCCAGGACATGGTACGGAAAAATTGACAGCTTTCTATCCAGTTTGGGCCTTACCAAGAGTAAAGCAGATTCCAACCTTTACTACAAGGTTAAAGATGGCAACCCAGTGATGTTTCTACTATATGTAGATTATTTGTTTGTAATAGGTACAAATGGGTTGATTGCTGATATGAAGAGAAAGCTTGTTGCCGAGTTCGAAATGAAGGACTTGGGTATGATGCATTATTTTTTAGGTAGGGAGGTGTGGAAGAATGCAAATGGAATCTCCCTCGGACAAGGGAAGTATGCAGTAGAGATCCTGAAGAGGTTTGGGATGATGGACTACAAGGCTATGGCCACATCTATGGCATCGAACCTGAAGCTATTGAGTGATGCTTCATCAGAGATGGTTGATGCCACGATGTATCGACAGATGATTAGGTCCTTAATGTACCTGACGAACACGAGACTAGACATTTGCTTTGCTGTGAACACCTTGAGCCAGTTCTTGGTAGATCCGAGACATGTTCACTTGATTGCTGCAAAGCACATTCTGAGGTACCTGAGGGGTACAATTGATTATGGGCTCAAGTACGAGGTGAATCAGAATATTAACCTGGAGGATTATGTTGGTTTATATTGGGCAGGAAATTCCATCGATAGGAAAAGCACTTCAGGTTGTTGCTTTTGTATGAGATCAGGTGTGATCTCTTGGTTTAGCAGGAAGCAATCTTGTGTGGCACTGAGTATAGCTGAAGCAGAGTATGTCACAGCTTGTTCAGCCAGTTGTGAGGCAGTATGGTTGCGGAAGCTACTATCTAATTTATTTGATCTCCAAATGGATGCTACTTGTATACATTGTGATAACCAGAGTTGTGTGAAGTTGTCAAATAATCCAGTGTTCCATGACAAGTCAAAGAATATTGAGATCAAGTATCACTATATCAGGGATATGGTGCATAAGGGAGCAGTGAAGCTCTAGTATGTTGCGATAGAGGAACAAATAGCTGATGTATTGACAAAGCCATTGGCTAGGGTGAAGTTCGAGTACTTCAAGGAGAAGCTTGGTGTTCTCCAGATCGAGGTTTCCTCCAAGGGAAAGTGATGAGACCCATAACCATTCTGACATAGTGAGAGGATTGGTTCCTTCCATGGTCAGATGTAAGGGCTGAGCCATTCTATCATGGTGAGAGGATTGGTTCCTTCCATGTCAGATATGAGTTGTAGCTATTCTGTCGAGTAGGACAGATGTAAGGGCAACTACCATTCTCCTGGAGAATGGAGACACCTGATCAGTTACCAGGTAGCTCAGTCTAGGACTGGGGGCCATTCTGATATGACTGTAGGATTGGTTCTTACAGGAACAGATGTGAGTGCACACCTTTTCAAACATGCATGTTGGATTGGTTCCTCGTATGTGTTGAATGTAAGTGTGGAGCCTTTCTTCGATCATTGGTTGATCAGATGTAAGTGCAGTGCCTTTCTTCAATAATTGGTTGATTATATGTAAGTGCAAGAGCCTTTTGGCATGGAGGATTGGTTCCTCACATGGCCAAGTGTAAGTGCTAGGCCTTTCTTCGATCATTGGTTAATCGGATGTAATTGCTGGGCCTTTCTGATAGGGTTGTGGGCTATGTTACCACATGGTCAGATGTGAGTGCTGGGAATTTCCTTTCTGATATGATTACAGGATTAGTTCCTACATGATCAGATGTAAGTGCTGGGTGGGCCATTCTGACTTAAGTGTCAGATATAAGCGCCGAGGAAGACCTACATTGTGGCTAGGCCTACATCCAGCATGAAAAAGGTTTGACTCTATAGAACTTCCTGTGATGAGAAGAATCATGAGATAGCACCTGTGAAGATTCGGTATTGATGATCCAGATCCAGTGATGATGATCTAGATCCAGTGATGATGATCCAGATCCAGTGATGATCTAGATCCAGTGATGATCCAGATCCAGTGATGATGATCCAAATCCAGTGATGATCCAGATCCAGAGATGAATATGACTTGAATACGAAGAAGACTTGAAGACAAAGATGACTTGAAGATGAAGATGACTTGAAGATGCAGATGACGAGAAGATCCAGAGAAGAATACCAGTGATGAAAATTGTGTCAAGAAAATACCTTCTTAGTTAAGAGGGAGAGTTGATGTAATTGTAACTTTGGGATGTATTCACTTGTATTTCTTGTCTATTGTAACCCGATGTTTATTCTGAGATTTACTTGTGTCATGTCATGCCCCAATGTTCCTATCGAGAGAATCTATAATGTAAACAAGTCATGTCAAGTCATTGTGGGTAACCCTCCTATTGTCTAAGGGTTAAAGTCCCCGCAGTTTTGAGGCACTAGGGTTATTAGACTCTCCTGGTGAGGTCGGCCCAAGTAGGGTTTTAGTCTTGTCGAGAATTAGTATAAATAGAGAGGTGACCTCTCTATTTATCACATATCTCATCCACACTCAGTTGTAGCGCATAGTTGAGGAAGAGAAAGACACTGGGGCAAGAGGAATAAGCTTACTGCTGTCAGGAGATTGTCTTACTATTTTGGGTTTCACTTTGGTGCTGATTCTATCTTTGAGGAAGTTGCGGGGTTTTCTCCATTTATGGTTTCCCCGAGGAAAAAAACTGTGTTCATTGTCTCTTGTTTTTTATTGTTGTGCTTTTTGTTCTCTCAGTTAAAGATCCTAATGATATGCTAGCTTAATGTTCAAAATCTAACAGTCTGACTGTTTCATATCTAGAACAAATGAGTTACAACAGAGTTGGAAGACTTTCCCTAGAAGTGGTGGAGATATGGAATGAGTCTCTTTGATGTAGTGATGCAACTGTTTCCTATGGTGATGTTCTTCACGGACATATCTACACAATCACATGAAACAAGCAAACAAGATCAAAGAGCACCATAATATAATCCACTATTCTATGTCAATGACTAAGGAATCCAACAATAAAATACAAGATAATAATTCACTTACTTAATGGGAAAGGAACCAAATTTGCATTAAAGATGAAGAAGAATTTTACAACCTTCATATTAGTGTTGATATGCTCCTTCATATGCCAATTCCTTGTCCCCAAAAGCTCCAACTTGCTCCTTCTATGCTCACCCTACTAATTTCACCAGAATATCAATGCAACAGGATAACGTTGCTCGCTCTCAACCATGGGGTATGAGATTTATTTTATAGGCCTTGGGAGGATAGGGATGGTTGAGTAAATGGTGGGTGAGGTGGATAGGAGATCCCAAAAGGATGGATCTCGAGTCCAAGTGGTACTCAGGTGTAGGGATAAGGGTGCCACAAAGTCTTCCTTTGAGAAGATTCATGGAAACCTCTCTTTTTCACATTTTACCAAGGGCACCACTTCTTCTCCACTATGACAGAGCGATGACAGGGCAAAACCGTGCCTTGAAAAAGAGGAAATGTGGTGGCAGCAACTACTGTCAAGAGACTGTAGGCGTTACTGAAGAAGGTAACGCTCCTTGACTTAAGGGCAAAAGTGGTGTTGTATTTTCATATGCAAGATTGAAGTTTGGGCTAGTATTTTCACTACACAACTTGGGATTTAGGGAAAATATTGATGTTTGGGACCTCATCACATGATGATGATGATATTTATGTGTAACACCCCACTGGTTGACACTTCTTCATACTTGTATAAGTAGGAAACATTGATTGTCAATGAAATGTTATACTCCTCTCGCAACTCCAATAGCATTATCCAAAATCTTTTTAGAATACTGCAAGGATTGATTTTCTTCAACTTCAACTTGTTATATGTTCATCTCATGAACCTTTCTTTTCTCAGGTGTGCATACAAAAAATCACCTTTTGTAAACGAATGCAATCATCTTTTTTTGTTGGCCCTCAACTTATATGCCACATTGCTCTTTTCAAGTCATCGCCTTACTTGTTCATGCACTTCCTTCATATGTTTAGTAAGTGATTCAACATTTACAATCTTTTGCATCCTTGTTAGTAAATATTCCAAGTTGGTTACTACATGCAGACTTCTTCCTTGTACAATCTAGAAATGACTCTCCTTATCGATCAGTTTACTAATTTTTTATATGCAAAATACTCTTGTGTCAACACATTTGTTAAGCCCTAATTGTTGGGCACAACTCCCTCTATAGTGTGGCACTTTACCCCATATATGGTGGTGTATTACATATTATTGATGTAGGATTGGGTCTATTATTTTTTATTATACACCTTTGTACCCTATATATAGGAAGGAGATATTTTCATTTGGGAAAGCATTGTATATTCTCTTATCTTGGGTACACATTACATTGTGTGAGGAGGTTCCTCCCTTGAAGAGGATTGATATTTATATCTATTATTCATTATTAAGTCATGGATTACTCTCTTTTGGTCTATTTTTGTTATTTTTATGCTATTTATGGTACTTGATTACATAACATTTGGTATTAGATATCTTTCCTCGGGACTCACTTCTGCAAAATAAGTCATCTTGGAATTTTTGCTACAATTTTTTTTTTACAAGGATTCAAAGATCAAGGTTAAAAAAACACTTCCAAAATAGGATGACATATCTCCAGTCTAAAATTCGGATCCTGATCCATTATATTTTTAGAGATAATTGCGGAGGACTAGTCCAAAGCCTAGTCGAAAAGAGGTGTTCTAGGGAGAAAGGTCATATTTGAGGCATTCGAGATCCAAATTGAGTAAGAATAGTTGCATTAGAAAGAATATGGGACATGGTATCTATGGTAGAATTTTAAGCTATAGAAAAAAATACTGGACATGTGACATACCGTATCAGTTCACTCTTCTGGATAAGCCAAGAATAAGAAGCTTTGGGATATTTGCAATAACTTTTTATTGGAACATCCAAATTAGGCCAGGCCCGTAGAATTGGAAATAGGAGTCAAAATTCAAACTTTATCTCAGTTACAAGTTGGACCTAAAACAATATTCCAATTAGTTTTTGAAACATGTGTTCTAGGGAAAAAATTCATATCAGAGGCATCCAAGTTGCAAATTGAGTGAGACCTATTGCATTCAAAATAAGTTGGACCAAGGTATCTATGGTAATATTTTTAGCAGTAGAAACAAAATATTGTACATGTGGCATACAACACAATTTTTCTCTTTTGGATAAGCAAGAAATAAGAAGTGTTGGGAGAATTGAAATATAGTTTTACTAGAGCATCCAAATTAGGTCATACCTGCAGCATCAGAAAAAGGATACATCAAGGCACCACAAGCCAAAGTTGCAGACCCATAGGAGTTTAAATTTTAAATTTATCTCAGCCCAAGTCGGCCATAAAACAATCTTCCAATCAAGGTTGAAGAAGGAAACTCTATATTAAAGCAGTGGTAGATCGCATAGAGCACCAGCAAAAATTATCCAAATACTAAAGATGTCCAAAAACATGATGAAACAATAGGTAGATCAACATCACAGTCAAAATAATTTTTGAAGAATAAAAAATCATATGGGAACTTGAACAAATCATTGAAACAAGGACCAAACAACTATGAAATCAAGCTATTATTGAGTACCTCGTTAAGTGGAAGAACTTACAAGCTTTAAAATTTGATATGGGAAGATGATTCCTTAATACATATGCATCCACAACTACTCAAGCATTGAGGAAAATGCTTGTTTGATGGGGAGGGGCATGTTAAGCCCTAAATATTGGGCACAATCCCCCATATAGTGTGGTTCTTTACCCCCTATATGGTGGTGTATTACATATTATTGATGTAGGATTGGGTCTATTAGTTGTTATTGTACACCTTTGCATCCTATATATAGGAAGGAGATATTTTCATTGGTGAAAGCATTGTATATTATATTATCTTGGGTACATTGTACATTATGTAAGGAGGTTACTCCCTCGAGGAGGATTGATATTTATCTCTATTATTAATTATCAGTCATGGATTACTCTCTTTTGGTCTATTTTCCTATTTTTATGCTATTTATGGAACTTGGTTGCATAACAACATTTTCCCATTGCTTGGGTCAGTCGTTTGTCAAACACCTCAATAAATTTCCCAAACACATATTCACGACTTCCATATTTCCATCAATCTATGGATGAAATATAGAAATGAGCTACAACTTTGTATCCAATTTCTTCCATAAGGTTCTCCAGAAATGACCCCTGAATTTAGTATCTTTGTCTGAAGTGATACTCTTCAGCAGTCCATGCAATCTCAAAAATTCCTTGAAAAATAAAAAAAGAATGCTCATGGCATCACTTGTCTTCCGACATGGAATAAAGTGTGCCATATTGGAAAACTTGTTGACTACCAAAAATATGGAGCCATTACTTTGTTGCATCTTCGGAAACCCCAACATGAAATCTATGCTAAGGTTCTCCCATGGAACAGTCGACACTGGTAATGGTGTTTATAGTCTCATATTCTGACTTCTTCCTTTGACATTGTTGGCTTACTTCTTTATCGACCCAGTTCAGATTCCTTGTTCATCAACAAAGCCCAAGATATTGGCCTGATAGAGAAAAACCCTGTCGGGAACACCTACAACTTATATGAGGTCTCACCCGAGATATCTATTGGGAAATATAGAACTAGGTTTATGCACTTATGAAGGGGATTTCCTTATTACAACATTATCAAGTCACTCAATTGAAACTAGGGAATAGAATTTTGTCTCATACATTCATTCAACAATATAACATATTGATATGTTGGCATATATAACAATATGTAACATAAAGCACTAATGCATATTAACTACTATTCCATATGATCATAACATTAGATGTGTGACATATATAGATAAGTTCATTCCCAATAGATCGACTCGACACATTCAAATCAACTCATTCACAACAGATATGCATTTGACATAAACATAGATATCAAAGACACACAGACACAAGGTTTAACTTGGAAACCCATATGGGAAAAACCATAAAGGTACTCTTCATCTGGCATGAGAAATGGTTTAGCACCTTTGGTTTGTGCACTCAGTTTGTAGACTATTCTCTAGATCTTCTTTGCAATTCACATGTTATTTTCTCATCTCATTCTCTCTGGTTTAGGTGTATCTATCTTTTTCTATATATCTTCTATATCTTTGTTTTATGTTAAGTCCTATCTCATTCCTCTCATCGTGTTATGTCATACACACACAACTTGGATTGACTTTATAGGCTTTTACAACTCTTGCTTTACCCATCGACTGATTCTGAACTGTAAGTCGATAGGGTGTCTTACTAATTTAACATGTCCCATTACATCTAAAAATAGGCACTATTGGCCCAAATTACAATCATGCTTTATTTCTAAAAAGGAAACTATCATTATAACTAACTCTTTACCAAAAATAGGTTAAAATCCTCGCCTTGATATGCTTTCTTCTCTTTTGTTGTGGCTCCTTTCGTTGTGGTATTTGCTTTTATTGTAACCGAAATATTTATCTTTCTAAGAAAGATTCTCATTATCTTCTCTCATCCTTTCCTAGGGCCAACCGACCCCCAACACTCACCCATAGCTCATCTCAAGCTACATTAGTTTCAAATTTTGGTCAATGCGGTTTTGCTCTGAAAATATTGAAAGGTATTCGTGACCTGTTATGTTTCTTGTTGCACCTCTTCCTATACTATCTTCAATTGTTCCACAAGTTGGAACTTATATGTTCTAAAGTTGTTATTCCTATCAATCCCAAATCTTGCCACACCTTCTCATGGATAGGTTGAATAATACATCTAACCTTTTCCTCTTTGGCCTGTAGCTGTATGACATGATGTGTTCTTTTCTGTTGTTGTGTTCATAATCTGACTACACGTTGTTTTAATCTCTTCATAACATCTTCCTTGGCCTTGTTTTCCACTATTGGTAGCTTCTTCAATTCATTCTTCAACTGGTTAAAGTTTGCTTCAACAGTTTGCAACTGCTTTGTCATATGTTCTAGCTCTGTATCATCGATCAAGGCTTCCCATGACTGAGAAACATTTTCGATCTTTTTGGCACAAAGTACCTCTGCCTCCTTAATCTTCTGCACACCCTTAGTTTCTTCCTTCCTTCGCTCTTCCAATACCTTTGGAGGTGTATTGGGGGCGTCATCTTTGATTCCAAATCCATGACTCTCTTGCAGAGGTTCTCAGTTATCTCACCTAGTCGAAAGAGTTTTTCTCATGTGTGATCCCTTCCTCAATGAAACTGCAACAAGTGAGTGTAATAGTTATATCCAATCATTGCCTGTCATACTACCAGTTTTTTTCTTTATTGTTTGTTTCCTTAACTGTATGCTATGGTTTTCTTTGATGTCTCCAGTTGTCCAAATATTGCATGCTCTATTGTTTTCATCTTTTCTACTACAGCATGTTGAATAACATGCAGTTGATACATTGGTACTGTAGAAAAATTAAAATTCACATGACAAATATCCTTAATCATGACATTGAGCTTCGGTGTTCCTAAGTCAATTTCTTGACCAATTACTTCAATCTTTTTTTATGGGGTCGTTGATGTTGTCTTGACAAGTCGCTCTTCATATGGGCCAACTTGGCCCTACGACATAGTTGAATATGGTGCTTAGTCAACCACTGCTCTAACTTCTTTTACTTTAGTACAAATAATTTGCAGTAAATTTGTAATGTTTCTTACCAATTCTATATGGCGTTCATCCATCTTCTTGCAGCTTTGGTTTGTGACTTCCTCCATGCGATCTGAAATCGTGTTATAATCATCATTTGTAAGACCGATAATTCTAGATGATGTGTTGGCCTTTTTTTCCTTAAGACTCTTCTCATACTTTTTTTAGTGTTTTGTTTTATCCCACAACTTTGGATCTGTCGAGGTCATGCTAGGTTCATTTTGACTGCTATAGGGAGAGCTTCTTGGGATTTTTGTTGGTGGATCATGTCCCTAGTTTCCATTATGCTTCTCTGATGGGACATCCTGTCACAACTCATCTTCTGTAGAGATATAATCCTCTACTACAGGTACTCTCCATTCTTTAGGCCAATCCTAAATAATAGTGTCAATTTCTTTAGCGGATGGTTGAAACTACGTTGCTAACCACTAAAAATCTGATAATGTTACAAAACCTTTTGACGGTTTCCTTTATTATTCTATATTGCTTCTTAATAAAATATATAAGTACCTCTCCTTGCAAATAAAATTCTACATTGTTGTCTCTTTGTCACTGTGGATTCTCCTTGTTGAACAAGATATTTCGGTATTTGGCTCCTCAGCATGGCACATGGACATCTACCCCTTGGTATTCTGGTGGTTCTACCCATGCAACAAATGAAATTAAAATCAAAATCTAGGAATAATTAAAGGGATTACCCTTTTCTTGTGCATCTACAGTATCTTCCAACAACTCATCCAACAAATATGTTGCCCAGTTCATCTAGACACCCACTGCTCTGCCACAACGATTGTACCTATTGTACACGGGTTCAGCCGCATCTTCCACAGTAGCTTGCTAGATTAAAATTTATGAATTGAATGAAAGTGTCGTTGATAGAGGATATGCAAAGCCTCTCTTATCCATCGACATATTGTACTTTTCCTTCATTCCATTGATCAGAGTTGTATCCTAATCCTTCCCAGCAAAGAAGGGTGATGGGTCAACTTCTTCAAGAGGAAGTCTTGTAATGGATGTTATGAGATCAACATATACTGATATTTTTATGTCGAACCATATACACCCTCTATGAAAACACACCAGCAACTACTTTACACATGCATTGATTTATGTTGTGCGATCAAAGTGTGGCATATGGATCAGCGACAACAATCCATATTTGTGTAATCCTCTCATCCATTCCATCTGGACCGCGTGAATAGGTCCATCCTTATTCTCACGGACCATAGTCATATATCTCTTCATGTCAACTTTCGAAGGTCATGGCCGATAAAACCCATTTTCTTCAAGTTGGGTATAGTGTTCGCCATCACCCGAACTCTTTTAGGTATCATTGGTTTTACTAATTGATACTTGGAATATTTACCAATGGTAACCTTGGGTGCTTTTGATGGTCTCAACAAAACATAATTAGGTATAAATTTGGTCGACCTAGCTCATGTTGCTTCAACATTATGTGGAGGTGTTGTCATGCCTGGTTTATGACCAGTTTCAAGGCCAGGGAGTTTCTTTCTTGATGGGTCAGGAGGGTCTGGTTGTAAAACAACTCCTGGAATTAGTGGTGATTGTGAAACAACTTATGTATGTTATTCCATGATAGGTGTAGGTGATATAATCTCAATGCCTAATTCTTGGACAATGCTTGAGCTAGAGACATAAATGACCATGCTCTGAGAAACAAGTTCAGCTCAAATGGTTGCAAAGAAACAAGTTCGACTCAATGCGAAGATACATTGGAATGGCCAAGATTCGATCCCAATATGAAATATGTTTACACATTTGATCAGTCATTCACTCACATGATCTTGCAATAAATGGAAAGGTGGTGGAAAATTTTATCACATTGAGCAATCTTTCTAATCATGTCAAGGAAATTGCCAACCAAACTGTCACTTTGCTTATCAATTCAACGGTATTTATTGTCAATTAATGGAATATGTGACCAAAAATCATGCCACCAAAATTTCCCATTACCTTAAATTAATTGTTAACCAATTGTCAATTGCGACCAAGATCTATCATGCGACAGCAATTACTCTCTTGCGACAGACATATAGCCTGCGGTAGGATTCTTCTCTTGTGACAAACATATAGTCTATGACATAATTCTTCTCTTGCGATAGAAATATTGCCTACAAAACAATTCTTCTCTTGTGACATACATACAGTATGCAACAACAATTTCACATTTTGTAAAACACTCACAAACTTGCAACACTCATAATCTTGTGACAAAAACACTCATAAACTCTACGACAAAAACACTCATAAAGTCTCTCTCTCTTCTTTTTTTTCCTTCTCTTTGTGAAGTATCAGTCAACCAAAGTGAGGTTATCCTTATAAGGCTTTAGCCAACTTCAATTCACTAATCATTTGAAGGGTGTGCCATCTAATTTATGCAATTGAACTGCTTCTCCTTCAGTGATCTGAATGACAATATATGGTCCTGGCCAATGTGTCTGAAGCTTTCCAGGATGCTTCAAAAATTTACGGTCATATAGGAGAACAAGATCTCCAATATTAAACTAATTACACTTAATATGTCGGCCGTGCCAAGATTTATGTTTCTCCTTCTCGACATTCTTATGATATCCTATGACAAATTGATCTTCTTCTAACTAGACGAGTTGCAACAATCTTTCTTCGAAAACACCAACGCCTATCATCTCCACAATCACAATGATATTGAGACTAGGTATAATATATTCCATTGGCATGAAAACATCTTGTCCATAAACCAGTCGAAATGGAGTTTTACCTGTCAACTTTTTATAGGTTGTTACAGAGAGAAACTTCCTATGGATTGGGGTATACCACAATAGACAGAGAAACTGCAGAAATCAATATTTTCCCAATATGCAAGAGAAATAAAACATGTAACACTAAAGGATATCGAATCATACCTTATTCCGGACGGTTGAAGTAGATCCCCATTGAGATTTTTCCAATCCCGCTTGTGTTAGCAATTTGCTCTCAACAACAACAAATAAGACAAGCATGCTATATAATATGGTGTTAGATATACTCTAGCATATATAATCAACAATGTATAAGAAATTAAACACATACATGGATTCAATATTCATTTAAATTCACATTATTGGACAGGAAAATATATTTCTATTAATCAAATAAGATATTACACAAGTGACAACCTCTGTCGGCACGTTTGCGAACCGTAAAAACCGAGTCCTCTGCCTAGGCCTCCACCACCTCAATCTTCCATCTCTCGATAGCAAGATCACAAGCAAAGGCAAGCTTGGGAAGAACACAAAGTTCTCCAAAGGGACAAAGGGAGGAAAAATCAAGTATAAGCAAGATATGGCAACAATGGACTATAGTTTTCTTGCTCTTCAATTCCTCTTCTTCAATGTATCCAAGGGGTTCCTTATAAAGTACTCCAAAGGGGTAATGGAGGGTCAAATAAGAGCAATATCGAGGCATATGGAAGGCCAATAGACAAGTGGTTCAGACACATATCAAGGAAAACTCCAAAAATATTTGGACTTATGCACACATCCTGATGTACGTGGGTTTGAGGTCAATATCCGCGTATATACGCTTGAAAGGGATTAAAAGTCGCATACAGAAAATAAAAGGTGTTTTTAGGTATGATCTTGGAAACATCAAAGGTACAATATTGGTCCATGGGGTCCAAAGGTGTACAGAGGGATAGGGAAGGCCATAAATGTGTTATCAACCATGTGTGGTAAAATCAGCTGTAACATAGGTGTTGCAATAACCCTATAGTACCGCAGGTATTTTCTGATCCCAATCATCTCTTTGAACATTACATATCTTTGTCAATGCATTCTCCAAAATATAATTGAATGCATCGACAACACCATTCACTTATGGGTGATACGGTGTTGTCTTCTGGTGTTGAATTTGAAATTCCTCAATTAATTTTGCAATTAGCTAATTGACAAAATGTGTGCCTTGATCACTTATCAAAATATTTGGACATCCAAATTAGGTTACTACATGGTCAAACAGAAATCTTGCAGTAGTCACAACAATGCAATCCTTTGCTAATGTTGCTTCACCCCATCTGGACAAGTAGTATGTCACAGTGATTATGTAACATGTACCCATTCTCTTTCTTAGTGGATTAAAAGGAAAAACAAAATCAACATACCATTTTTCAAATGTCTGTAAATTTATATGTGCTACTAGAGGCATGTCATCTTGTCGTGAGATTTTTCCAATTCTTTGGCAGATAACATAGCTACGACAATAATCTCTAACATCTACATGTAGAGTAGGCCGCCACAATCCATCCTGTAATATTTTATGCATTGTCACTTTTCCTGCATAATGGCCTCATGCGACACCAGCATGTGCTTCATTCAATACAATCAGTCTCTCATCTTCCAAAATACAATGATGAATAATTTCATCTGGTACCATCTTGTATAATTATCTAGCAATCAATTGGAAGTCTACAACTTTTACAACTAATTGTTTATTTTGTGACGTACTAAATCATTTTGGTGCATGTCTTGTAGTTAAGAAATGTATAATATCTCTATAGTGATCATCAAACATCTTGACTACAAATGGTTGTGCGTCAGGAAGACTATCGTTGAGATTACCAGGCTCTTCTCCACTTTCTAGCCTCAATAGATGGTCTGATCCTGAATTCAGTCGACCCTGATTAACAATAATCTTAAATTCAAATTCTTGGAAGAGGAGAAGCCATCGAAAAATATTCCCCCCCAACACTGGCTTATTGACCATATATTTCAACACAGAATGATCTGTATACTTCTTGAAATGTCCTTCCAACAAATAGTGTTGAATTTTTTTAATAGAATATACCATAGCTAGTCCTTCTCTTTCTGGCATGGTATAGTTCTTCCCTGTCGTCAATAATTTTCTACTAGCAAATGCGATGGGATGATGAATAAAACCTTCTCCTGGTTGCACAAGTACAACACCTAGCGCGATAGAAGATGCATTGACATGTACATGAAGATATTTCTTCCAGTATGGAAAGACTAATATGGGTGTTGTAACTATCTTGTTTTTAAGAACATCTAGACTCTCTTGACATTGTTCACTCCACTAGAACTTTACATCTTTCTTCAACAATTTCTCCATAGGGGTAGTCACCTTTGAATATCCTCTGATAAATTTCTGATAGCACCCGGTATGTACTAATGTAGTTATCAATTGTTTCATTGTCTAAGGTGGTGGTAGGTCTACAATAATCACAATATTTGTAGGATCCATCAATATTCCACCGCGAGAAAGGATATGACCATTAAAATGCCAAAATGGGCACAAAAAATGCACTTCTTTAAGTTAAGGGAAATTTGGAACTGTTGACATCGCTCCAGCATCATTCTAAGACTCTCAATATGATATTTTATTACCCCAAATACCATCCAATCATAAAAGTAGACTTCAAGGAATTAATGAATAAAATATTTAAAAGAAACTACCACTATCCTAGAAAAGATAGCAGGAGCATTCTTGAGTCCAAAAGGCATTACGTATACTGGAAACATCCCCATTCCATCATAAAGGTTGTCTTTTTTCAATCTTCCTTTACAATCCTAATCTGATGGCAAGTAGAGAACCCATCAATAAATTAATATACTTCTTGTCGCCTGAGATGGAAAGTAGAGAAATGGGTCATGCAAGTAGGCATCATTCAGCTTCCTTAGGTTGACGCAGATATGCACTTCACCAACATTTTTCTTATCTAGTACTACCATACAGCTAATCCATTCATATTCTTCAATAGGTTCTATAATTCCCACATCTAACATTATGTATAACTCTATCTTAACTTTTTATTTGTACCTCGGATTGAGTCGATATGGTTGATGTTTAATAGGCTTTGCATCGGGCTTCAAACGAATCTTCATTTCTCCAAGATATCCGACAATTCCCTTCATTTCTGAAAATTTAGTGGGAAACAGATCCTAAAACTCATGTAGTAGGTCTGTAATCTTTTCAAAGGTCTCAGCATCCTATTAGTCTCTGATATTAGCAAACTTCAAGTTCTCTAGAGAACCAATATTCACTTTCTTTATTTTCAAAGGATTCAGAAACTTATTGCTTAATACACCTGATCCTTCCACCATGTGAGTACCTTCAGACCAAGGAATATTTATGTCGCATGGATCATTACCATTAGGTTCACCTATTACATTGTAACATTCCATCCAATGTTGGACTGTCGCCCTGGTCTCATGGAAATTTGTCATCGACACATGGATTTCTTCAAAGATCTTGGCCTTGATTACTTATAGAGAAACATCAATTGAAGGGTTATCATCAACAAATTCAAATGTATGCCCTAACTCTTCCCACTCAACTGTTCCTCATTGCAGCTCAACCAATGTATACCAATTCCTTGGTATCATGTCCAAATTATGTATAAACCGGTGGACCCATTCCTGTTGTGGTGATGTCTCCCATCTCATGCAACAATGCTCAATATGTTCGACATGATTAGTCATTCTTGTATATTGTGTACCAGTATAGAGCATCTTTTATCCAAATCAAACTTCCAACAGTATTCATCATCGAGGCTTGAAATAGTCTTCTTGTGAGAAACCCACCATCTTCCAGGTGTAGCCTTCAATGTAAAGTCTAAAGATAACAAGCGTTGAGGTTCTATTAATTTCTCTTCAAACTCTGTCAGAAATATTCCAAGTTAGGTAAAAATTCATAGGTAGGTAGATCACATACCTCAGTACCTACCCATTGCACTTCTTTTGCACTTCTTACACATTTTCACACTGATACTTTACGGAGTCAACTCTTCCAATTCTCCAAATATTCTCCTGAATCTGATGAGCATGAACTAATGTTTCAACAACTAAGATTTCCATTGATCATCATATTCACATAATATTCTATCATAGAGGTAATATTGTAGATATGGTATATATATCCATCTTGTCTTTCATTATTTACCTGCTAGACATACCTCTGTCCTTTTAGAGGATCAAGCGGTGCAACCACCCTTAACTATGTATCCTCAAATGTCAATATCATCTTCTTAAAATTGATAATAGTTTGATTGTCAATGGGCCAGTCGATCCTTAGAAGCACAGGATACAGATTCATAGAATCAACAATATCTATCACTTCAAATATGCATGAGTCTAGAGTCCTTCTATCTCAACAGAAACCTGTGTGAGTTGACCAATAGGAAAAACCTTTGAATGTTTGGCTAATCTTATCTAGACATGAGACCACACTAGTGTCGGATTTCCCATACTTTCCCATGTCTGTCTAGTAAGAATGTTAACATCAGAACCCAAGTTTGGAATAATATAATCCATGTCATAATCACCTATCTAGGCAATCATACTTAGCTTGCGACGAATTTTCAATCTTTTCCCAATGTGATTAACTATTTTTTCTAGTCACACATCTACTTGAGGTTGTTCTATTAAAGCTGACAATTCTGACACAACATCTTTATATGTTATTATTGCTAAACAAATTTTAAATAATTCTTTCAATTTACTAACCTTTTTTGTTGGTTTCTTTTGAAATAATTGTTCGATCCTTTGAGGCATTTCCAATATTGGTCCTTCATTTAGTACAACAGTAGAAGTTGACGCTTGATTTTCGTTGATGAAATCATGTCAAGCATCTAAGAATACTTTCTTTCCTTCTGGACATCAAATGGAACCTTCTTTTCTTGTGTCAGTCACACTCTCGATTGTTCATATGGTGCTTCTTTATTTGATCCAGTTGCAACACCTCCTCTTGTCATGAAGGCAATATTAGGTTCCCTCGGTTTAGAAGAAATATTATGTATGTTTGGATTAGCATTTTGAGGTGGGTTCTGGTTTCCCATGTTTCTATCCTACCACTTAGCTGTAACGTCCCCAACCCTCCGACCGATGAAGAGGATGCTACCATAATACTATCTACCCCAGAAACTAGCCCCATGAACATAAAATGAAAATTGCATTGAAGTAATAACAGGCACGGATGCATAAATGTTTAACACACAATGGAAGAAAATCCATTCCATTCATTTACATGTTCATTGTAATTCATTATCAAATGTAAATGAAAAGATTTAAACACAAGAATACTTATCTTATGAAGAAGCTCGTCTCGCAACCAGCTATGTCACTGTAATGTTCCACCCAACCATAAGCCAGTGTGCTCCTTAATCTCTCATCAACACTGCCACCCCCGAGTTGGGCATTATTCCCTAAGGAAAATGAAGCTAAGCAGGCTCACACATATCCAAAGATATGTCAAAACTCAGTCAAGCCAAAGCTATGTTTGGGTTTATCAGACTGCCAAGGGGATGGAAAGGCTTGTTTGCTAAGCTAGTGAGCTCAACCATAGATCTATGGACACCTGCCCAATATCTGACTTGGATTTCCCAACACATACGCACCCAACACAAGGAATCATCCCCTTCTCTGTTGTACATTCCCTCAGGCTATGCATTCCCTTCCAATGCTATCAAGATGTGCAGTAAGGAATAATCAGCCCTCAAGATCTCTCAGTGAGGTTCCTCATACACTAGGTTTACCAAGCAAATTACCTCTTCCACTCCTAACTCAATACAGACCAAATCAAGGAGCATAATAACTCATACCAAGGAAAGGGTGCACATACAGCAAAATACCAATTGCTAGTCCTTAGAAAAATATTAGGAAACCCAAAAATGGATTTACAGATGGAGAAAAACACAAAGGAGAGAAATATGATTTCAACAATCGTTTAATGACACCATAGAGCCAAA
The DNA here is from genome assembly GCA_001517045.1 of Pseudotsuga menziesii. NCBI lineage: Eukaryota > Viridiplantae > Streptophyta > Pinopsida > Pinales > Pinaceae > Pseudotsuga > Pseudotsuga menziesii. The sequence continues at coordinate 963,160 of LPNX011131209.1, read as the reverse complement.
CTTGACCTCTGCAAAAACCCAAATCGTATTTCTGATTTCTAAAGGTGACTATGGAAATACGAGAGCCAAAACAACTGCTATAAACCCCCAAAATGTGAACCTAGCTTCTTGTCCACCCAGCAAGGTAAAAACAATTCCCAGCCATTGAAGACTCCATGAAAATGTAGGAAAAACGTAAATCTTCCTTGCCCACTTACTGAACAATACCAAAAAAAAATTCTGGGCATGCCAAAAATGAGGAAAATGACTCCCAATGTGAAGGATGAACACATAGGAAGCTTCAGCTGCATGAAGGAATCCCATGTGAAGGAGAATGGTGAGGAAAAATGGAAAACATGGGTGTATGTCCAAATGGGCATGCATTTTGGGTGTTTTCTTTCCCCAAAAGTCAGAAACATTTTTCCCCAAAAATGGGTTTTCCCAAAATTCGAATTTCTTGCCCATACTCTTCCCATCCCCATGCAATAACTACTTCAACCAATTTCTGGTAGAATTAAATGATTGGGTGAATGAGACAAGAAAGGTAGCTGACTATTTCATCGGTTCTCCCTAAAAGGTTTGGCTTCCCCCCCCCCCCCCCCCCCCCTTATCCTTAGGAAAATCATGCCCCTATCTCATTATTTGTTGCATAGACATAGCTGGTTGGGGTTTTTAATTAAATTGCATAATTACATGATGCCAAAATTATAATTTGATGGCTAGCACGAAATACCATCGGCAATGATTTTAATTGCTGAAACATAAAACGTTAAATCGATGGTGGGGATTTTTCCTTTAGCTCCACACCAAGATTAATTACAATATATACATCATATACATTTAATGCAAATGGGGTCAAAACCAGGGTGTTACATTCCCCTCCCCCTTCAATAGCACTGTCCTCAGTGCTTTACAAAATTGAACAAAATGCTACACTGGTACCGCCTGAGTGTTCCACAGAATTGAACAAAAATAGATGTGCCAATCACATGGCATCCTCTAGCTCCCACGTAGCCTCTTCATGATCGTAGTGCTCCCATTGCACCTTTACCTTCCCTATTGCTCAGTTCTGTAGCATTGTGATCTTCCTGTCGAGGATGCGCAATGGCTCAATTTGGAACTCTCCCTCGGGTTCCACCTGAATCACATCCCAATTTACCACATGGTTAGGATCATGTACATATTTCTTAAGCAAAGAAACATGAAAAACATTATGAGTTCTAGTGCTAGCAGGAAATGCAATTCTATATGCAACTGGCCCTATTCTTTCAAGCACTTCAAACGACCCACAATATATAGGTGACAGCTTGGCACAACTCCCAAGCTTCAAGGAACTCTTGTTTTTCCTCACTCTGAGGTACACATGATCCCCAACACTGAACTCTCTGTTCACCCTATGCTTATCTGGATAGCTTTTATGTTTGTCTTCAGTTGCTTTCAAATTCTGCCCAATCTTTATAGGCTCTTGCTCCATCTCCTTGAGCAATTCTGGCCCAAGCACAACCCTGTTCACTGGATTATCCCAAGTCACTGGTGTCCTACACTTTTTTCCATAGAAATATTCATACAGGCCCATCCCCAAGGATGCTTGTTGTCCATTGTTATAAGCAAACTCTACCAAGTGTAAATAATCTTCCCACTTGGTTGGTTTTTCCATCACATACATGTGAAGCATGTCTTCAAGTACTTGATTAACTCTCTCTGTTTGCCCATTAGTCTGAGGATGGTAGGCAATGCTAAAGTCCAACTTTGTACCCAAATCTGGAAACAACCCCTTCCAAAAATTGGAAGTGAACTTGACATCTCTGTCAAATACTATTGCCTTAGGAAATCCATGCAACTTGAAAATCTCCTTCATGAATATCTTTGCAATGTCATCAGTCTTATGCATAGACTTAATCAGTATGAAATGTGTTGCCTTCGTCAACTTTTCCACCACAACCATGATGGAATCCTGTTGTCTCCAAGTCATTGGCAATCCTGTAATAAAATCCATGGAAATAACTTCCCATTTCCATTCTGGAACTGGCAAAGGCTGCAACAAACCTGATGGGTGTTGATGCTCAACCTTCACCTTCTGAAATTTCATGCACCTTGAAATATATTCAGCCATGTCCTTTTTCATTCCTAGCCAAAAGTACTGCTTTCTGGCTGTAGCGATTGTCTTCTGATATCCTAGGTGACCAAAATATGGAGCTTGATGGATTTCATCCATAACAACTCTTCTCAAATATGCTACATTTGGAATATAAATTCTTCCTTTATAAGTAAGAAGTCCATCTTCTTCCAACTTATATTCCTCATACCTCTTCTCAAGACTTAGCTGATGCAATTTGTCTTTTACTTGCTCATACAATTCATCTCCAGTAATACTATGATTAACAATCTGCTACCTCAAATCTGATTGGCAAATACTAAGAGATGCCACATGCATTTCCTGCACCTTCCTGCTGAGCGCATCAACTACCTTATTCTCTTTTCCTTTGAGATTTCCTAGCATTTAGATTTCCTACATAAAGCGCATTGAGCGCATCAACTACATAAAAACTCCAACCATCTAGATTTCCTAGCATTTAGAGTAGGCTTATCAAACAAATACTTCAGACCACAATGGTCTGTCCTTACCTCAAATATTCTTCCCATCAAGTAATTCCTCCACATATTGAGAGCATGTACTATGGCTGCAAGTTCTAGATCATGAGTGGCATAGTTCTTCTCATGCTCCTTCATATTTCTTGACTCGTAACAGATCACGTGGTTGTCTTGCATAAGGACTTGTCCAAGCCCTTGTTGGCATGCATCGGTACACACCACAAAATATTTCTCTGGGTCTGCAACTTTCAATATTGGTGCATTGGTGAGAAGATTCTTCAACTACTGGAAGCTTTCTTCACACCTCGATGTCCATTCAAACTTTATCCCCTTCTTTTGCAAAGAAGTGATGGCATGTGCAACTTTGGAGAATTCTTGAATGAATCTCATGTAGTATCCTGCAAGTCCCATAAAAGACCTTACATCTGTCACATTTCTTGGAGTAGGCCAATTCATAATGGCTTCAATATTTTCAGGGTCCATAGATATACCCTTTTCTGAGATAATGTGACCCAAATACTGAATTCTATCTCTATAGAAGTTGCACTTTCTCAGCTTTGCATACAACTGATGCTCCCTGAGCAATTACAATGTCAATCTCAAACGCTTTTCATGCTCTTCCTCATTCTTAGAATAAATAAGAATGTCATCAAGGAAAACAAGAAGAAACTTGTCCAAATACCTACTGATGACACTGTTCATAAGGCACATAAATGTAGTTGGTGCATTTGTGAGACCAAATGGTACCACTACAAACTCATAATGTCCATACCTTGTTATGAAGGTTGTCTTATGAATGTCTTCATCCTTTATTCTCACCTGATGGTAACTAGAGCTCAAGTCAATCTTGGAAAATACCTTTGCTCCTCTCATTTGATCAAAGAAGTCATCAATCCTAGGCAAAGGATATTTATTCTTCATAGTGACTTTGTTCAACTTTCTATAATCAATACACAACCTAAGTGTACCATCTTTCTTCTTTACAAACAGAATTGGTGCTCCCAAAGGAGACACACTCGATTGGATATAGTTCTTTTCCAACAACTCTTGCAGTTTGTTGGGCTATAGGGCAGACCCGGGTTTTATACCATTAACTTTGCTCCAACAAACAGACCCACAATGTTGGCCCTTTCGGCAACAACCTGCGAACAGGTTGCAGTCTCACACGAAACAGCTATGGGGTGCCGCAGAACCAGGTTTCTACAAGCAGAAGAGGGATATTACTGTACCTTTAGCCTTAACAACAAATATTTATACCAAACAGAGCTTTGATATTCACTTAATTAGCTTCACAGTTAGATAAAAGATGTTTCTTGCTTAACCCTTAACCGGGAATTCTCAGCGAAGTTAATATTAACAGTTATCTTACTTTATCAATTATCTACTTATCAATGCATAAAATAAAACCATAACAGAAACAACACAAAAGAACCACAACACAAGATATAACGTGGTTCACCCCCAGTGTAGGGGCTACGTCCACAAAACTGCGCTTTTATTCCACTTCTTACAAAACAACAGTTCTGATCTGCGCACTCAGCAGCAGATCCGCCCTTCAAGCCTAACTGCGCACTTAGCTACAGTTCCTTTCTTACAATCTCTAAGCTACGCACTCAGCTACAGTTCCTTTCCTTACAAAATCTTCTACGCACACAGCTGCAGAGGTCGTCCACGCACACAGCTGGGACTTGACCTTAAAAACCCAACATTATATCTATCTTCTTCGCATCAGATGATCCTCATTTCATTAGATACCCTCGACATCTTTACATGAGTGCCTATTTATACAAGTGCACTTTTACAAAATCATGGGCTTACACCCGAAATTTATGGATAATTACAAAAAGAGGAATTTGACTCAACCTCGACACCCCTAAGACTATTTTGAGTCACAACTCCACTTACAAGCTTCCACAAAAGCCGCGGAGTTACCAAAACTAGTGACCGTTAAGGTGCGCGCCCCAACAGGCCCCTAAGACTCACCAGTGTCCCGTTCCGGGACACTCTGCTGCTTTCCTGGTGTGAGAATATTGTTGGCGAAGATAGTAAACTATTGTCGGCTGCTTGCTCCTTCTCTACTAGCTCCTCTTACACTCTGTCGGGTTCTGTATCCATCTGCATCTCTGTAGCCATCATCTTTAATTTTCCTACCTTCCTGCTCCCTTATATGTCTGTCATCATCATCATCCCTTCTGCTACTTCTACTACGGCCACAGCTTGTTTTATCCTGCATCCTTTCATCCTTAGTAGACTACCTATGTTCCTTATGCTGTTGTCTTCCTTCGCAATATTTATGATGGTCATGGGAATCATTGGGCCTTCTAAATCTATCAGCGACTCCATCCCTTGAACTGCCTCTCATTCATGTCCTATTGAATATTTGACCATCCACAACTTTGGTACCCCTGCTTGCCAATGTACTTTTGCATAAGACAAACAGCATGCCTCCATTCTGCTGAGCCAGGAGGATACATCTCGGGATCCTCCGGAGTATTTCCTGAGGGTTTGTGCCTTTATTTGTTCCATTTAGAGTGAACTTCTGCCTTAAATTTCTTTCTGGTTGAACATGTCTGCATAGGTAGATGCAGCACTGGGGGAGTTTAGACGCAGGTGGATTGCTGATAAGGTTCTACAGACCTCTCTCCCTGAACTCTCATGACAATTCCTGGACTTCGCGATCATTCGACATGGTCTTAACTGTAAACTCAAGAAAATGCGTAATGCAGGAGTCGCGGGCCTATGTGGCTTCTTATATAATCCCATGACAAAATCTGCCATCATGGTACATTAAGGACACCAATTCTGATGGAGCGACAGTAAATCCTGTTCACACGGCGCTAGATTTTCCCAAAATCTCATCATTACAAGCAGTTAAGGCAGCTCACATGCCGGCGCTGCCAAATATAGTTTGTCCCATCGGTCACATTTTAGGCTGCGATAGGCCTTTCTTCTTTGACACAACCACTAACTTCAGCTTCGTCACAATGTTGACCTTCGACCCATCCTGACCCAAGCGCCAATCGAACTTCGACCTTCGATCTTTGACAGCCTTCAATACTTTGTAGCTTTGAGAACAGCTTCATTATAGTCTAGTACCCAATTTCAACTGTTCTTGGTACTTAGACTCTCCTTCTTGTTGTTACTTCTGATTAGGGGGTCCAGGATTGTCCCTGTACTTCTTTAATCTACTTCCATTCACCAGGGAAGGTAAAATTTCTCCATTCAATTTAGCTAACTGGACTGCACCACCGTCGGTAACTTCCTGAACTATGTATGGTTCTTTCCAATGTGTTTTGAATTTACCTGGGAACTTCATGAATTTACTGTCATACAAGTGCACAAGATCACCAATCTAGAATTGCTTCTTCTTAATGTGTCTATCATGCCATGCTTTTTCTCTAGCTTTCTGTACTTGCTGTTGGAAACCTGCGATAAATTTGTCTTCCTCTAGTTCTAGCATCTTTGCCAGTCTTTCTTTCAACATAGCTGGGTCATCCATTTCTGTGAAGGCAAATATTTTGAGGCTAGGAACAATGTACTCCATGGGCATAACTGCTTCTTGTCCATAGACTAGTCTAAAAGGTGTATGGCTTGTCAACTTCTTGCAAGTGGTCCTATAAGCCCATAGTACTACTGGGATTCTAAGGCCCCAATCATTTCTGTTAACATTACAAACCTTTGTCAGAGCATGCTCAAGGATCTTGTTAAAGGCTTCGGCAGTTCCATTTGCTTGAGGATGGTAGGCAGTACTCTTCTGATGATATACTTGAAATTCTTCGGTCAATGCTTCAATAGTCTTATTTAGGAAATGTGATCCTTGATCACTCATAAGATTTCTAGGACACCCAAATCTTGACAAGATATTATCGAATATGAACTTCGCAGCTTTAGCAACACTACAATTCTTGACTAGTTGAGCTTCGTCCCAACGAGTAAGGTAATCAGTTGCTATAATAATGTATCTTTCTCCAAATTTATTTGCAGGGGGATTGATTGGTCCAACAAAATCAATAGCCCACTTGTCAAATGCTTATAAAGTTACCTGTGGAACCAGAGGCATCTCATCCCTTCTGGACGGTTTGTCTATCCTCTGACAGATATCGCAGTTGTGGCAATACTCTCTTGCATCCTTATGAATCGTAGGCCACCACAATCTAGCTGTCAGAATCTTCTGAGCTGTAGCTTTTCCTGTATAATGACCTCCTATTGCTCCCGAATGTGCCTCATCCAAGATCAATGGCTTTTCGTGCTCTAGGACACATCTGCGCAATATTTCATCTGGTCCCATCTTATATAGTTGTCCTGCTATCAAGGTAAAGTCAGCTGCTCTGACCACCAGCTGCTTCTTCTACTGTGTCGTCATCTCACAGGGTGGAAAACCTGTAGATAAGTACTGAACAATATCCTGAAAATAGTCATCAACCATCTGGATGGAAAACAACTGGGCATCAGGAAGACCTTCGTCCAAGCTAGTGGGTTCTTCTCCTAACTCGAGCCTCAACAAGTGGTCAGGCCCTAGGTTAAGTCTTCCAGGCTTAGCTATGATCTCAAAGTCATACTCCTGAAATAGAATGAGCCATTTGCATATCCTTCCACCTAACACAGGCTTGTTAACCAAATACTTCAAAGCGGAATGGTCAGTGAACATCTTAAAATGCGATCCTAACAGATAATGTCGGAACTTTTGCAAGGCATAAACCATAGCTAGACCTTCTCGTTCTGTCGTAGTATAATTCTTTTCTGCTGTGGACAATTTTCTACTTGCAAAAGCAATAGGGTGATCAATATTACCTTCACCTAACTGAGCCAATACTACACCTAAAGCAATGCAAGATGCATCAACATGAACATGAAACTCCTTATTCCAGTCAGGGAATACTAGGATAGGGGCAGCTACCATCTTTTCTTTCAAAATATCCAAGCTTTCCTAACACTCAGGTGTCCATTCAAACTTAATATATTTCTTCAATTGCTTTTCCATAGGGGCTGTAATATGAGCATATCCTTTGATGAATTTCCTATAATATCCAGTAAGACCAAGGGTAGTGCAAAGTTGCTTAATAGACTTCGGAGGTGGCAAGTTCACAATGATGGCTATCTTCGCAAGATCCACCATCAATCCTTGCTTGCACACAATGTGACCTAGCAGAATTCCAAAAGGTGCACAAAAGATACACTTCTTTAGGTTCAATGAAATCTGATGCTGTCTACACTTATCTAGCATAAGCCTTAAGCTAGCTATATGATCTTTCAATAAGCCAAAGATAGTCCAATCATCAAAGTAAACTTCCAAGAACTTATGAATGAATTCCTTAAATGCAGATATGACTACTCTGGAAAACATAGCAGGTACATTGTTCAATCCAAAAGGCATAACTGTATACTGAAACAATCCCATTTCTGTAGCGAAGGTTGTTTTATGTCGATCCTCTGGAGCAATTCTGATCTGATGGTAACCTAAAAATCCATCAGTGAAAGAATACACTTCTTGACCTCCGACATTGTCTAAAACTTCATCTGTAAAGGGAGTAGGAAACGGATCATGTAAACAGGCATCATTTAGCTTCCTAAGATCAACACAGATTCTGATTTCTCCCTTGGTCTTCTCTTCTTGTACCACCATGGGGCTGACCCATTCTGACTCTTCGACAGGCTTCGCATCAGGTTTCAACACGATTTTTATCACTCCTATATCACCAAGGATACCTTTCATTTCTGAGAACTTCATTGGAAATAGGTCCTGATACTCATGGAGAAGTTGGGTCACTTTGCTTACCATTTCTTCATCCCAATAATCTCCAATACTAGCATACTTAGGCATTTCTTCTGACCCAATGTTTACTTGCCTTGTCTTCAAGGGCTGAGTCACTTCTGGTGCTTCAACTGCTGGTCCATGTACTTCGCAACGTCCTTCTGACTCAGGAATGTTTATGTTGCACAGGTCATCATCCTCATCAATTGCGAGGTTATAGCATTCTACTGCATTGGCTTCTTGTTCTTTCCAATCAGGTTGGTACTCGGCTGTTTCTTTACCATCAAACACCTTAGTGTGGATCAGCCTAACAGCTGCGTCCAAAGTAGGACAAACCTCATTAATAGAAAATGTCAGCACAAAACTATCAACAAGACTATCCCAACTTACAGTACCATGGCGAAGCTCCTCCTATGCATACCAATTCTTCGCGACAGGTTCCAGGGTGTGCATGAACCGATGTACCCATTCTTCGCGAGGGACATGCTTCCATGCTTCATAACACTGTTCCAAATGTTCTTGAGGGCTAGTCTGACCATTAAACCTGCTTTGCACCTCCTGAGGTTGATCCACAAATCTGAGGCGAAGAAGCTTTTGACAAGCTTCCCAACTTTGAATATACTTCTTATGACCATTCCACCATCTAGCAGCTGTGGCTCTAAATACTGAATCTAGAGTTTCCATTTTCTGTGAATCTGGTACCTGCTCTGAAAATTGCAAAATAAACTCTTAGGGGTCTGTCAAGCCATCAAAAATAGGTAAGACTCTTGTCTGTGAGCCAAGCCATCTGAGCAACTTGGTAATTCTTGCACACCGATGTCCACGTAGCTCATAAAGTCTATGCTGCCAATTCTCTAGGCATTCATCTGAATCAGTCATGCAAAAACTATCACACTTCCAATCCATTATACCTTCAGTAGTATGGTTAACATAGTCTTCTTCCTTAGCTGTGATATTGTAGATATGATCCAAAACATCTTGATCCTCATCTCTGACTGGCTCTGTGTACCTTTCTCCTTGAGAAGGGTCCAAGGGGACTATGACTCTCAAGCCTTTTCCTTCAAAAGTCATCTGTCTGTTCTTAAGATTGATTACTACAGAATTCTCTATTGCCCATTCAATTCCTAGCAAGGATGGATAGGGGTTTCTCTCATCAATTATCTCAATGAATTCAAAATCTGCTAAGGTACTGACTCCATCAATGTCTACTGGGACACTAGAGAATCTTCCTAGGGGCACAATCTTCTGTTGATTGGCTAATATCAACTATATAGGGGACCATTCAAGGGTAGGTTTTCCCATTTGTTCCCATGTTTTCTTAGTTAAGACATTGACTTCTGATCCCAAGTCTAATATGATATCAGTCATGTCATACTCTCCTATCTGAGCATGCAATCTCATTTCTCTTCCAGTTCTTCTAACTCTATTGACAGTTTTTTCTTTACGAGAGCTTCGCTGAGGTTCGCAAGAAGCAATAAATTTCTATAACTCATTTAAAGCATTATGATTTTGTAAGAGCTTCATACAACTCTGTAAAAATGTCGACAGTGTACTTACTTTCTCCGTCGAAGCTTCTTGAGACTGCGACTGCTGTTGATGCTGCTGCGCAAGTGCTACTGCTGTGCTCGGATCAACAAAGTCTTTTTTGGCTTCCATAAATGTTTCTTTTTCTCTATCCACATCGAAGGTTGGAAATTTCTCTGGGGTCTTACGAACCCAAGCCTCATCAGGCTGTTTCTCCTTATGCTGCACTTGTGTCATAGCTCCACTCCTTGTAACAATGTTAATGGCTGGAACAGGCCTTTGCTCCATAGTAATCATCTGAATATTCTAAGGAGGAGCGCTATTTATTTCTTATATCTTGGCTATCAGCTGCGGGCATTGCTCAATGACATGATCTACTGCTCTGCAATATCGACATGTCGTAGTGGGGTTCTGACAGTATCTAGCTAGATGTCCTGCCTGATTACAGTTATAGCACACAACCTGGCCTCGACCTCTTCCAGGAATACCACCACGACCACGACCTCTTCTAGGCATACCACCACGACCACGACCTCCAAAATCACCTCGACCTGATGTACTACCATGATAACCATATCCATCATTGCCTTGTGCATCGTTTTGTACCCTATAAGCATCATATATTCGCTCTCGCATAAGGTCAAAGCTGTGACATTCCTCTTCATTGTGTCCTACTAACTTACAGAACTTGCAATAGGGAATCTTAGGGACTTGCACATATCTTTGTAGCAGATAGCAGTCTTCAGGTCGATGCTAGCCAATTGTTCTACCAATATCACAATATAGAACATTAGGGTTAAATGGGTTCGGCGCACTAGTATTCAGGTAATTTCTTAGCACAGGGCATTGTTCCTTGTCATGAACTTCTATCCTACATCGTGTACACCACACCTCTTCATGAATATATTTCCCTTTTTTCATATCGCGCATCTCCAAATCCATTTCTCGCTAACTGCGCTTGTATTTGGGCTATGCCAGAATTATATTCGACAGGAGTTGTCTCTAGTTTCATGGCAATCTCCAAAGCCTCTTGCTGAACAGCGACCTTCTGTTGCATGAGTGGCATTCTGATATGAGGTAATAAGGCTGCAATGAACCATTCTTTATGTTGTGCTAGTCCAATAGTGAAACTAACTTGATTTAGCAGAACTTTGAACCTCTGATCAAAGTCCCAAACTGATTCACCTCATCTCTGCTGAATCTCTTTCAATTCAGTTATACACTGTGATTCTGATTTAGGCTTCTTGAACTCTTTGATCATTGCTGCTTTAATATCAACCAAGACATGGTTCTGAGTACTAGAAAACTTCATAAACCAAGTCAAGGCTCGGTCTCTAAAAGAAGTGACCAGCTGCGCTCTTCTTACATCTTGATCCAAAATGTTCTTAGCTGTCCACACAGCTTCGCATAAAAACCAAAACTGTTCTGGATCCTCTGATCCAATTCCTTTGAAAACTGGGTGCTTGATATCATCAGTCATATGGGCCATAGTGGACTGAGGGGGGGGGGAGAACTTACTGGGTTAGACTGACCTACGATCAGAATACTCGGGCTAGGGTTACTACCAGACTGCGACGGGTTCTTAGGGGTAGCAGATCTTCGCTGCGGGGTTATAGGAGGGTTCCTAACAAAAGGGGTTTCTTTAGATTTAGGGTCTTCTGGAATACACTCGGTATTCTGACCTAGGGTATAGGATTCTAGGTTTCTCTTGTATCTTTTACCGCTTCGTAGCAAACCACTTTGCTCGTCGAAGTTACTTTCACTTCCAAACATAGGTTAGTAAAAATAAATCTAGAAATCTGATTCTATAAGCAATATGCCCTTCTCAGCCAAGAGCATTTTAATTTGTAGACTAAATGAATTTAGGTACTTACCCCTTGGTCCTTTGAAGAACTGCCTTTCAGCTTCGCTAAAAGAGGTACTTGTGTCAATGGCAAATTCTGTCACAAATGCTTCAAGGGTTCGCATTGTCCAGAAATCAACAACTCACGATATCGCGTTGTTCACCCTTTTCAATATATTAATTCTTGCGGGGGTCCAGTCAGGAAACTGATCTTCCTTCAAGTTGGTCTTTCTTTCTGTTAACCTGGATAACCACTGGTGCAATTCTATGTGGATACTACCAAAGAAAATTTCATGAACATCCAAAAAAACGTACCTTTGCAAGAAGTCGTCCGAGCTACGATGAGGATCCTTGTTTTCTTGTTCAACAAATTTCAAATAGGTCTCTTCAATCCAATCACCAATATATTTTACTGAGGGCCTCCAAAACATAGCCCTCCAGGTACGACGTAGATCCCTCTTGAGCAAATATTGAGTTCAACCGGAAACAAAACCAATTTGTTGGGCTATAGGGAAGACCCGGGTTTTATACCATTAACTTCACACCAACAAACAGACCCACAATGTTGGCCCTTTCGGCAACAACCTACGAACAGGTTGTAGTCTCACACGAAACAGCTATGGGGTGCCACAGAACCAGGTTTCTGCAAGCAGAAGAGGGATATTACTGTACATTTAGCCTTAACAACAAATATTTATACCAAACAGAGCTTCGATATTCACTTAATTAGCTTCGCAGTTAGATAAAAGACGTTTCTTGCTTAACCCTTAACCTGGAATTCTCAGGGAAGTTAATATTAACAGTTATCTTACTTTATCAATTATCTACTTATCAATGCATAAAATAAAACCATAACAGAAACAACACAAAAGAACCACAACACAAGATATAACGTGGTTCACCCCCAGTGTAGGGGCTACGTCCACAAAACTGTGCTTTTATTCCACTTCTTACAAAACAACAGTTCTGATCTGCGCACTCAATAGCAAATCCGCCCTTCAAGCCTAACTACGCACTTATCTATAGTTCCTTTCTTACAATCTCTAAGCTGCGCACTCAGCTGCAGTTCCTTTCCTTACAAAATCCTCTACGCACACAGCTGCAGAGGTTATCCACGCACACAGCTGGGACTTGACCTTAAAAACCCAAAATTAGATCTATCTTCTTCGCATCAGATGATCCTCATTTCATTAGATACCCTCGACATCTTTACATGAGTGCCTATTTATACAAGTGAACTATTACAAAATTAGGGGCTTACACCTGAAATTTATGGATAATTACAAAAAGAGGGCTTTGACTCAACCCCGACACCCCTAAGACTATTTTGAGTTGCAACTCCGCTTACAAGCTTCCACAAAAGCCGTGGAGTTACCAAAACTAGTGATCGTTAAGGCGCACGCCCCAACACAGTTGCATTTTCAATTCTAGCATTTATGGTGTACTCATCCTGTAGGGTGTCTTAGACATTGGTGCTACTCTTGACACAAGTTCAATTGTGAAATCAATGTCCCTCTTTGGAGGAAGCCCTGGAATCTCATCAGGAAACACGTCCCTAAATTCCTACAACACATGAAAGTCCTCCAACCTAGGATTTTCATTCTCTGTTGCCTCCAAAATATGAGTTGCATACAACTGGCAACCTTTCCTACATAATTTCTTCAACTGCAATACTGAAATATGCCTTACAGGAAGTGTACCAAAATCACCTTTGGAATGCCTTTCACAATCCTTGAGTTTCCTTCTTCATCCAAGAACTCAAAAGCCTTATTATAATAGTCAAGCTTTACTCTGTGAGCTTCTAACCAATCCATTCCAATGAGAACATCATAGGAACCAAGTGGTAGAAAATTAAGATCTACACAAGTGACCAATCCATTCATGACCAATGGATATTTCTCTACCACTTCACTAACCTTTCTCTTAGTTCTAATCGCTAGCTGAACTAACCAAGATTTTATATGCTTTACTTTCTTAAAAGCACAAATCTCCACTACTCTAGGAGTAATATAACTGTGAACAGAACCAGGGTCAATCAAAATATAAACAGATTGTTCAACAATCTTACCTGCAACTTCAACCACAGTTGACTGGTGATCTTCCTGGCGGTCCTCCAGTGCTGCATAAATCCTAGGGATGACCCTTGCTACTTGACCCACTTTTTCTACTTCTTGAATGTTGTAAGATGGCCTTGCACTCTCATTCTTAAGTGGACAATTCCTACGCATGTGAGTTCCTCCACACTTCCAACATTGGAGAGGTTCTCTATTCTATTGTGGATCTCTAGGATTTTCTCCCATCGCTCTGGATGGCTTCTTCTCAGCTTGTGATGGTTGTTTCTGTTGATTCTTGAAGTTAGAAGGTTTCAAACCTTTCTTCCTTTGGTCAAACTTCTCATTCTTTTTGTCCTTACATGTCTTATGGTAATCAGGTTTACCTTTGCTTTTCTCATAGCAATACTTAGCCTTCCTTATTGCTTCTTCAAGAGTTCTAGGTTCATAAAACTCAATTTTGTCTTTGTAAGACTGAGGCAATCCACTCAAGAAAAGCTAGATTTTCACTTTTTCATCTTTGATGTACTTGACATACCTCAATACTTCCAAGAACTTATTGGCATACTCTTCCATGGTCTGTTGTCCCAATCTTAGCTCATGGAACTCCTTAATCTTGTCATCGTAGTACCTGTCAGAGAGGTACTTCTGCTTGAAGTATTTTTTGAATTGTTTCCACACAATTCTCACAATTCTTCTTTCATTAACCTTCTTTACTTGTTTGCGGTGTTCCCACCATATGGATGCTCTTCCAGTCAAATTGAATATAGCTACCCTTGCTTTCATATTTTTGGAGTAGTGTTGAACTTGGAAATACTTCCTCATCCCAAGAAGCCAAGCCTCAGCTTCTTGACCAGTCTTGACCTCACCATTAAAAGTAGGAGGCCTTGCGTTTTTGAATTCATCTCGTGAATTGTTCTCGTAACGTCTCCTCCTCTTATTCCTGTGGGATGGAGAACTTGAATCCCCACTGGGTTTTTCATAATCAGATGACCCATTGGTAGGCCATTCTAGAGTATTCCTTTTGTCCTTGGAATACCTCCTAGAGACATGGGACCTTTTACAGGAATCTCCCCTGGTGCTACTCCTGCTTCTTTCTGGATTAGCTGTTTGATGCCTAGAGTTTATCTATCCTTGGATGTCTATCAAACTCTGCATTATAGCTACATTTATCTAATTTTGATCTTCTTGAGCTTTAACCATCATTTCATTTTCTTCTCTTCAACTTTGCAACTCCACCCTGAGGCTCCTCATGGTGGCTGCAATATTTGGGGGAGTCTCTTGATTTCTCTTCCCATTAGACTCTGTCTCAGCATTTCCAACTCGAACATTTTCCCCCATAGCATCTTCCTCGTGCTCATAGGGATCTTGTGCATCATTCATGCTGAAGGTTCTCATGGCTGAACCAAAACCCAACTTTATTGATCTACACTATGTGGAATGTTGCCCTTTTGAAGGTGACTATAATTCTGAAAAATGTGTTAATAAACATGATCGTTAGCTGAAAAACATTCACATCAATCATACATTACTTACCTGTATTGGAAACATCATATATCGACAACTTTGTCAAATCATAGAATTTTCTTTTCACAAGAATGACTGTCTGAGGTGAACGACGGGGGTCAAGGGGGCTTGCCAAATCTTTTATTTTCGCACAATCTGGCACATAAGATCACTGCCATTTTTCATCTTTTTGGTCCCTATAATTCCACTGAAAAATTACTGAAAATATGTTTCTGGAAACTCTACTTTTCCCATCCGATCGAAAAAAACTCAGGTTTCTTACCCGATGTGTCGAATGAACTCAGACAACTCATCTGATCGGATCCCTTTCGATGATTCATCCACTTCATCGGGTCATTGTTGACAAATCTTTCAATGTATCGAGTTAGTCTTCATTTCTCTTCTGATGCTTCGGTAAATCGATCTTCATTTCCCTTCTGACGCTTCAGCGGATCGATCTTCATTTCCCTTTCGACGCCCTATCGGATCGATCTTCCTTTCTCTTCTGATGCCTTATCAGATCAATCTTCCTTTCTCTTTCGATGCCTTATCGGATCGATCTTCCTTTCTCTTCTGACACCTTATCGGATCGATCTTCCTTTCTCTTCTGATGAGTCGGCTCCCTTCTGGCGAGCCTTGCCAACACCTCGGCTTCGCTTCAACAAACATCTTCCGATGATTTTGGCACTTAGAAAAAATTTTAAATTTTTTCTTTCTGTTTGCCTTGTCGGCTGGGTTTTGGGTTGTTAGCCGATGTATCGGCTCAACCCAGCCGAGACCATTGGTTCCACCCGGCCGAGGCCTTTGACTCCACCCAGTCGATACCATTGGCAAAACTCACCGCTTCGAGCCAATGAGTGAAATATTCAAACTTATAAAATTTTCTAAAATTTTCTCTCTACTTTGGTTTGATTGTCAGATGGACTTGGCTAAGTCATCCGATGTATCGGATGGACTCAGCTAAGTCATTCGATATTTTCCATACCTAGATTTTTTTTGAAATTCTTCCTATTAGCCTATGCTCAACAGGGTTTAATTGTGCCTCTATCAATGGTCTTCATGGCCCATTGAGGCCCATGCTGCAATGAAGCTCTGATACCACACTGTAATGTCCACAACCCTCTGACTGGTAAAGAGGATGCTACCATAATACTATCTACCCAGGAAACTAGCCCCATGAACATAAAATGAAAATTGCATTTGTTAAGTCATGATCTTGTTTTCTTCAATTTTATATTTTGCTTGCGATTTTTATTTTTAAGTTTGCTCATTTGCTTATTTTAGAAAATTTTTGGTTTTAAGTGAAAATTGATTTTTTGCCTTTAGGTTTTCATTTTTGTTTTTTCTTATGGTTTTGAAGGGTTCTATAGGACATTCTGTGGATTAATTGGTTCACAAATAACACCATGATCAAAGTTTACCATTAAAACCTCATTCCAAATGGAATTAATGACTAAAAAGTGCCAAAATTGGTTTTAAAATATTCTTGTAGCGCAACGGCCAAAAAATTACACTGCGACGCTACAAGAAAATCGTTTTTGCCAAAATGGTCATTTTTCAGTCCGATTTTTTTGGGGATTTCGTTCCTAAATTGTTAACTACATCATTGGTCATGTTTGATATGTGTTTTGCCAAGTTTTCTGATGTAAACAGGTGTCTGGTCTCATGTGAGGGAGATTCTGGCAACTGTATGCAAATTTATGGCAAATGATGATAGTGAGCGAAATAAGGGAAGATTTTCGGGAAAGAGGTTATAGATTAAATATTATGAAGCTGGTGGAGACGCTGGAACGAAGAAATCTGCTTAAAATCCAGAATTTACAGTTGCAGAGGAGATTTAGGGCTTTCTCAGCATGCTAGCTGGAAGCAAATTGAAGACCTGAAGACACTTGGATAGTTAATTTTGACGATCAGATAGTTCAAGGATCGATTTTAAACATTTGCATCTGGACGGGAATGAGGTATTCCGCGTAAGCTTACTCGTGGCAGCTAAATTGGGGTTTTTCCATTAAAACGACTTATGTCAAAATTGATTGGGGAAAACATAAATTTATCCTTTTAACAAACTCCTTTCGAAGAGATATCAGTCTAAGAGGTTTTTAGACGCTGTGACAAGTGAAAAGTTGAAAGGTAGCAGTTGCATTGAACAATTATCCTCTCAAAACCTGAAAATATAGTAGGGTAAAGATCTGTACAGTTTGTGGTGACCAGGGTTTCACAGATTAACTTGTTACCTACAAGAAATGTAATGAGTAAGCTGAGCATGTAAATTACATGTAGACCTTGTCTGAGTAGGTGCCAGAAGCTGACTGGTTTTATGTTGAATGCAAGTTGAAGAGACCTGCAGCAAACTAGGAGTGAGATGGTATCAAATAAAAGTAAATACAAGATGGGAAGATTTTGAAAATACTGATTTTGGCACACCTGCTCATGTGGTGCAATATAATGTGCCAGATTCAGGTTCAGAAGATAGTGTAGCAGTCTGGCAGATCAATGACGAAGATCATAGTTTTTGTACTCGTCCTTTTTGAATCAAATATGCACAGGAGGATGTTTACTTGTCAGTGATGGTTGCCTTCAGTTTAGATGTAATAGTACCGGAGTAGAAGAGGCTTACTTTGGATGGGTAGCTCTTAATTATATGAAGAGAAGATTGTAGAATATACCAATGATGGAGACTTTTGGTGCACTTGACTTAGGGGGTTCCTCGTTACAGGTTATGGCCTAAATGATGCCTTTGAAAAGTCAATTGTACTTCTACTCAGAAAAAGTTCAAGAAACTGGTAGTGAGAAGTTCTCTGGTGATCAATTACATCTCAATCATCCTTGCTTACATGCTGGTTATAGACAGCAATATTCATGTTCTCAGTGTTCTTTATTACTCCAGGATGGAAGTCCTCTGGTTGCTGGAAGGGACATAAGTAAAGAAGATTCTCAAGTAGCAGTTGATTTGATTGGTGTGCCCAACTGGGAAGAATGTGAAGCTCTAGCAAAGTCAACTATAAATTCCTTTGATTGGTCACATTCAAATGCAGGGACAGACTGCAAGCAAAATCTTTGTGCTATTAGTAATAATCAGCCATAATCTCCAGAATTTGCTATTTCAACAAAAATGCTAAGAAATAGGTTACAGGAGGAGAGCCTTTCTGATGAGGCAATTAGGGATTGTGAGGCCATTATGAAATATGAATTGTCAGTCTTGCAACAACAATTGAGATTGGTCCAACAACAAAAAAAATATTGCCCTCACTGAGGCTGATTGGTTTTGTGCTAAATGCAAGTTGAAGCAGAAAGTTAGCACATTTTCTCTCATATCATCTCATTCTCTAGTTAAACAATCACATTCTGAATCTAAGAATCGAACAGTTGAAAGTGCTAATGCAAAATCCTTATTGCAAAGAGATAACTCATTAGTAGCATTAGAAGGAGCCAAGGCTGCTATTTGTGCAGAATCACAACACATGCATGTCTCTATGCATTCCAAAGGTGTTCTGACATTTAGATGAGCATATTGGAGGATAGTTAAGTGCAGTAGCTTTGTAAAAGATTTTTGGCACTCTGTTGATCTAATTACCCAAAACTGGTGCAGAAACATTTTCGGCATTATCAATAGAAACATACTATTAAAAAATCGAGGAAAAACAGCCAGAAAGGCACCAAAGAGGAGAAGGTCATCAAACAGCAAAAAGAGAGATGAAGATCAACTCTTACCAGATGAGAAGGCAGCAAAGAATTTTTGGGATCTTACTGCTCTAGGGAGAGGTCCACCAAAACTGCTTGATGGTGTTTCGTTTTTAATGTTTGGGTTTAATGCTACAACTAATTACATCAATATGCATACCATAGGCTCTGGTGGATACCTATCTAGTCCAGTTTCTAGGTTTGATAATAATGAAGTGGGAGACCAAACATTAATCTCTCATGAGCTTGAGGGAAATGCAGCTCAGGAACAACACATACAGGAACTTTGTGGTGAAAAAGAATCAAGATATTACAGAAATGATTTTGCAGCAAGTGGCACAGAGCTTGGTAAACATTTTAGAGATGGAATTAGTCAGGATAAGAGAGCAACTGATAGTGAGAACAATTTTCCTCACCTGAACAAAATGTGACCCTTGGAAATGTTGAAAATGTTGCTCATTTATTTGGTGTGAGAAAAACATATTCTGGAAGATATGAAGCAAGTATTTATGACAGGAACAGGAAGAAAAAGGTATATGTTGGCATGTGTGATAGTATGATTGAGGTTGCTCATGCAAGAGATATGAAGGCAATAGATTTGGGTGCTGCTTCAGTTCTTAACTTTCCAGAACTTCAAGAGAAAACTAACTTGCAACATGAAACTAACCATATTGATTTTGCCTCACTTAAAAACTTATTGAAGGTGTAGTCTGCAATGCAACAAATTTCTATTAAAGCAAAGAAACATGCTAATGTTACCCCACAAAAAGTGATAAAGAGGAAGCTAAGAAATTTCTAGAAGTTGCCTACAGCAAAAGATAGTTTTTTTCTGAACAAGAAGCCATGAAATTCAAAGGAGAGGATAATATACTAGCCACTAAGTTGGATGAGGTTTTTGAAACATTGCATTCCCTTCAAAGTGAGCTAGCAGATGCAGAAAACAATGCCTCAGCACTTATGAATGAAAAAAGGAGGCAGTAGAAACAAAATTCTGCTCTATTTTTCCTGTTTTAGGTTACTGAAATTGAACGCAGACCACGAGCTTATGGAGAGGAATTTTAGAAAAATAAAAGAGGTTTTTGTTCATAAGATATCCATTTACAAAACCCTCTCTAAGTTTTTTAACATATATCAAGGTTTGAAAGATCCAATTTAATCTTTGCAGCCTATTTTTCAGGGTTTTTGATATTTAATATTTTCCTATTTTAGTGTTCATCTTGCAGGGCATATTCTGATTTACTGGAGATGAATTTTTAAAAACCAAGAGAGGTTTTTTTCCATCACGAACCCATTCACAAAAACCTCTCTCATGTTTTACACGTGTCACTAATTGAGATATATGGAAGCTTCTTTGACACCTATTTTCCAGAAATTCGCCATATTTGTCAGGAATCCGATTTACTATTTTTAGTCAATTAGTTAAAAGTTAGTTAATGTAACTGCTGGGTAGTTTCAATTTAGACCTAATGAAGGGAATATAGAACTAATTATTGGTAATTATAAAAGAGGGACAAGGGTACAGAAGAAGGGTTCTACTTTTTGGCTGGCTTAAGGAGGTCTGTGACTTGTTTATGAGCTACGTATTATAACTCTCATGTGTATTTGTTGAAAAGAATTATGAAATATATGATCCTTTCCACCCTTCATTCTGTGTTTTGGCTTCATTTTTAACTTGTTTAGTTACATGATTGATAAATTCATTGTTGGTTTATGGTTTCTTTGCTGGTAGTGCTTGTCAGTTGTGAATGAACTTCAATGTCATGTTCTATTGGATATTGGTAATTATAATATGCATCTCTATTCTTCTTGCTTATGATTCAGTTCTTATTTGGCTCATGAATGTATTCCCTTCAGTCACCAAACTTTACAACCAGAAAAACCTTTCAGAAACCCTAAAACCTAGTTTGCTTGATTGAATATTTGAGATTGTGTTGGCTTGTTTCTTTGTAGCCTGGAAACAATTTCTGGCACAAACAACATTAAAGTAATAACATGCATGGATGCATAAATGTTTAACAACCAGTGGAAGCAAATCCATTCCATTCATTCACATGTTCATTGTAATTCATTATCAAATGTAAATGTAGAGATCTAAACACAAGAATACTTATCTTATGAAAAGCTTGTCCCGCAACCAGCTATGTCGCTGCAACGTTCCACCTAACCATAGGCCAATGCGTTCCTTAATCTCTCAGTAACACTGCCACCCTTGAGGTGGAAATGATTCCCCAAGGAAAAGGAAACTAAGAAGGCTCACACATAGCCAAAGATATGTCAAAACTCAATCAAGCCAAAGCTATGTTTGGGTTCATCAGGCTGCCAAGGGGATGAAAAGGCTTGTTTGCTAAGCTAGTGAGATCAACCATAGAGCTATGGACACCTACCCAATATCTGACTTGGATTTCCCAACATGTACGCACCCAACACAAGGAATCATCCCCTTCTCTATTGTACAGTCCCTCATGCTATGCATTCCCTTCCAATGCTATTCAGGATGTGCAATAAGGAATAATCAGCCCTCAAGATCTCTCAGTCAGGTTCCTCATACACAAGGTTTATCAAGCAACTTACCTCTTCCACTCCTAACTCAATACAGACCAAATCAAGGAGCATAACAACTCAAACCAAGGAAAGGGGGCATATACAACAAAATACCAATTGTCGATCCTTATAAAAATGTTGGGAAACCCAAAAACGGATTTACAAATGAAGAAAAACACCAAGGAGAGAAATACAATCTCAACAATCGTTTAACGACACCATAGAGCCAAAATCGACCTCTACAAAAACCCAAATCGTATTTCTGATTTCTGAAGGTGACTATGGCAATACGTGAGCTAAAACGACTGCTATAAACCCACAAAATGTGACTATAGGTTCTTGGCCACCTAACAATGTAAAAATGGTTCCCAACCATTGAAGACTCCATGAAAATGCAGGAAAAACATAAATCTTCCTTTCCCACTTACTGAACAATACCAAAATGAATTTGTGGGCATGCAAAAATGATGAAAATGACTCCCAACATGTAGGATGAACACACAGGAAGCTTTAGCTGCATGAAGGAATCCTGCGTGAAGGAGAATGGTGAGGAAAAATGGAAAATGTGGGTGTATGTCCAAATGGGCATGTGTTAACACCCAAAAAGTGTTCACTACCTCATCTACCCCATTACATGGCTCATTTGTCCATTTTCCTACCATATTTCCCTTAAGAACCCATAAAACCATTTAAAATGCCTCCAAAAGGCCAAAAAACCCCTTTTTCCTCCAAAAAATATCCAAAATTCCTCTAAAAAAGCAAAATCGCCAAAAAGGGAAGAAAAAATATAAAATAATGAGGAAAAAAGAGGAAAAGAGGAAAAAACCCTAAAAAGCTGACCTAAACCATATGGTTTCCAAAAAACCATGGGCCAGCACTCAACCACTAAAAAACTATAAATAAGTGATGGAGACCCATTATTTCATATCCACAATCACAAGTATCCTGACTCTGCCAAAATTGCTCTTGAAACCCTAGCTCACCCTTGAGCTACTTTCACCATTGAGAGCCCCTTTTGGCCCATTTCCACCATTGGAGAAAGAGAAGGAGCAGCTTGAAGCTCGGAGCCACCTACTCGGACCAGCGCAAAGGGCTTCACCAACCTTCACATTGGAGGTATTATCAATAAAAAACCATTCTTTATATTTTGTTGTTTGTTTCATGCACATGTTTAGATTTAGTTTTTATTTTTGTTATAGCTTTTAGTTTACATTTTACTGAACTGCTACTAAGGAATCCATTTTCCTTAATAGGTGCTCATTCGCACAAGCTAGGGGTAAAACCCTAGCTACAGTTTTGGCGACTCCGCTGTTTTATTTTCTGCAATAAATTTTGTTTTTTCCTTTCGGCTGTCGCTTTCGGCCTCCGTAAACCGCATTTTTTCCTTCCGCAGCCGCAGCCTGACCGCGTGTTTCAGGCCTTTACCTGCGACCAGAACGTAGCTCTCAGAATTTTTCCCGCGCCCTACCGACGGATTCAAATCTGTTACCTGCGATCCGGACGCGGCTAATCAGCCTGTTTTCTGCGGTCCGACCGCCCCTGTCGGCCATTTTCCTGCGTCCCGGCCGTGCCTTTGAGCCCCTTCGCTGCGACCCGACTGCGTATTTTCCTTCCACAGTCGTGGCCCGACCACCTCTGTCGGCCAGAAACCCGTGACCTGTCCGCGCCTGTTTCCTTCAAACCCGCGGTCCGACTGCCCGATCCAGCCACAGACCCGCGGTCTGATTTCTGCAGTTTTTCCTGTATTTGACCCCAGCCCCTTTGCTGCCATATTTTCTGCATCTGCACAACCATCTGTTCTACCTACATCCCTACTCCTCTATAGCCTTTTCTGCACCATTATTTCTGTTACCTTTTTACAGCATTGTTTTTAAAATTTCAGCATTCTTATTTCAGAAAATTTTGCATGTTTAAATTTTGAATTCAATATTACTGTTAGTTCAATATTACTGTTAGTTCATCACCTCACGAGCACACACTCTGTCACCTAATTCAAGTGAGACTTAAAAACTACTTAACTCAACCAACATTCTAACCCCACTTGGGGAACACAAAAGAATCTTTGTAGTTAGGTAGGATCGGGGGGATAGGCTTCCAATAATACCCCTCGGTTACTTACACTTGAGACATAGT
>LPNX011131209.1:896292-939375 GCA_001517045.1 Pseudotsuga menziesii | reverse complement strand
TGTTACAGTGGGTGTTTTGAGTTGGTTGTTGGCCTGAGTGCCCTATTTTTTGAGCTCTCCTTCTGCACACTCGATTGCATTAGGTTTTTTGAGCTGTTTCTTACTCACCTCAACCCACAGATATTTGACACCATTTGTCACCATTGAGTTCCTAAGACATTCTCGGTGCCTCAGAGGTGAACCCCCACAGCACGGTTCACTTGACACCACCCGTCATCGACGCAGACCATCCTCACTTGATACCACTTATCATAGATCTCGAGCCTTGTCACTCGACTCCACTCGTCAGCGGCATAGGACTCAGTCACCAGATATTGATGCCCCTTATTTTACCTCTGATTCTGAGCCAGAGTCCGAGAACCCCATTTACACTGCCCCTACTAGCCCCATGGCAAGCGTGACTCCCACTCCCATCTTGGTTGGAACCGTTGGTGGCACATCCACCACTACACCAGTTACCACACCTACTTTGGGTATGCCCTCCACAGGGCCCCCGTCTACCGTTCCCCTCACGGCACCTATTCCCGTAGCAGGAATACCCATCCCCACTCCATCAGTGACTCATACTACCCATGGTGGTGCAGTACCGTCCTATACCACCTTAGTTCCCCCACTGGGGGGTAACCTCCCTCACATTACCCCTCCACTTGGGGGCATCGGCCCCAACTTGGTCCAACCCACTACCGTGTCACATCCTTCTTCCAGTTTGCCATTCATGGCTAGCCTCAACCTACCTGACCTAGCCAGATTGACCAACGACCCTATCAGACACAACCCGGCGTGGCCTCACATGCCCACCAAGCTTCCCTCTGACATCCCTAAGTTCGAGGGCAAGGCAGGTGAGGACCCACAAAACCACATTATGTCTTTCCATCTATGGTGTTCCTCCAACTCCATAGTGGACGACTCCATTCACCTCCGTCTATTACAGCGCACCTTCACTGGCTCTACTGCCAAGTGGTATATCGAGCAACCCCACGGAACCCATGCCACCTTTACTTCCCTTGCCTCGACTTTCCTGCAGTTCTTCCAGTTACCTGTCTGCTATGACGCGGGCGTTGAGATACTCCTATCATGCAGACAAAGCACTACTACCCACATCACGGACCACATTCATGAGTGGCGTCGACGCCATAGCTTATGCAAGATCAAATTAGATGACCGGATCTTCCTCGATTGGTTCCTCAAATCACTCCTTCCTGTCATTGCTAAGGATGTGGCATCCAAAAGACCCTAGTCTAAAGAAGAGGCCATCCTTAAGGCCCAGCAATTCGACCTCATTTACACCCAGTCGGGTTATCTCTATACCGTTATACCTGACGCCCCTCGCGGCGATACCTCCCAGCACGATGCGCCGGGGGCATCCCACGCCGTCGATGGCATCATTGGCCGTGTCTCTGCGCATCCTCAACCATTTTCCATAGCATGTCCTACCCCTGGCCCTGACCTTTCGCGGGCTACCTCACAGTCTAGAGCACCCCACTCGTATGCTCCCATGACACATCACCACCATTCCCATGGACCCTCATGTCCACCTCAGTATTTCGGTCATGTGACTCCCGCCTACGCCTCCCCGGTCGCACCTCAGCCCTACTACCACCAGCAGGCTGCACCAACTCCTGCACCTTCACAAGCCCAACCCGCTTATTATCAGCCACAGGAAGCCCCTGCGGCCCACCCACAACCCGCTCCACAGCCCCATCAGCAACCCCCTCAAGTTGCTGCACCTGCGCATCCTCCACCTATATATCATCCACCGCAGCCTGCCCCAGCACCTGCGCAACCTCAGAATCCACCCGCTGCCCAAGGGAAAGTTTACGCCCAACAAAACCCGCAGCCAAACCAGAACAACCAACGCAACCAGGGCCAACAAAACCGCGGCAGGGGCCGAAATCATGGGAACAACCAACCTACCGAGCAAGCTGGTCAACCCCCTAATCCCCCCACTAATAATAACGCGGCCCCTGCTAACCAAAACCCTGATCGCCCGCCCAAGCAGGCTAAAAACCCCAATTTGAGAACAAACCATTCTTGTTCTATTTGCGGGGTCTATGGCCACTACACCCATTTTTGTCCACACATGGAGCGAGTTCGAAAACTTTGGGCTGTTAATGCACAACGACAAGGGCATGTGGCTCCTCAAGCACCACCCAACCCCCCACAACCTCAGCAGCCAGCTTTGGTGCTGCAAAACCCCTTACCAAACCAAGGCGTAGTAAACACTGAACCGTTGGCTCCCCCTCAAGCCAACGCGCGAAACCAACAACAAATCACTTACGTTGCTCCTGATCAACCCATGTTTGACTCAAGTACCCACCACTTGTTGATGATGTCCTCCGATGAGGTCAACCTCCAGACTCGGCGGAACCAATATGGCTCCACCCCTGAAGCCCCTCCCACCGATAAACCCACTAACACTCATCCCACTGATCAGGCGTTACGCATACCTCCACCTCCACTAGATGGCGCTCCCAAAGCACCTCGTTTCCCACTTCGTCGTATCAACAATAACCCCAACGCACGGGCTGTGTCAAACTACAACATTGTCGATGACTTAGCCCAATCCCCCGCAGCCATGTCTGCGTTAGAAGTCTTAAAAAACTGCCCTTCGCAGCGCAAGAATTTACTCTCAGCCATTGGGGCTATCGATCCAAATGATTCGAGTTTAATGGCATTCGATTTGGCCCAATCCGAACCCCGCCTGCCTTCCACTTTAGCATTCCAAGTTTCTGTTTCCATTCGGAATTTTGTCGTCCATCGATGCATTATTGATGAAGGTGCCTCTATATGTGTCATGCCCACCTCCATCTGGCAGAAAATGGGATCCCCCCCTCTCCAGCATTCCTCTACTGCGTTGCGAGCCTACGACGGCCGTTCGGCTCAACCAGAAGGCCTATTAGCTAACATCCCTGTCCAGCTGGCGGGCAAAACCGTCCTCATAAACATCAAGGTTATTAATGCACCACTTGATTATAACCTTTTACTTGGCCGCAGCTACATGTATGCCATGCGGGCGGTTGCTTCTACCGTTTTTCATACCATGATGTTCCCCCATGAGGGACGCGTGGTCAAGGTTGACCAACTCACCTACCATGATCCCAATGCCCCCACGGCACCCGAAAATGTTCTCCCCTGAACAACCTGTTTCGGGTGCCACCACCTCATTTGTTTCCTCTATGGGGCCCATAGTTTACTCAGACATGCCAATGACCTCGACCTTCCAATCTATTCCACCCCCGTCGCCCGACACTGACGTGTTTGACCTATGTACCCTGTCCCATACCACACAAACTCCTACTAATCAACCGCCCTTGTTACCTAAACCCCCTTTAGTCCCTAGTCACATTGGTGCTACACCCATCCATACCATTCTTTTCCTCTTCCCTCCCTCGGGAGTAGTTAGCGCCCCAGTCATGGCTACCATCAGCCTCCCGGGGTTAACATTAGGATTACCCGTTTGGTATCTTTCGCCTCTCGTTCCCTCGCCGACACCAAATGTCGTCCTGCAACCGGTGCAACCCATTGTCACTACTAGTCAACCACCTCCCGGTATCTCTACCCCATCGTCCTCCACGAACCCCCCCCCTCCTCTTACCAAACCCACTGGGGGCAGAGGCCCCCAACCTTACACTGTTGTCCCACCTCCTAAGACAGTCAAAAACCCCCCTGTGTTTCGTGCTCCTCCCAAATGCGCGCTGTGCGATGAGTTGGGCCATGCGACTCACCAATGTCCTCAGTTATTGGCACTACAGGAACAAATGCAAACGCTTGACAACGACCCCACTATCCGGTTGTCTACCTTGATCCAACCCCTACGCCTCGCGACAAGTCCCTGTGCACTAACCACTCCTGTGCCATATGCGGTATCTATGGGCATTACACAAATCACTGTCCCGATCTCCCCGATTATAGAGCAACTCTCTTTGAGATGAACAATCTGGATCTTGAGACGGCACCACCCACCATTGAGGAGATCCACCCCCTGGTTTCTTCCCCTTCCGAAGAGATTAATACCATTTATATGATCTCTTCCGTCAATACCCCCTCGTCAACCGATTTGACGTCACAAACATTCCATACTGATGAGGAGATTCTCGAGTCTCTCACTGCCCCAGATTATCCCTGGGATGACATGCACCATCGTTCCTACTTCCTCCCAGAGGTATCCTTCTCTAACACTGCTACCCAATTTGCCGTTGAATCCAAAGACTTCCTTCCCCACAAGTTCAACTAGTTCAAGGACCCTATTCCTGCTCCTGACGCCTTCGAAGAGGGTAACATGGCCAACATCTCACCTGTCATCCAAATTGATATCGCGGCCCCAGGAAGCATCCCTGAACCCAATTACAAAGTAGGTATGAGTTTGACAGAATACCTGTATCTCCTGAATCTGAAAACGGCCAGTCGGATCATCTAGAAATGCCACCTCAGCTCTGGTCCACTCTGATCACGAGTCAAAGTCAAATAGTACAAATGACACTTGTCATGTTGGGCCCACTTACTATTTATAGTCCGTTGACTTTGTTCTTGTTTTGGCCATTCTGAACCCATACGGAGTCCGTTCTCTGAACCGTTTCCACCATTGGAATCAGCAGGACGAGACCGTCATGATGGTCACCTCATTGCATTATTTTTTCTACGTCATTTTTTGCCCATTTTTTAGACACCGCTAGTCGCCTCGGTTTGCGCGCCACTTCGACCGCTCTCCGTTTTTAACACTTTTTATATCACCAAATTCATTTTTTCGAGCTTGTGATGATGCTTGAGATCATTTCTTTGTCTCACTTGGTACAATTTCAACATTGTGTCCCGACATCTTGCTGCCTCAATGTACGTGCCACATCGGCCGCCATCAGATTGTTCCATACTTTTTACATGAGCCATCCACTCATGTCATACTGCAAATGTTCCGTTATTTTGGCACCATTCATTCACCCCACAAGGAGGCCCACCAGTGTTCCCCCCCACCCTCGTTCCTGGTCATCATAAATTTTCCTTGATTGAACGCTTCTTCCTTGCCTTACCATTCCATTAATTCAGAGTCTTCTTATTTGCTTTCAGACTCCTTAAAATTGAAAGCAACCACGAGCATGAACTGTCCTAGGCTCGTAAAATCCACACGACACTACCATTCCATTAATTCAGAGTCTTCTTATTTGCTTTCAGACTCCTTAAAATTGAAAGCAACCACGAGCATGAACTGTCATGGGCTCGTAAAATCCACACGACAGTACCATTTCACTACTTCAGAGTCTTCTTATTACTTTCAGACTCCTTAAAATTGAAAGCAGCCACGAGCATGAACTGTCCTGGGCTCAGAAAATCCACACGACAGTACCATCTTATATGCACACTTCTTCTAGTTCCCTAACCCATGAAGAAGTCCCCCCGCGCCTTCTGGCACTATGATCGATCCTCTCGGCAACACCCCCAATCAGGTTGCCTTTGTTTAGAGTGTTCTGCAGTCTCCTACCATTTGACCACAGCATTGAGTCTCCCTCAGCCCAGTCACCCTCCTAGATCCCATACAGCTATGATCCCTTTACCACCAGTCAGTTTCATATGCTGCCTGATCGTCCCCGCCATCATACTCTGAACAAAGGAAGTTTGAGTCCACCCACTCTACTTGCCCAGTTATTTACCCCAGTTTATGAACCCTTCCATCAGCACTATCACATTTCGGTTTTGCACCTTGCGCTCCTGTCAAGGAAACATCATTGCCTTGATAGTTGCAGTTCTCCCTCTGTCGACGACAGCCCCTCTATTCCAGAGGATAGACCCAGAGGTCCCTGTGTCTTGGACGCATCACCATCTGTGGTGAGTGCCTATGGACCATTTTGGGAGGAGTCATCATTGCCTCTCCGAATGGTTGTTTCTCACATGCTCGACTTCAGCACCTTAATTGCATCGTTGAGAATCGCGTAGGATGTATATCCCTTCCATTATGTGTCGAAGACCCCAGATTTCCCCCGACTTTAACACATTGGTGAGTCACTTTGGAACGCCCAGTTATATGTTCCCGTGGATGTCCGGGCTGCGTTGGCGATTTTATTCGAAAGCCATCCAGTTCCATGCTTCCTTGAGTACCCAGTTCAGTTACAGTTTAGTGTACCATTGCGAGTATGACCCTTGTCACTCTGATCCAGCAGCTCATCAGTTCCTTTGGTACCACATTCAATAGCACTGCTGTCATTCCAGTGCAATAGTTGTTCAGCTCAGACATGGTCAGCCCAGCAGTATGTTCCAGATTTGTGTCCCTTCTGGACCCTTATGATATACACAGTGGTTTTCTATGTATCCTACAGGTCCTTCTTTTCGGGCCTCACAGTTACTTTTATGTATCTTGATACGAGCATGGGTATGCCCGCCTCGTCCATATGATCAGATGATTCCTCATCCATTATTGAGGTTATGTACTTTTCAGTCCTTGCAGTTGGTTCGAGATCATTGTTCCGGGCTTCAGTTGGTTTCTTCTCTTCTCCACACCCCAGGAAAACCATGCATGACTTATGATGTCCATCGGCCATATGATGAGCTCCTGCCCTCGCACATCAGGGGGCAATCTGTTAACACCCAAAAAGTGTTCACTACCTCATCTACCCCATTACATGGCTCATTTGTCCATTTTCCTACCATATTTCCCTTAAGAACCCATAAAACCATTTAAAATGCCTCCAAAAGGCCAAAAAACCCCTTTTTCCTCCAAAAATATCCAAAATTCCTCTAAAAAAGCAAAATCCCCAAAAAGGGAAGAAAAAATATAAAATAATGAGGAAAAAAGAGGAAAAGAGGAAAAAACCCTAAAAAGCTGCCCTAAACCATATGGTTTCCAAAAAACATGGGCCAGCACTCCACCACTAAAAAACTATAAATAAGTGATGGAGACCCCTTATTTCACATCCACAATCACAAGTATCCTGACTCTGCCAAAATTGCTCTTGAAACCCTAGCTCACCCTTGAGCTAATTTCACCATTGAGAGCCCCTTTTGGCCCATTTCCACCATTGGAGAAAGAGAAAGAGCAGCTTGAAGCTCGAAGCCACCTACTCGGACCAGCGCAAAGGGCTTCACCAACCTTCACATTGGAGGTATTATCAATAAAAAACCATTCTTTATATTTTGTTGTTTGTTTCATGCACATGTTTAGATTTAGTTTTTATTTCTGTTATAGCTTTTAGTTTACATTTTACTGAACTGCTACTAAGGAATCCATTTTCCTCAGTAGGTGCTCATTCGCACAAGCTAGGGATAAAACCCTAGCTACAGCATGCATTTTGGGTGTTTTCTTTCCCCAAAATTCAGAAACGTTTTTCCCCAAAAATGGGTTTTCCCCAAATTTGAATTTCCTTCACATACTCTTCCCATCCCCATGCAATAACTACTTCAACCAATTTCTGGCATAATTAAATGATTGGGTAAATCAGACAAGAAAGATAGTTGACTGTTTCATGGGTTCTCCCTTTGACATTTGGATTTTCCCCATTGTCCCCAAAGGTTAAATATCCCCCCCCCTTATCCTTAGGAAAATCATGCCCCAATATCATTATTTGTTGCATAGACATAGCTGGATGGGGTTTTTAATTAAATTGCATATTTGCATGATGCCAAAATTATAATGTGTCGGCTAGCACGAAATACCATCGGCAACGATTTTAATCGTCGGAACATAAAACATTAAATCGATGGTGGAAATTTTTCCTTTAGCTCCACACCATGATTAATTACAATATATACATCATATACATTTAATGCAAATGGGGTCAAAACCGAGGTGTTACATTAGCAATCAATTGTGGACATTCTTCAACAAATCTCTGGAAAAATGTCCATGTTTTCCACAATAATAACAAATGACTTGGCCTCTTCTGTGACCAAATTCTCCTCCTTGTCCTCAACCTCTAAAAATTCCACCTCCTCTAGGTTGAGGGTATTGTTCCTATGGGTATTGGGCCTAAGGAAATTGTGTTTGAGGGTATTGGGCCTGAGGAAATTGTGCTTGAGCTCGCTCTGCTTGCATATGTTTTTCATTCTTCATTAGGTATGTGTCAATTGTCTTCTCCTACAGTAATTGATATGCTCTGCAATCTTTCTCATCGTGTCCTACTGATCGATAGAATTTACAATATAGACTGGCTGGTGCGCTTACTATTTTTTGTAAATATAAACATCCGTCCAACCAATGTCCTTTGATTTGACAAATTCTACGCCAAGGCATCCCTTGTGTATTTATCAAATTTAGTGCACATAATTCAAGATAGTTCATGAATGTTGGACATGAATATTTATAGTGGCCTTCATTTCTACATTGTGTACACCAGAGTTCCTCCTGTACTTCCTTCCCTTTCTTGATAACCTTCAGTTGCAATGTAAGGTTGGCAAGCTGCAACTGTATCTGCATCATCCCTGCACTAGTTTTTTTGACTGGTGAAGCTTCGAATTTCATGGAGTGCTCAAGAGCCTCATTTTGTGATGCAACCTTCTGTTGCATTAGAGAAATACATATATGTGGTAACATCACTGCAATAAACCATTCTTTATGTTGGACATCTAACATATGAAAAATTACTTTAGCCATCAAAGTTTTCAATCTTTGGTCGAAGTCCCAAGCAAACTTCGTAGGCAACTGCTTAATCTCTTTTATTTTTCTAATGCACTGCGATTCAAATTTAGGATTCTTAAACTCATCTATCAATATCGTCTATATTTGATCTAATTTCTTCTAAGGGATTCATGTTGGAACCACAAAGAATTTCATATACCAATCCAACGCATGACCTCTAAAGGTTGTTATCATCCAGGTTTTCTTTATGGCCTTATCTTGTACTAGTCGCACTGTCCATACACCTTCACATATGAACCAATGCTACTCAGGGTCCTCTAACCCATTTCCATTAAATATCGATAGGTTTATATCATTTGCAGCCATTCTATTTACTCTTGGTATTGCTGAATTAAAGATTCTACTAGTGGGAGTTCCTTGATTGTTATTTCCACTGTTACCGTTATTATGATTGACAAACCACCGGGTGATGTGTTTTTAGACCTTACCTAAGGTTGTGGAAATGTACGCGGGGTCGTATGTATGTCATAATCTTGATATGGATATGTTACCTCTTCTTCTTCTTCTTCTTCTTCAAATATAAGATGATATTCTTCTTCTTCATAACAAGACTCTCCATCAAGATGTGGTGCCAATTCATAGTCCCTTATTTCAGTCACACTGAAACTTCCTCTCTTGGTCGCAACCCTTCTTCTCTTTCTGAATCTTTGTCCACTTCTCAGGTGACCACTTTCTTGCTCAGTCTCGCTATCAATAGGAAACATCTCAGTTTATTCTTGTCCATTCTGTTCACAATTTTTCTTGTGACATTACCTTGGATCTCCGTGCACAAATATTTACTCGCTGGACTCCATTCTCAGGATCCCTTTTTCACATACTAGTATCTATATCCATAGATTCAAATATTTCAGATAATGACCTCTAGGTTCTTTGAAGAATTCTCTTTTTGTTTTAATGTATTACTTTATTGTGTCCACTGCAATTTCCGTGATATATCCCTCCATAATACTATCAACCCAGAAGTTGATAGCCCTAGATATAGGATTACTGCCCCTTTTCAACCGCTAGACCAATTGAGGACTCCACTCTATAGGTTCTTTTCCCTGAAATTTTTTATTCTGGGTCGCTAGCTTCGACAACCACTCATGCAATATAATACAAAATTCACTAAAGAAAATATCATGAATGTTTGTGTAAAGGTATTGTTCCAACCATTCTGTCAGGATCAGCTGCAATCCTTTACTTTCTTCCCTTGCAAACTTTATTGCTTTATAATCAACCCAATCATTGAATTTTGGGTTTCGTCGGGTGCCAAAACATATCCCCATCAAGATGATTCAGGTCCCAATAATAGAACCATTTGTTGGCTTACTTCTTTGTCAACCCAAGTTCAGATTCCTTGTTCGTCAACAAAGCCCAAGATATCGGTCGAAAAAAACATAACACTATCAGAAACACTTGTGATGTAGATGAGGTCTCACCTGAGATATCTATTGGGAACTGCCATAACCAGTTTTTGTAGTTATGAGGGGGGATTTTCTTATTACAACATTATTAGGTCACTCGACTGAAACCGGGGAATAGAATTTCGTCTCATACATTCATTCAAGAATATAAGCTATTGATCCATCGACATATATAACACTATGTAACATAAAGCATTAACACGCACTAACATCTATTCCACATGATCATAACATTGGATGTACGACATATATAGATAATTTCATTCCCAGCAGATCGAATCGACACATTTAGATAAGCTCATTCACAACAGATATGAATTTGACATAAACACAGATATCAAAGACACATAGGCACAAGGTTTAACATGGAAACCCATTAGGGAAAAACCACAAAGGTGCTCTTCATCTAGCATGAGAAATGGTTTAGCACCTTTGGTATGCACACTAAGCTTGCAGACTATTCTTTAGATGTTCTTTACAATCCACATGTTCTTTTCTCATCTCATGCTCTCTGGTTTAGGTCTCTCTCTTTTTCTGTATATCTTCTCTATCTATGTTTTATGTTAAGTCCTATCCCATCATGTTATGTTATTCACACACAAATTGGATTGACTTTATAGTATTTTACAATTATTGCTTTACCCGTCGACTAATTCTCAATTGTGAGTCGACAGGGTGTCTTAATAATTTAACCTACCCCGTTACATCTAAACATAGTCTCTATCAGCCCATATTACAATCATGCTTTATTTCCCAATATCAAACTATCAGTCTAACTAACTCTTTACCGAAAATAGGTTGAACTCCTTGCCTTGACCTTCTTTCTTCCTCTTTTGTCATGGCTCCTTTCATCATTGTCTTTGCTTGTCTTGCGACTAGAATATTCATCTTTTTTAGCAAGATTCTGGTTATCTTATCTTGTATTTTCCTAGGGCCAACAGGAATGTTGGTGCATATTCTCCAATGTTGGATCCATCTCTGCATGTCCATTGGAAATCCTGGCTAATAATATTTCTCTTTGACCAATGCTCTAGTCTTGTCGATACCAAAATGTTCTACCAGTCCTCCACTATGTAGTTTCCTGATCAGATTTTCCTTGACTAATCCTTTGGGAATACATAACCGATGCCCCTTGAACAAGTGTCCTTTTTGGAGAAAGTAATCCAAGTATGGGGTCCTATCAATACTCCATGGCTCCTAAAGATTCCTTCCATGCTTACCCAAAATCCTCAATGGTCTCATACTCCATCTTTATCGACTGCAATCTTGTTTCCTGAATAGTAGTCATATTCAGTAACACAATCCTTCAACTCAATGCACTGATAACCTTGTTCGTCTTGCTTTACTCGTGTCGCAACACAAACATGTATCTTTGCAAAAATTCCAACCATTTCATGTGCTTTTGGTTTAGCTTGATCTGAGTATTTAGATATATCAGAGCCTGGTGGTCGGTATACAATACAAATTCTTTCAACAATAAATAGTATCTCCATTTCTTTAAGGCCTAAAAAAATGGCATAGAATTCCTGGTCATAGACCTAA
Source organism: Pseudotsuga menziesii (assembly GCA_001517045.1). Classification (NCBI taxonomy): domain Eukaryota; kingdom Viridiplantae; phylum Streptophyta; class Pinopsida; order Pinales; family Pinaceae; genus Pseudotsuga; species Pseudotsuga menziesii. The sequence continues at coordinate 927,807 of LPNX011131209.1, read as the reverse complement.
TCTTTCTACCTAGATTCATCTAGCTATTCACAAAAGAACACGATCGATCGACCTTCCTCTACTTGCATCATAATCGGTTTGGAATACTTAAAAAATTGGCGAGAGATAACACGGGTTTCTCCATCACTTTTTTCTTCAACTTCCACAACAGCATTTGAGCCCAAAATCCAACGACATCCTACGTAAAGTACGATTGTGTCAGATTGCAATGACGAAAAGTATTGTACGTTCCAAAAAAATTTGTCAACTTGCAGAGTCATTGAATTTTTTACTTTACTCCTCGTAGGTTTTGTGACAAACATTATCATCGATTAAGCGACGTCACCTCGTCGTATTTGCAACACCTTTGTAATGGACGGTCGTCGGTTTTGCAACGACTAGGGAAGGTGTTAGCATTGAACTTTCGACGAGCCCATGATACTTGTTTGAAGTTGGAAAAAGGTTTACTTGCAACTGTAATTAGGTTCATGTCGTAGGATATCCGACGACCGTGGAATTATAAATATACACATTTTTAAACATTCCGACATGTTTTATATAGAAACGATGGTGGTTTGTAGAAATTGTTTATTCCTCGGAAAACGGTTTGCAGAAATTGTTTATTCCTCGACGGACAGTTTGAGGAATTATTTTATTCTTCAACGACTGATTTGGGGAATTTTTTTTTCTTTGACAAATAGTTTGTGGGAACTGTTTTATTCTTTGACAAGCTACCGTTTGAGAAATTTGTTATGCATGGAACTTGATTTTTTAAGATTTTCAATAGTATTCATTCACGAATTTTTTGACAAAATGTTAAATAGCAATATTCCTGATCCAAAGGAAGAAAATAGACAATTGATTGCTAGACTATAGGATGTAGTGAAATGAAGGGGTGATGGGAAATGTTATTGTCCATGTAGTCAATGCAGGGGATTTAAGAGGAGAATAATATTGATCACAACAGCCACAAAACATTGTAGGGAACATGGACACGCTAATGGGGGGAATGAATATCGTCCATTTGTAGGTTTAGCATTATAATTTTTTTATATTTTTTTTCTTTGCTAAATGTATGTATTATTTCAATATTTCTTATATTAATATTAACTATTGATGTATTCATGTATTTATAAAGGAAAGACATCCTATGGCATATCATGCAGAGGAAGTGCTTTCAGAACAAGTATCGAAGGATCATGGAGCGTCTATGATTAATGGAGAACAAGTTATTGATCATATTGAAGAAGATGATCATACCGATAACATAGTTGAAGATGATGGTACAAATACATTAATCCATGATTCATTTAATGTTAGAATGGATGATGACGATGAAAATGATAATGAAAATATTGATGACTTTGATGATGTTCACGATATACCTCTTCTCGATAAGGCATAGGAACCCATGTATGAAGGCTCCAAAACAAATCTTCTCTCTACTATATTGTTGATATTGAACTTGAAGGTTATGAATGGTCTTTCAAACATATCAATAACATAGATGCTAAGGTATGTAAAATAATCCATCACATATATATGATCGTGATAAAGTTTATATTTATTCCTCTAATAATTGTATTGTTAATTCATTATTCAAATTAATACGGATGAAGTGTGTTTCATTAATATTATTTATATATTATATTAAATCTATTTTTTTTATTTGATATAGCTTGATAGATGAATTTTTGTTACCACCATAAAATATTTTACCTCGCACATATCGAGATTTATCTTCCATCATGAAAGAGATTGGAAGGCACTATGAAGCAATTCATGCATGCCTCGATGACCGTGTTATATATTATAATCAGCATGAATTTGCAACAGAATGTTTGGAATGTCATATAAGTAGATATCGAACAGATCAAGTAACAAAAAAGGTGCCTCACAAGGTTCTTTGTTATATTCCCATCATTCCACATTTGCAATGACTATTCAGGTGAAATAACATAGCGCAATTTATGGATTACCATGCTAGGAACATAAGTCAAGATGATGTTATTCAAATTCCTATAGATGGTTCTGCATTTAGAGATATGGAGGAAAAATGGCCTCACTTTAAAGAAGAACCCCATAATATTAGGATTTATTTGGAAGTAGATGGTGTTAATCCATTTGCACAGATGAAATCCATTTACACGGTGTGGCCTATTTTTGTTATCAACAATAACATTCCTCCATGGCTGTCAATAAAGAGGGAGCACATAATGTTGTCGATGATTATTCCAGGTATTTTGTGTCTACAACTGTTTTATTTATAATGTAGTTGTGGCATCTCATTTGTCGTATTATGTTTCCTAATGTCATATATATATATATATATATATATATATATATATAATTTTACTCTTGTGCATGGTTTATATATATTAATGGTTCTCATAATTATATATTTTATGTGTAGTTCAAATCAATTAGGTAAGTTCCAATTCAAAGATTTGAATGTATATATCGAACCTATTATAGATGAGTTACTGAATTTATGTAATGGCATCACTATGTATGACATATCTAGACCAATACGACAAAGGCAATTTCAATTCTATGCAATGGTGGTATGGACAATACATGATGCCCCAGGGTTAACCCATTTTTGTGGTTTGTATTTTTAAGTTCCACTTTAATTGCATTTAATTGTATGAAGTAGTTAATTCAGTTTTATATAATTATAATTGACATAGATATTCCATATCTTTATATTTTAGGTCTTCAGACAAAGTGTAAATTTGCATGTCCAATTTGTGATCCTAAGATCAAATCTCGTTGCTCAAAAAGCTTAAGAAAGGATGTGTTTGATGAGTATATGCATTTTCTCTCTAAGAATCATAGGTATAGAACAACCAAAAAAAATATTTTCAATGGGAAGCAAGAGACTGCATTAAAACCATGGAGAAAGACACCTCACCTTTGGAAGATTCAATACAATAGAAATTGACAAGTTGGTACATATGGATCATTGTATATGAATTGTTATGTATTTTAATTTTTATTGTGAGTTGTTTACTGTAGTGGCCATAATTGATTTATGTAATTTAGTTACTAACTAATATTCACAATGTGCTTCGTGGTCATGAAGGCATTAATGGGCTTCCACAAGGAATGAAAAGTTATCCTATACAATTCAGCAGGTTGCCCTACTATGAGCACCTACAAATTGCTTATCTGTTTGATACAATGCATATTGGAAAGAATGTGACTGAAACATTATGGCGACTACTAGAGCTAAGGATCGAGAAAGATAAAATTGTGAAAGCTTGCAATGACATTCAAGAAGGCAACCATGCAATGAAAGACGTCATTTCATAGCAACGGAGACCAAATTAATATAAACTCAATTCCATGGATGTTTCCAAAGAAACAAAGTAATGTTGTTAAAGAAGTAATGCGAAAATTTAAATTTCCCACTGGATTTTGTGCGAAATTGAAGAATATCATAACAAAAAAGGTGATTTTGTTGGGGTCAAAACGCATGATTGGCATGTCTTCATCAAGTTAATTATTATTGTTATTCATTTTATTGCATAAATTTATTTTCTTGTTTGTATAATCTTAGTTTGAAAATGGCGTGGTTTGTATATTGATACAATATGTTCTACCTCTCTATCTCCCGGACAACTTCGATAACAATGTCAAACAAGTTATATATAATCTTGGGAAATACATGAGGTAACTATCGATTAGTTGCTTGTGCACTAATTCAAGTTATGTAGTTTAATGTTTTTTTTGTTAATTATCGTTATTGGGTTGCATCACTTGTAGATGGTTGACATCTAAAGAAATCCATAAAAAAGATATAAAGTATTGGAGGAGAGAAATTCCTCGTCTCATGTGTGAAATGCAGAAGCATCTACCTTCGGCATTTTTCAATGCACGGGAACACTACCCCATATACCAAGTTAAGGAGATTGAATTGTGTGGACCTATGCACTCAAGGTCCATGTGGATGGTTGAGAGGCACTTGAAATTTATGAATGCTTTGGTGAGACAATGAGCACATGGTGAGGGTTCTATGATGGAAGGATATAGGGTATACCAAAACATGTTGCATGTTAGTGAATATCTTCCTAAGTTAGTTTCAAAGCTCAATTTAGATCGCATTTGTGATCTGGACTCCATTAACTATTTTGAAGGGGAGTACCTGAAGGTGAAAGGTAGATCGAGGAAGGTGAAAGTTAATTATTGGCTAGTGGATGTTAATTATATCGTACATATTCTAAGTAGATATATAATTTATTGCATCACTTAAGAGAATATACTTTGCTCAGAAAATTTACATATGTCTTGAATTTTAATGTTTATTGTCATCATGCAGTTGGTCGAGAGTGGGATGCAATTCATTTATACATCACAAACAATCTTGACTGGATGAAGGTATGGATTGAACGATGCAAACAATCAGGTCATGGAATATCATGGGAAGGTGTGGCTTCATTGGTAAAAGAAGCACATCGCAATGGAGATACAAATCTTACAGAAAGGGAAATCGATTTAGCATATGGTTTAAAATATAAGAAGGCAAGCATATTAAGCAATCACTCTAAATCTGTTATTTTGCAAATTACATTTTATTGTTCTTTTCCATGTATGGCTGCATAAATATGTAGTTATTCATAATATTGAATTGTTATGTAATCATTCTATGTATTTCTTATTGTAGGTAAAACATCATAAGGCTATGATCTGCAATGGTTGTAGATATCCCATCAAAAAATTGGATGAAACAAAGAAAACATTATATTGTGGGATATATGCAGTCTTTGAGGTGACCAATGTTTCATCTAGATGTTAAAGACATCCAAAACTCTCAGAAAATTGATACTATGGGCATTTGGAAGATATTCTACATTATGACTTTAAATCCTTCAAGGTAGTTCTATTCGTTGTTAAATGGTACAGGTTACGATTGAATCAACGTGATCCTGATAGAACTATTATTGAACATGATAATGGATTTATCATGGTAAATACAAGGTTATTTGAGCCAGGAATGGAGCCCTATGTTCTTCCAAGCCAATGTGAACATGTATTTTACTCGGAGGTTCCAGGTAAAGCGAGCTGGTCATTTGTTATGAGACACGATCCAAGGGGAAGGCTGGTAAAGTATAACCTAGGTGAAGGTAATGAATATGGTACTCTAGAAGAAGACAATGATGAAGAGCATGATCAACATGATGAGTTAGATCATCAGGATGATGATGTCCAAGAATTAGTTGAATCAGATGATGTAGCAGACAATGCCCATGAAGATTATATCCACGATGACATGATGAACGTAACTGAATTAGATGACAATGATGATATGGACAATCCTTACAATGTTGACTCTGGATCTGATGATATAGATGATGACTTAGATGAAGAAGATGATGAAATCTATTGAAAGGTAAATATTTAATTAAACCTATTATTTTATCTTTTTTTTAAAAAGAGTTACTAACATTAATGAGATCATATAATTACAGATAGGAGATCATCATCATCATCATCATCATTAGCACCATCAATGCCATCATCTTCATTGTCTTCATCATCATCATCGTCATCATCATCATCATTTTCATCATCATCGTCGTCGTCGTTGTCGTCGTCGTCATCATCGTCGTCGTCATCATCATCGCCATCTTCATCGTCATCATTTTCATCTTCATTGCCATCATCATCACCATCATCATCATCTTCGTCATTGTCATCATCACCAACTTCATCCAAAGTGAAATTTTTCCAGTTCTTTAACGAATTCTAGAGCACTCTTGACTCTAGAAAACTTATAACTCCCTACATAAAAAGGCAGTGGTGGGAACACATCTTTCTTTAGATAAAATAAGTGGCTTCCATAGCCATCCAAGAAAAGTTGTCTTACAGCCTCCTTATGAACGATGTATCCTATAGCTTATATGGGCAGTAATGAGGGTGCTTTAGTTCCCCCATACATCCTGAGGTACATTCCTCCTTCAGAGAAGAAGTAATCTCTGAATTCCTTGATCGACTCTAGGGCTCCCTTAGATAAACACTTGTACTCTTCTAGGAAAATTAGCTGGTATAAAGGTATCGGGAACTCTTCACAAATCAACTTATAGTAATTGTGGTACTTTTGTCCCCACAATATCTGATAAGCTGCATAGATAAGGGCCTTCTCTCCCTTCAAAGTGCAGTTGAGCCTTTCAAATGGGTGGAAACAAAGTATGCAATCTATCAAAAATGGTCCCATGAAAAATTCAGATTTCCTTTAGTGTTAGCCCTCTTGGGCTACAGTAATGGAAGTGGATAGGCTATTGGCCACTATATCAGCCTAGTTGAAAATTGTTCCTTTCATGGCCACATAGTAGATTAGTGGGATCCATCCGAACTTGTAATTTCTACCATCATCCCTGGCGAAAATCCTGTTCAGCATCAGCACTACCATTATGTACGGGGTACATAAATTAGCAGTTTCATACTCACCAAACTGCTTGTTTATGAATGTCTTCCATTCTGCTACCATCATCTTAGTTGTACCTATGTAATCAAATTTTAAATTTTTTACCCATTCGGTGGTCGTACTAATTTTTTAGGGAGGTAGGTTGTATGCTTTTGCAATAAATGTTGGTGTGAAGGACGCAAATCCTATGTCCTCCACATTATTCATTATCATCCATGTCCCATCCACTATGGGCAGAATCCAACTGATAACCTCTATGCAAGGGAATGTCTCTGGTCCAGTAGATACCTTGGTGATCCCATACCTTAGTATGTTTTCATATAGGGCTAGGTCTTCCAACCCTTCCTTCGGAACCCTCTTTTCTACGAGCATATGGTAGATTTGGCCCCATTTGAATTCGGGTTATGCTCATGTTACTAGCTTGGTATCTTCGTAGATCAATTCCACCCTTGGTGTGGGTGAGCCTTTTGTATCTGAGTCATACTCTATGATCTTTGCCTTCTTTTTCCCTTTCTTTGTCATGTTGTCCGGCATGAGCTGTGACTGCAAATAACATAAAAATTGTTTCAACAATTCACAATTTTTAACAAAATTATGCATGTTATGAAATGCTAGGTACACCACTTCTAAAACATCACTACCAACCTACCTTACCCCACAATTCTCACCCATTGGGACAGGAAAAACAAACTTCGGTTCAGTGAGGGAAAATTCTGGTAATGGAAACCTTGAGACACAACTAGCTCGACTATGACATCTTTGGCTTTACAAAATGGACATAACTCCAAACACGTGAAACCCCTCTGCCCATAGTCACAAAAAAACCTTCAAAAATCTCACAACCCGTAGGAAGTGCTCTGAAACTTGATGGCGATGATTCCCTAAGGCCAAAACATCAGGCTCAACATCTGACGGCGGGAAAAAACAAAGAAACAGCCAGAACCTTATGGATTTGTAGGAAAACCTAAAACTGCAGTCCTTGGTAAATTCAAATGGTGATACCCAGGTAATCTCCATGTCTATGAAAAGCTCGGGCCTCTGGAGGTTCATCATTATCTACAGGTTATGGGAAAAAACAAAAAAAATGCCTTCGGACGGACTGGTGAGGTTCTGGGAGTAGGTAGAGTGACCAGGGCGAGCTTGAACCTCGAAAGGAGAATGGCTAGACCTATGATGAGGGGAGAACACCCTTTTAAACCTAAAACCAAAAATCCATCCACCCCCTCTCGGTCAACCAACAAATGACAGCTTGAAAAAGACATTAAATCACCAATCAAGAATCAGCAGGCGACTGGATAGACACATACTCATGAATGCTTGGACTAATGCGCCATTGAGCTTCAAACAGACTTTACACCAATCACGCAAAAACTTCACTGGGATAAATAAAGTCGCAATAAACAACGTAAAAATCTCTCCGTAAAAACAAAGTGGTAAAATCCCCCTTCCAATGGCGTATAAATAGGCATTTACAGGTTAGAAAACAATTAAGTTAGTTGGTAATCTTTTATAACCCGCACATGCGAGGCTAAATGCTTTTGGCACCAAAGCACAGCGCATTGGATGGCCGTGGATAACTCAACTTGAGAAAATCCCCAACAACGGCGTCTCGAAAAACCCTAACTCAACCACAACCATCGATTTCAAACTTAACAGCACGCCTGCATTCCCTCTGCAGCTCAGCAATCAACATAGCATCAGAAAGAAATTACAGACGACAATTGCTGTAGCGGCTCCAAAATTAAAAACCTTCCATCGAAGCGGCCTTGGTGAGAATCGGGTCGCCGTGAAAAAATACTTCTGTCGTTGCGACACAGAGATGAACATCCACCCGATGCAGCGGGTTGGAAACCAAGTTAAGAAACAGTCTTCGGAGCTTGAACACCTTTGTTGTAGTGGCAAATAAACCAAAAACCAAGCACAGTGAAAAATAAAAGGTTAGCCACCGTAGCGGCTCCAATATTGAAAACTATCCACCATAGTGAGACAAAAGCAACGGGAACATTCCCGATATTCAAACCAAAACCCGACCCGCTGTTGCAGCATGGATTTCGAAAAACCTCCGCTATAGCGGAAGAATGACTATTCCGGTGACACAGAAGAAAAGGAGCGTTCGTCGTAGCGGCTCGAACTTGAACAACTGTCCACCATAGTGGATCAAATTTTTACACTCACCGGCTGCAATAACTCCATCAAAAATAGCGAAGCATAATAAGAGATCAGCCGTTGTAGCAGCTCCAGACTTGAAAGACCATCCATTGTAGCGGGTTGATCATGAAGATACATCCATTGTTGCGGCTCATAAGGAACTTTTCTAACTTAGTGAAAAAACCAAAACTTGAAACTTTCCCAATGATGAAACAAATCATAAATGTTGGATCTCAAAAATCAAAAGGCCTAAGAAGCAAAAACTAAACTTCAAAAGGGGGGCCCTAAAAAAATGCTAAATTTTTTTTGGGGTAGTAGTTGCAGCAACAACAATTGGTGACTGGCTGGCGAACACAGATCTCTATAAAACTGACTTTTAAGATCAAAACTGCTTTATAGTATTCTGGTAATAACCTCATCCCAAAAACTTACAAGATTTCTTTAAGATGTCCAAACCTTTCTGGGAATGTAAGATTTAGAACTTTAACATTGATTATGGTCCACTAGGGTAGGGTAATCAGGTTTTTAAAGTCCCGGTAACTCTTCTGAGGCTAAAATATGGGGTTTATTTACTTCTGCATTCGGTTGCTTATAGCTGAGACACCACAGGATCGTAACAGAGTGTGGACAGACATATTCGTTTGTTCCTCATTCCCATGCTTTTTGCATTCCTTTGATGCTTTTAGAATTTTTGTCCTTTTGAGTCATTCCGGATTGCTCCCTTCATTTGCAACTTGGTTTAGGTTCTTCCATCCATAGTGTCCTTTTGTGTGAGAGATAGTTTGTGTTCATCTCACGGACGGAGAAGAACCTTTGAGCAATCTTATCCATACACTGATTTTATTCAGTATGTTTTTTGATATCTAATTTATTTCTGGGATTTTGACTCTTTTATGCCTTTTGGCATTTATTTGTGGCATGGGATCATTTTAAATACCATACACTTCTCCACCCTGCTTCCTTTCCATGGGTCCATTGTTGTTAACTTCCTAGGACAGATTTTAATGTGAAGTGAATGGAGCCCCAAAATAGTATTCTAGACTCTTTTTCCTTAGTTATTTGATAGGGGTTAAATAGGACTTCAATGTGTTCATAACCGTCCCTTCAAATAGTCTATCAACTTAAAGAATCTTAATCATGATACATGTATATTTAATAAGCAGCTTCCTAGTCAAAATATTTGTAGTTTTCCCAAAATTCCAATGTCCCCCAAATGCTAAATAGTTGTGCTGGCTTATTTGAAAATCGAAATAAAGCAAATAAAACAAACTGAAATAAACCAGACTAAAGAAACCAAAGCAAATTAACTATGGAAAAAATGAAACAAAAATCAAAAGGTTTATTTATGTACAGAAAACTTCAAAAAGCTTCAAGTAAAATAAGGTTTGAGGATCAAACCATTAACTAGAAGATTCTCTTCCCACCCCTGCAAATCTTGTAACTTGTACGTCAAGGGGCCTAGCTTTTCTACAATCTAAAATGGGCCTATCCATAAGTGTTGAAACTTAGTGTGCTTGCCCTTTTCATAATGTGGGTGATCCCATTTCAAAATCAAATCCCGAACCACAAACTCTTTATTTCCCAACTTGTGCTTGTCAAACCATGTTTTTACAATCTCTTTTTGGTGCTTAAACCTTTCTTTAGACTTAGCTCTAGACTCTTATAATTTCAGCATAGTATTTATTTGGGCTTGCAAAACCTCACTACTTGACCCTCTAGATGCTTGGGCTAATTGAGAAGAAGGAAATAAAATGTTAGGGGCCAGGATAGCTTCCTTTTCGTAAACTAAGGTATAGGGTGACACACCTAAGGAATTCTTGGGTGTAACTCGATCAGCCCAAAGTGCATTAGGAATAGCTATATGCTAGTTTCTTTGATTCTCTTTGACAGTCTTTTTTAGAATCCTAAGGAGATTTTTATTAGTAGATTCAGCTAACCCATTACCTTGCGGATAATAGTTAGCAAAATAATGTAATTTAATTCCATTCTCATTAGCAAATGCAATAAGCTTGATTGACGAAAAATAAGATGCGTTATAAAAAACCAGGGAAATTGGAACTCCAAACCTGGTCATGATATGGTCTTGTAAGAAATCCATAACCACATCTTCGTTTACTTTCCATAATGGGATTGCTTCTAACCATTTAGTAAAATAATCTGTGGCTATAAGGATTTACTTATGTTGTAATGAAGAATTTGGATTGATCTCCCCAATAATATCGATCCCCCATTGCTTGAATGGTTCGGCAATAATAACTGGGTTTAAAGGCACTGCTGCCTTTGCTTATCTTCCACCACTCCTTTGGCATGTATCGCACTTCCTTACGTAAGCGTGAGCATCTTTAAACAAATTTGGCCAATAGTATCCAACCCTTATAATCTTGTGTACTGTAGTGTCTCCGAAAAAATGACCTCCAGCAGGGCCATCATGTAATTCTTTCACGACTTTGGCTGCATCTTCTTGTTCTAAACATCTGAGAAAAACTTCGTCGTATTTTTTTCTGGAACAGCACTCCGTTGATTATCTGATAATATGTGGACTTTAAGTGCAATGCCCTTCTCTGCTTGGAGTTCCAATGTTCAGGAAAATACCCCCATTGGAGATAGTGTATTAAATCTCTATTCCAAGATTTTGGGGCTATTAAATATGGGGCATACATCGATCATATGCAATTCAATCTCATTTTTCCAATCATTTTCTTCATTGGCCTGACTTTCAGCCATCTATTTACAAAGTACTTGTCCTTTGACAATAGTTGTTGATTTAAATTCTAACTAATAATCCTGCAAGGTTGCGACCCAATTTGTACTTCTCTCTCCTAACTCCTTCTGTACAAAAAGATTGCGGACTGTCAGGTGAGGAACAATAACTTCGGTTCTATTCTTCAGTATATATGGTTTGAATTGCTTTACCGCCTTAAAAAATGCATATGATTGTTTATCAACAGTGGGATAATTCAACTCAGCACCTTGTAATACAGTGCTCATGAATGATATGGGGTACTCGTCTCCCCCTTCTTCTTTCTATGTAATAATTGCTGCTAATGAGTTATCTGAAGCAAAAGTGTATAAGATGAAATCTTTATCGAAATTTGGACTTTTGAGAGAGGGCGCTTGAGATATTTCTATTTTAATCTTGTCGAATGCACCTTTCTCTAAGTCAGTCCATTTAAACTGAACTCTTTGCTTAATCATTTGTTGCAAATTTTTGACCATCTAAGTAGAATCAGGAACAAACCTTCACACAAAGTTTATAGTCCCCGTAAAAGATTGCATTCCTTTCTTATTGTGGGGCAAAGGGATCTAAGCTATAGCTTTAATCCTTTCTAGGTCTATGGAGATCCCTTTCTTAGAAATTATATGACCCAGTAGCTTTCCTTCTAATATGGCAAAAACACTCTTCTTCAGATTTAAGGAGATGCCATATTTTTGACAGCAATAAAAAAATTTCTTTAGATGAGACATGTGCTCTTCTCTTTTCTTGGAAAAAAAGGTAACATCATCCAAATAAACTACTACGTTGCGGCCAATCAAACTGGGGAAAGCTGTGTCCATCGCCCTTTGGAAAGGTTCTCCGGCATTGATAAGACTAAAGGGCATCATTCTATATGCAAAATTCCACCATTTCATTCTAAAAGTGGTCTTCAGTTGGTCTTGTTCTACTACCAACACTTGGTTGTAGCCTGAGAAACCATCTAGCAAAGAGAAGAATTCTGATCCTAAGACCATCTGCAATATTTGTTCCATGGGAGAGACTGGGTAGTTATCTTTATCGGAGGCACGATTCAAGTTTCTGAAATCCACACAAAGTCTAATCTCACCAAACTTTTTCCTCACTAGTACCAAATTCGAAACCCATTCCGAATGTCTAACTTTAAAAATAATTCTTGCATCAAGCAGCTTCTTCACTTCGCTTTTGAATCAAAGGTTCAAACTTGGGATGCATCTTTCTTAACAGCTGTTGGAATGGCTTGACTCCTGCTTTAATTAGAACAACATGTTGTATAATGTGGGTGTCATACGTCTTAAGATCTTCATATGTCCAAGTCAAGAAATCTTTGTACTGTTTAAATAAGCTAATGAATTTGCTTCTTTCTCCAGGTGAGCAGCACTTTCCCAAGTTTACATATTAAGGCTTAGCTTCTAACCCTAAATTTACCAGCTCAAATTGCATAGATGAACTGTGCGTTTTGACATTGGTCATTTTTCTAAACTTGTTATTCAGATCAAACATTTCTTCCAAATTTCTAACCCCTTTGGGTATGAAATTTCCACTTCGAAGATTTGCTTGATGTTCCTACTCATCAATTACATCCCCTTTGAAATTCTCCTCATTTGTTAGATATTCTAATATATGTGGGTCATCATCAAATACTCTTAGATTGGTGATGTTGTCTGGTATAGCAGGCCTGGAAATCAATTTGATGGAACATCGATTATTAGTAGGAACAATCGTGGCAGCTGGAGTAGCTAATAAATCAGCTGTTGCATTTTTTAGCCTAGGAATTGAGACTATATTAAATGCATCAAAATTCATTAGAAGGTCCCACACTTCATTTTGATAACCTTGCATATGCAGTGATAAATGATGGATTGAATTTCGAACTTGCTTAGCAATAATTTCAGAATCTCCGTAGACTTTTAAATTTTTAATATTGAATTTAATTGCCTTCTTTAATCCTTGTATTAATGCTTCATATTCAGCTGTGTTATTTGTGCATTCAAATTCTAATCTACAAGAAATAAAAATGTTTATTGTTTTTTGGATCCATCAGGATACAACCAGCTCCTGATCCTTCCTGAGTTTTTGAACCATCAAAATATAATACCCTAAACCTATCTGCTAATTCTACTGAACTATTTTTACTTTCTACATCTGGGACTAAGCTAACTATGTTACAATTATTTTTATCAGCCCATGAAAACTGGAGGAGTTCGGGTTGTGTATCTGATCCATTATCGGCATCCTCGACCTGGTAATTTCTTGGTTCCAATTCAATGAAATAATTTCCCAAAATTGAGTGTGAAATTTTTTTTCCCTCTTTCTTCCCTTCCAATAGTGTCACATTGAGTCATATGCAGTTCCCTCATTACTTTTATCTAGTTCTGACAACCTTGATAAGGAAACCACAAATGAGACCAGTCAGTTGCAAAATATCCATCTAGTTTCGTAGACCAGTCTTGGCTTAAAATCAGTCCATACTCCTCAGGGATGTCTACTACCATAAAGTCTATGAATTGGCACACCCTTTCATCGGCAGCTAAACGTATCAATACATCTTCCATTTCTCCTACCACCTTCATGATTTTTCTATCCAACTATATGAACTTTCCATTAGATGGCTCGGGTTGGCCATTTATCCTTTTACAAACCGACAAAGGCATAACATTTTTCGATGCTCTAGAATCTACCAAACAGTTGTGCACATTGTGATTAAAAATTTCAAATGTATTCAGGAATGGTAATGTTATGGATTTGGAATTTCCCCTAATACTGGATTAACTGATCTCTTCTTCTGACTGAATAACTTCTTGGGGTTTATTGGTTGGTGGATCCAAGGCTTCCAAAAGTTTCTTCTTTTGCTGGGGTAGACTGCACATCTCAAATAAAGAAATATTAGCTTTAGTGTTCTTGATGTCTTCTATTATATCATACCCAATCTCATAGTCTGCTGGGATTTTCTTAACACCTTCTATTTTGCTTTCAGTATCCTTCATGAGTTTACTGATATTTGGAACATTTTGCCTTGTTATGACCAAATCAGGTATAGGTTGGGTCTGAACGTTATTTCTGAATTTCTTCATGTTTTCCTGAATTCTCTTTATTTTGGGCATTAATGTGTTATCTTCAATCAGTGGACCTTTTCTTGTAGTTGTGACATTCACATCCGATAGTTGTATCTCCTTGTTAGGCTCTTCATCTTCCAGACCTAACATAGGTGCACAATCCCACAAGACCATGGTATTCTCCATAGGTGCTTCCCCCGATTCATGAACCTTTTCATCTTCAACCTCAAGTTCTGTTAACTTAGAGTCTAGTAATTGATTCATAACCAACGTCATGGAGTTAATCCACTGCGGCCAATTCTTTTCTGAGTGAGGTTTTTGTTGAAATGTACAAAAAATGTCCATTCCAACTTTAGTGAGATTAATAACAGAAGGGTTGTGTGTAGGTGGCTGAGATGGGCCACTTTCATCTCTTTTCTTGAAGAAAGGTTTATACTGCTTCCTGCCTGAATTTGCCTCTTTATCTTTCTCTAAGTCAACAATATTGTTGGATAACTTTTGTACCATCTTGACCATGCTGTCTAACTCATGAGAATGATCGTCTTTGGTCCTTGTCAACAACAGAGGTTTCTTATGGCTGAAGGGTCTAGTCTCTGACTCCATAGAATGTTTATTTACACTTTCAAGTTCAGCTTCTATCTTTTAGGATTCTAATTCATAAGTTTCTGCTAAGGAATTTTTTACTAATCTTTTGACAAACATTGTTGTATCAGAGCCAAGAGCTGAAGTGTAGTATTCAATCAGAGTTTCTTCAACATGTTTATGGTTGCATGGAAATTATTTAAGTGATCAGAAAACCTTTGGCTAAAGTATCTCACTTTTTCTTTATTTTCCCTTGTTAGAGCCAATAGTTATTTCATCAGAGCAACAGTAGTTCTTTGGCTACAAAACTTGTTTTTAAATAGTCTTTCTAAAGTGTCCCAGTATGTGATTGAATTGGCTTGTAAGCCAAAATACCATGACGTTGCTTTCCCTTTGAGAGTATGAGGAAACAACCTACATACCACATCCTCATGTTCAACTGCTAAAGCTTCCAAGGCCAGGGAAAAACTCTATTGATGATCATCTATAGATATGCCTTCCCCCAAGTCAAATCTAGGCAACGACTTTTCATAATTCTATGGCAAAGCATGTACTGGAGGAGCCAAATTCAATGGTGTTCTAGCTCTCCAAGATGGTACAGGTGGTGGATTAAGTTGATTTGCATTAGGATTTGGGGGTATATTTTCAGCCATGATTCACTTAGGATATTTGGGTGGGGATTGGAGAGGAGATTGAAATGGAGAAAAATACGGGGATTTAGGTCCCAATTGGTTAAGAGGTTGGTCAATTTCTTATAAAGATAAATCTACCAACTCTTTGAAATTTCCTAATAAGACCGAATTTCCTGTGTAAACTAGATCTCTTCTATGAGTTGGTCTCCTTGGTAAGTCTGGAATATTCGAAAATCCTCCAAGATTCTTTGCATATGATCTTGTAATTCTCCTTAAATAATTTACTACTTCAAAAGAAACAGGATAAAGGTGTTCTCGGTCTTCTGAATCAAGGTTAACTCTTCCTTTGGGAATGGATCCTTTGGGATAACTAGTTTCTGAACTATCACTGGTGAAATGATCTTGAGAAAATGGATTTCCTCAGCCATCCATGCACTAGCGTCCCTCCTTCTAGCACCAAAACTGTTGATGCCTGTAAAATCCCAGGTATCGACAGTAGGGATTTTCCCCAATAACCATTCCCAATTAGATCACTTATCATATGGTATGGGGAATCCGTTCGGTTAATGGCCTGACTATCGTAAGGTTAAATGAAGAATTTAAATCTAGCTACTGGTTGCGGCCTGGTCCACCGCTTATGTATTTTATTCTTTATATAAATTATATGCAAGTGCCTATATTAAATACAATTTAACAAGAAACAAAGGCTTCACTATGTGATGCATAGGTTCTTACCTCCCATCTTATCTCCTTTGTCCCCGAACTAAAAATAAACAAATAACAGCTACTCTAAACTACAACCTATCTAACCTATCCCCAAGGAGAAAGATTACTATCTATATGAGTAATGTACTGCATTTTTGCACAAGGAATTTTACATATAGCTGATCAATTCGAAATACATAAACACAACAGAAAAATTAACATAGAGATAGCTCAGTGTTTGTTAAAACATTCATTACTCATATGCTGCATAAGATTCATAACAAGGATATGAAATCATTCACAACATAAGAATAGTCCAGAAGTTAGAACGATCTCACATATTTTTGTATTAAGCTAAAGTAGAAATAGTTCCATATCTAGCCATATACACAACATGCATTTGAAACTTAAACAGCTCCTTCTCCAGCAGTATTTTGATCCTATTTAGTATAACAAGAAGTAGTTATTCTTACAACAAGTAGTTCACATCAGAAAGCTAGAAAATTCCCCTCTCTCATTCGACCTATTCATATTTATATAGTACAAAATTACCTTTGGTCTTCCTGCCCTTTGGGCTTCCTTAACTTTCAGTTACATAAAGTTTGTCTCTAGTGTGTTCAAAAAATAAATACAAAATATTACAAATATCCATGTGTGCATAGGACAAAACTATTTAAGTGGACCCATTCAAACTACTTATGAATTGCTTCCATGTTGAAGCATCTGAGGCAATTGTCTTGAACTCTGTGGGCTCTAAAAATCTGACTGTGACCTCATGTTTGGCCAACTGGCCTTTTATGTCTACTACTCTTGCAGGGGTCACTCTCAGCAAATCTTCTAGTAGACAGTTGCTAACTATTGCTTGGGCCACTAAACTCTTGACCACCTTTGCATCTAAACCTTTAACTAGCTGAATATTTAACTCCTATTCTTGTAGCTTATCCTTCAGCTATTTGAAGTGTTCCTCATGCTCTGGAAATTCCTATAGCCTTTGTGTTGAAGGATTCAAACACTTGGTGTATGTTATAAGCATCTTCCTAAAGAATTCTACACATTTGTCCATTGTCTTTTCCACTACCTCCATCAACCTCTCAGCAGCTCTATTGCTAAAATTTATAATATCATATTCGATCTGTAACTTTTCTAGACAATTTTTAGGTGTGTTTTCTGGGTGCTCTGCATTTGGTTCTAACCATGTCAGCTGGCCTTGTAGGATCTCAGCAATTTCCTGGGTTCTGTCCTTGAATGTAGTAGCCACTGTTGAGATCTCCTACAGTCGATCTTTGGCTTGCTTGATCTGGAAAGCTTCTTCCTCTAGCTTGACTTGTACTTGATAGATTTTTCTTCTAAGTAAGAGAGCATGCTCTCTTAGAGGCGCTATGTCTACTTTCCTCTCATTTACTTCCTTCAAAAGAAATTCCAAGGAACTCTTCTGCACTTTGAGCTCCATGATTCGAACTATGTGCCCCTCTGCTTGTTAATCAACTGTTGATTTCTGAACTTCCATTTATGTTATCCTGCTCTCCAGCTTCTAATTTTCCCTATCAAGGGCCATGTAAATGTTTGACTATTTCAAATTATCCCTTTCTTCCCCCAGGATTTGGTAATCTTGTTGAAGCTTTTCATAAGCTTAAAGAGTAGCTTCATATTTTCTTTTAGACTCTCGGCCTACTCTTTCCTCCTTTCTTAAAACCTCTTTCATTTCTGCCATTTTCCCTTTATACCGATCAATGGTTTCAGTGATCCTACTAATATTATGAGCATTTGTAGTGGAAGTTGCAACACCCATGGACACCACTTGCTTAGGATCCTCTTCTACATTTTTCACGACTATCTTCTCGATCATTGTGGTGATCCCAGGTTGAGTTCCTGTCTTTAAAGTTGTCAAAACCCAAAATTTTCACAAAAAATTAAAATTTTGAGATAACAATAAATGCTAAAACTTGCGGTCTACTAACAGCTAGCGGTTTGCATAAAAAGAAATAGTCAAGTAATTAGTTTCACTAAATTCTAATTTAATAACTTAACAGTTCATTTTTGTAACAAGAATTAAGTCTTCTTGCGTGCTGTTTTACTTCAGTTTTGTTATTAGTCTTTTCATGTCAAGTAGGTGGAATCTACTTTTGAATCTAGGGCTTACTTAGCAATCGTGCTAACGCAGATGATTACTGATTCTTACAGGTTTACAGGTATGATCGAACGAGTACATATTAAAAGTTCTTTAAAGTGTCAGCAGTATTTTATTTAGAATTTAAAAGCTTAGTAATTAAGATGCTAAACTCTAGACAGCTCATGTAAGGTAAAATCATTTGGCTTTCTTTATTTTTTCTAGTAGTCACAATCAGAAGTAAGTAACGACAGTAAGATAAGTTTGCGACTTAAGCTTTAGAATCTCAGTTACAAAGTGTTTCTAGTTTTTTCTATGTAATTTGTAATGTTATAATGATTTTTTTTATCAGCGTTTAAGTAATAGTACATTATCTTGACTGAGTAACAATTATCCCACGATTCGCTTCTGCAATAAAACTTACAGTCTGATAAACTTGGACAGTATAAGTTTGATGGTATAAGCTGCAAGCCATCAAGCCTTCCTACATAGATCATTGTTTTACTTATACTTAAATTTTCATGTTAAACCATGAGGTTATAATAACTTTTGGACTCAAAAAGATTCATTCCTAATCTAGTTATCTCGTTTAGTTTTATAACTACTTATTACCCAATTGACCTGGTGAATCTTTTAGTGATTTCCGATTTGAGTCGTAACTCGAAATTTATCAACGTATTGTTGCTATGAACTGTGTAACAAAATTCCATAGCAGTACTCTTACAATAAGTTTTGTATCACTTCAAAGTTCTGTTATTATTGAGTTGTTAGTTTTTCTGTCTCTCAAAGACATGCATAAATTGTTGTTTGATAGACATTTAGTCTATACTTAGTTTATGATCATAAACGTAATCAAAATAGATTTTATATTCCTCTTCAGCTAATATGTTAACTATAATTTGTGGAGTCCTTATGTATAGGATTTCCTATGTGTAAATTAAAATCTTTGTATAAAAGGAGACCAAGGTTGATGAGTGATTTAGCATGAGCTCTTCTATACAACATAGATCTCTTATCTATAGTAAAGAAAACCTAGATCTCTATATATATAGATAAATGTGCATTATTTTATTTCTATTTTATAATAACAACATTGTTTAAAGAGGAGTTATGCCACCACACATATCGTAATTGTGATATTGTCATAACATAAGGTTTAAGTGTTACCGTAAACTAGGTAAACGTAACCCTCACGTTGACAATCTTGTCATTATACTAACATATGATATGGCGCATATGATTTATAATTGGAATGGAAAATTATTGGTTTAATAATATGGTTTTTCTCCACACTCCAATGATCAAATAATTGGATTCTTGTTTTACGCAGGCACTATAGAACACGACCCTCTTTGCATGGTTTGATTTGTTTGCTACGTGGTCATTTCCTGTCCACGCATGGGAGATATAAAATTACTGCCGAACCCTAACCACTATCATTTCCATTCCACAGTTTTCACTAGCTCTAGGGTTGCTTTGCTTGTCTTCCATGGAGGCTGTCCTTCCTCCTCATTCTGGTTGTCTTGTGCTTTGGTTCCTTGCTGCATTGGTCATTGGTGCGTGGTTTTAGAAGCCATTTCCCTTGGCTTGGTTCTCGGTCTGCGACTTGTGGAGATTACTACTGCTCGTGACTTGGTGTTTGTGTAGTTCTCCTTTTGCTGTCCTCGTAGCTTACAGTATACTTCAGTTACCTACTATTGTTCTTGTGGCTCGCCAATGTGTGAGGTATTTACCTTGCAGACTGTTGGTTCTTCATTTTCACAGCCTGTAGGTGACAGTGTTTCGTTGAGGCTGCTCTTTGTTCTCTTCTGACAGGTAATAATAACTTTTAAGTTCAAATTATTTACTACAAAAATACTTTACTGTTACGGTGATTTGTATAAATATTTACGAACTGACAGTGGTCCAAAAACCTTTCTTGCAGGTGTTCGCCGTTGTAAATCTTGTACAATGAGGAAAAGACAAACACCAACAAAGGCCGTGGCTCGTGGTTCATTTTCGAGTAAGCCCCATGGTCCAAATGACGGATTTTTCACTCTATTAGTGTTACGGTGGTCGATGGTCTCACCTAGGGTTTTGGAAAACCCTCCCTCATCTAGCCACGAGTTATGTTGTTGTGTTAATGTTTCTACAGGCTGTTGTTGTAATATTTAAAATCAATCCCTTGCTAGGGTCGACTCGGTTTATATTAAGCACTATAATTAGTTGAAGCTTTGGCGTTACGGCCGGGTTTAAGTTTGTAGTTTTTTGTATTGTCAGTACTGTTGTGAAACTCGTTTTGGTTGACAGAAGTCTATACTATACTCTGTGTAAATTCTAGGGTTTTTACCCTTCTTGAATGTAATGAAGTTTATACTCAGTTGAGTACTCTGTAAGGGTTTATAAAATAAAAGTTTAAGGCTGATACTCACAACCGTAACTAAATTTTTGCTTATGTTGATTGAAGTTATAGATTATGGTTTGACTTGTAAAAACCCTTATTTTGATATATATTATTCTTGTTATAATAATTATACAGTTTTTTTTTCTATTTTATTCTATTTGTCCTTAAAGGACTATGAGTATATTAATATTTGTCCTTCAAAGGACTATGAATAATTTATTTTAACTTGGTTATTAATGGTTACATAATTTATGTAAATTGGGTTTTAATGTTTTGGTACTTGTAAATGTAATAATTTTAAGGGTTTTAACCCTGACATTTATTTCTATAGATGCTTGATGTTAGTAAAAGAAAAGCATTGTTTCTTTTATAATTACATTTATACATGTTGATCAGTAATGTAATTCATTTCTGTGTATAAAATTTTTAGTTAGTTCTTTAATAGCTTTTAAAAGAACTATCTTATGTTTAACCTAGGTTACTACAGTATATAAAAATATAAATAGATTTCGCTTAGAATATGAGCTAGGGTTTATCCTATTTAACTTTTATAGAGTATTAATTCTTGTAATGTTATTTTGTTAATTTGATTACTATCACACAGTTTTCTTCAGTTTGTTTTAAGGAATTATTAATTTATAAACATCATTGTTTAATGTTAATAATACTATTGTCTATATTAATAATATTATTATCTATGAATAATGTATCCTCTTAAGTTTTATGTTGGTATTTATATATATTAAATAAGACTGAGAACAGTCTATAATAATTGTATTTATTTAATAAAATTATTTCTGTAAGCTTACTGAAAGAAATTAAGAACTTCCCTACCTGTCCATACTCTTTACATTTATACTGTCTGTAAGTGTATAAGGACAGTTCCTTACTAATAATAACTTAAGCATAGGTTACTCCTGTCCTCTAGTTATTAATACTAAGAAAAGTATACTGAAATATTTATCTAGTTCTTAATTCGAGTTCAGATAGTTGCAGGTAAATTAGTTAGTACTAATGGAAAAGAGATAAACTAACAGTATTATTTTTACATCTTTTCTTAACATAAATGATAAACATAAACATTCATCTAGTAATACTTGCTCTTCCAATTTGGTATAAATTTATAGTTTATAGAAGTAGATAATGTGTAGAAGAGTAAATTGTATACTTAAACATACCACTGTCAGTAAATAACATGATTCTTGTTCTTTTCTGATATTCAAAATACACAGTCTAGTTCTGACAACATCTCTACAAAACAAATTAATAATCTTTCTAGAAAACAACTACCTACTGAAAGAAAACATTTCAATGCTCTAAAAAACATAAGTATTCTATTCATTCATATTCCTATCATACTTCATTCATTTAAACACACTACCTGTGCTAGAGTACGATCTGGATTACTACAGATGGGGAAAAACACAGGGAGGATTTATCTTTCATCACAGTACAGATTCAGCCTTGAAACAACTAAGAGATTTCAACTTAACAATTTACAGCATAACATATAATCATTCATTATTTGTTCACACACAGATATAAACTATAACACAGAAATTAAAAGATAATGGAACTTGTTTTTAAAGCTGGATGACAACAGCAATGGGAGGTCGTTCCTCCCTACCAACTCTTGGAGAGTGCTCAAACAGTGACTTCTCAAGACCCCAGAGCTTGTTCTGATCTCCTTGGATGGAACTAGGTGGAGCAAACAACAAAGTACTAGTCCCGAGACTCAATACCAACTCTGCACATTGCAGCAAGATCTTTCAGCTGCAAGGCTTTACTAGATCACCTTCCTGCAGTTTACCCCTCAATACCTTCCTCAAAATTTCCCTTCCCAATGAATTCCTTGAAGTGCATTCACCTAAATGATTCTTCTCCTAGAATGAGCAGCCTCAGCTCTCTACATTGGGTACTTTTATTAAGATTGCCTAGGTCTTTTTAGGTTAGTTGTCATTAATTGAGTCACCTGCTCTGTTCCCACTTTCTTGGGGGATCATGACCCCAAATGTAGGGAGGTTTCCACCTGCAACATAGGAAGTGTTTGAGGATGCTACCACTTGTATTTTTTCTCTCCACCTAGTTCCCTCCACCAACTTGAACAGTAACACTCTTTTTAACAGCTCTCCCAAGCTGTTGTCTCCACTTTTATTTATTAAAAATTAAAATATTCAGAATTACATTCCACATCTTTGACTCTGCTGAGTCATTAGTTTCAACTAAGCATTAAATTTAACATAATGTCTTGGAATAAACTCAAAATAAGATAACATTATTTTACAAAATTGGGGCATGTGACAAAAGTCTTCTCAGTTTTCCACACTATGGATTTCCTTTTAGGGTCAAAATATACATCCTTTAAGCATGCAACTTCATGTTGTTTAGAAGGGGTGAATGGCACCAACCCCAGTTCAACCATTGGGAGATGCCCTCCGGTGAGTATATTGCTAGAAGTGGATGGGATATTCTTAGGATTGTCCCATGTAGGACTCTGTCCCTGATTTTCACCATCCAAATCCTCTTGATCTTTCTTTCTTTGCTCATCTAAGGCTCTTTCCTGATCTTGTATCTCTTGCCCTAGATTTTGAGTTTCTTGAGCTATTGCCTTTTTCTAACTCTGTAATCTTCTCCGAGATAGCCTATTTTTTCCCTTTATCTTCCTCCTCTTTCTTTTTTTTGGAAGTTGCTTCTTCTTCTTTCTCTATCTAGGCCTCTTCAGCTAGAAGCTTTCTTTCTCCCTCTACCAATCTGTGTGTAGTCTCTTCTTTGGTTTTTCTGGAAGCTTCTTCTTCTTGACCCTTTGACTCTAGGAGACTATTGCTATTGCCTTTCACTCCGGCTATTGTGGTTTTCTTTTTTAGCCTCTTATTTAAAGTTGTCATGCTACAGATATTCCGGTATACTTCTTCCTCTTTGTTCCATGGTTAGTGTATTCAAAATTTACTTTAAGGAGTGCTCGATGGGTTGCAAATTTACCCTTTGATTCATTCCTGTGAAATATTTTTTCTCCGAAGTGAAATTTTTCCAGTTATTTAACGAATTATGGAGCACTCTTGACTCTAAAAAACTTATAACTCCCTACGTAAAAAGGCAGTGGTGGGAACAAATCTTTCTTTAGATCAAATAAGTGACTTCCATAGCCTTCCAAGAAAAGTTGTCTTACAACTTCCTTATGAACGATGTATTCTATAGCATATCTGGGTTGTAATGAGGGTGTTTTAGCTCCCCCATACATCTTGAGGTACGTGCCTTCTTCAAAGAATAAGTAATATATGAATTCCTTGATCGACTCCAGGGCTCCCTCAGATAAGCACTTGTACTCTTCTAGGAAAATTAGCTGGTATAAAGGTATCAGGAACTCTTCACAAATCAACTTATAGTAATTGTGGTACTTGTGTCCCCATAGTATCCGATAATATGCATAGACAGGGGCCTTCTCTCCCTTCCAAGTATAGTTGAGCCTTTCAAATAGGTGGAAACAAAGTATGCAATATATCAAAAAGGATCCCATGTAAAATTCAGATTTCCTTTGGTGTAAGCCTTCTAGGGTTGCAGTAATGGAAGTGGATAGGATATTGGCCACTATATCAACCCAATTGAAAATTTTTCCTTTCATGGTGACATAGTAGATCAGTGGGATCCATCCTAACTTGTAAGTTCTACCATCAACCCTACTGAAAATCCTGCTCACCATCAGCACTACCATTCTGTATGGGGTACATAAATTAGCAGTTTCGTACTCCCTGGACTGCTTGTTTCTGAATGTCTTCCCTTCCACTACCATCATCTTAGTTGTACCTATGTAATCAAATTTTAAATTTTTTACCCATTCGGTGGTCATAATAATTTCTAAGGGAGGTAGGTTGTATGCTTTTGCAATAAGTGTTGGTAAGAAGGATGCAACTCTTGTGTCCTCCACATTGTTCATTATCATCCCTGCCGCATCCACTCTGGGCAGAATCCAACCGATAACCTCTGCGCAAGGGAACATCTCTTGTCGGGTAGATACCTTGGTGATCCCAGACCTTAGTATGTTGTCATATAGGGAATGTCTTCCAACCCTTCCTCTGGAACCCTCTTTTTTATGATCATATGGTATATTTGGCCCCATTTCAATTCGGGTTCTCCTCCTGTTACTGGCTTGGTATCTTCGTAGATCAATTCCACCCTTGGTGTGTGTGAGCCTTCTATATCTTAGTCATACTCTATGATCTTTGCCTTCTTTTTCCATTTCTTTGTCATGTTGTATGGCATGAGCTGTGATTGCAAATAACATAAAAATTGTTTCAGCAATTCACATTTTTTAACAAAACTATACATGTTATGAAATACTAGGTACACCACTTCTAAAACATCACTACCAATTTTCCTTACCCCACGATTCTCACCCATCGGAACAAGAAAAAACAAACTTCGGTTCAGTGAGGGCAAACTCTGGTAATGGAAACCTTGAGACACGGTGAGCCCAACTAGTGTTAAATTTTCATATGCTTAGATAAGACATCAGTATTTCATTTCATTTTCATGACAAAAGCATATAAACAGGATCACTGAAAGATAGACAAGCACAACCATAAAAAAGGAACACAAAGATTTATCCTGGGAAAACCCTAAAGGGAAAAACCCAGCAAAAGTTCCTCAATATAGATGCCCCAAAAAGATAAAAGATAAAACCAGCAAGGAGATCAAAGCCTGATCCTCCTCCTTCTCTAGCTACTTCTCTTCTCCACTAATGTGCTACACAAGTGAGAGTGTGTGTGTCTCAAATGAGAAGCACTACACCTCTATTTATATTCATCCGTTCACTTAAGTTAACTCATTTGACATGTAGTCTCGAGTTAAATCATGTAGGCTCGAGTTACACATGTAGGCTCAAGTAACCACACTGGGGTGCTGATGACCCACCTTTACAATTAGACGGGACTACCTCATGACTCTTATTAGTTCTTCCGATTAGGAGCATCGGGGTACAATGTAATCCAAGTGGTTCTCCCGGTAGGAACATCGGGGACCACAAAAAGATACATATATAATATTCTTCGAAGTTACAATATTTCAACACTCCCCCTTAACGAGAAGTGTATTCTACAGCAACATCAACAACAACAAGACTAGAGATAGGGGACATCATCAACATTAGTAGGATAACACATCTATAAATCATTGGAAGCTTTTCAAGATCATGTAGTCTTCATCTTCAATCTTCAGTCTTCATCATCAGCAACATCTTCAGTCTTTAATCAGCAACATCTTCAGCATTTTGATCTTTCAATTAGCAACGACATCTTCAGTACTTGGACCTTTCAATCAGCAACATCTTCAGCACTTTGACTATTCGATCAGCAACAACATCTTCAGCATTTTGACCTTTCGATCAGCAACATCTTCAGCACTTTGACTTTTCGATCAGCAACAACATCTTCAGCATTTTGACCTTTCGATCAGCAACATCTTCAGCACTTTGACTTTTTTATCAGCAACAACATCTTCAACACCTTGACCTTTCAATCAGTAGCAACATCTTCAGTACTTTGACCTCTCGATTAGTAATATCATCATCAACACTTTTCCCTTTCGATCAGCAGTAATATCATCATCATCATATTCTGATCTGTTGATCATAATCATCATCACATTCTGATCTTTTGATCAGAAACATCATCATCATACTTTGATCTTTCGATCAAAAACATCATCAACATAGAAACATCATCATCATACTCTGATCTTTCAATCAAAAACATCATCAACATACTCTAATCTTTTGATCAGAAACATCATCATCATACTCTAATCTTTCGATCAGAAACATCATAATCATAGTGCATCATCATCATACTATGATCTTTAGATCAGTACGTCATCATCATCATACTCTGATATTTCGATCAGTATGTCATCATCATCATACTCTGATCTTTCGATCAGTACGTCATCATCATACTCTGATCTTTCGATCAGTACAGCATCATCATAATCAGCAACAACCTGCAATCCACAACTCAAATACAAAAAGTCTTTGGATCATTTTTGGACTTAAAGTCCAGGGATGATACAATCCCACCACATTCTCGACAACTGAAGTTACTGGATTAATTATGGGAGAATCAGTCCCTATCACTTTAGGACTAAGTCCAAGGATGATGCAATCCTACCACATTCTTGAGGACCGAGGTCTCCGGATCACTTTAGGGCAAATGCCCAGGGATGATACAATCCCACTGCAACATCACTACTCCCCCTTTCGAGGAAGGTCTTTCTGAAAAACACCAAGCTTTTCTCAAAAGTGTTCAAACTCTACTCGAGGCAGAGGCTTTGTCAGTACATCATCATCCAAACCATCATCATCTACATCTTTAGTATCTGAATACTGATCTATCACCATCTGTATCTCCAGTATGTGAATACTAAAAGCATCATCATCTATATCTTCAGTATAGAAATACTGAAAGCATCATCATCTCTATATTTAGTATAGAATTACGGAATCACCGTCATCTATATCTGCAGTATGTAAATACTGAAATATCATCTATATCTTCAGTATGGGAATACTGAAATCATCATCATCTATATCTTCAGTATGGGAATACTGAAACATCATCATCTCTATATTCAATATAGAAATACTGAATCACCATCATCTGCATCTACAGTATCATCATCTGCATCTTATCTTGTATGTAGAAATACCGGATTTCTATGTGTTACGTCGGAGCACAGGGTTCTTTGTCAACACAACTATGGTTATCACATAGAATCATAGTAGAATGTAGTATCCATCTTCAGGTCAAAGAGACCTGATATCAGCTTCTGAAGCCACATGGCTTCACAACTTAGTAGAGCAATCTTCTATGTATTCTGCTTCAACCGTGCTAAGAGAAACACTGGAGTGTTTCCTGCTAAACCATGAACTCATAGAAGACCTCAAACAAAAGCATCTACCTGATGTGCTTTTCCTGTCTGAGATACTTCCATCCCAATATGCATCTATGTAGCCATACAATCTATACTCATGGCTTCCATCATAGTATAGACCAAAGTCTATAGTCCCTTTCAGATATCTCATTACATGTTTTGCAGCTACTAGGTGAACCCATATTGGTTGAACAAGATATTGACTTAAGGTGTTCACAGCAAAACAAATGTCTAGTCTAGTATTTTTTAAGTACATCAATGACCCAATGATCTATCTGTAGTGAGTCACATCCACTAACTCTAATGAGTCATCATCTAACAACTTCAGGATGGAGTCCATGGGTGTGGCCATGACTTTGCATTCCAACATATTGAATATCTTCAATATCTCTATACTTTCCCTGGTTGAGAAATATTCCTTCTGAATTTTGCCATACTCCCAGATCTAGGAAATAATGCATTAACCCAAGGTCTTTCATCTCAAATTATTCTGCTAGTTTCTTCTTGCTTTCCATGATCTGTTTCTCATTCCCTGTCAAGAATAAGTCATCCACATATACTAATAGAATGACAAGTTCATCTTCTTCAACCTTGTAGGAAAGGTTAGGATCGACTTTACTCTTGGCAAAGCCCATGCTCATCAGGAAACTATCTATTCTTCCATACCAAGCTCTGGGAGCTTGCTTCAGGCCATAGAGGGCCTTCTTCGACTTGCATACTTGATTCCATCTGTCTTCAACTTCAAATCCTCATGAATATTCGATGTAAAACTTTTCCTCAATCATACCATTAAGGAAGTCTTGTCTTTACTTCATCATGGAAGAAACTACCATGATAGTTTTGAAGGAAGTGTACCTTGCTTCCTGGAGTAAGTGTCTATTCTGAATTAATTCCCTCTTTCTAATAGAAACCTCTAGCCACAAGTCTTACCTTACTTCTATCAGCAACATATCTTATCTTGCAAATCCATTTGGAAGATACCACATTCTTGCTTTCTGGTTTGAGTACTATACCCCAAACATCATTCTAGTATCATAACATCTTCTATGAGTTTGTCTTCTCAGGTCATCAACATATCCTAGTCTTCTACATTCAACCTTGAAGGTTGGAACCCACTTTACTCTTGGTAAAGTCTCGATCCATCATGAAGCTATCCATCATGTCATACCATGTCAAACTCAGATATAATTTTCTGTAGTCACTCCCCCTAAAGTGGAGTATCATCTTCCCTCTTCATTATGTACAGGTGGTTCTATGCTTGATATATATTGGTCAATAGAGTATGTCATGTCATAGTCTATTCTTTCTGAGGAAAATCATGAACCTTGCTTTGTACACTTGTTCTTGTAGATCCATATGGAAGATACTACGTACTTCCCTTTATGTCTCGAAATCATATCGTATACATCATTTCCCATGATCAACTGTTATTTTTTTTTTATTTTTTTTTATCATAGCTTCTTTCATAGCATTCTTTTCTTCATCTTGAGTTATCTCTTGTACCCATGGTGTCTTCATCCTTCAAGGTGGATCTACTGCTTTCTGAAGCTCTTTCTTCCGTCATGGTGTCTCTGACCCTGGGAGCTTCAGATTCATGTTTATTGGAGTGAATCTTGAATTGCCATCACTTGTTCTTCGGAACAAGTCTCATCCTTCTTTTCTTGTAGGAGGTTATATAGGACCTTTCCTACAATTCAAATGCACCAGTTGCATGGTTAGAACTATTTCATAAAACATATGCATAACGACAAATTCTTATGTATCATGCAACTGTTTAGTCAATACAACATTCATCCATATCTCACATAAACTTTCTAGATGCCTTCCATCTCTACCATGACATTATTGAGATTGTGCACTAATCCAATATGTCAGCAAAGAGGTTTGATAAGTAGCAATGGAGATTTGTATAGCACCATGAGATACTTACCCATAACATGCATATTAGTAGTATACAGTCATTAATGCAAACAATCTATCATGCATAACACATCAACTGCATATAATCAAATGTATAACAAAACAATATCATGAAATGGCAATTGAATACTTATCTTTTATTTGTTTTGTGGGTAGACTCCATCTTGATCATTATGCTTTATCATCTTCTTCATTCATGAAATCATCATTTCTTATCCAAATGACAAGAATTGAGTTCTTCATATTCCTCATCGCTTGAGGGATCTTCTTTGAATGGTGAGAGCTTGATCTTCAATTGCTCCCATCTTCTTCTTCTCTTCTTATGAGTCGAGCTGAAATCAATTACTTCCTTCTAGCATACATTCTTTGCATGAATCCCATGATCTTGGGAGGCCATTCAAGGTGGCTATCACCACTTCTGCATTCTCCACTTCTTCTTCTACTGCTTCAAGTTGTTCTGCATTCTGGATCTTCACATTCTTCAACTGTTTTCTCAAAGCCATCTTCTGATTTAAGTTCTTATCTTCAAATAGCTTGATCAAGGAATCAAACATCTTCAATGTCTTTAGGGAAGACACTTGTGGTACAAGTTGATCCGTGATTGAATCAACAATGATCATCTTGGCCTTGATCAGGTTCTTCTTGTGTAAGGATTTGAGCCTCATCTCCGTATGGAACTGGAACCTCTCTACTTATGTAGGTGTCCAATTCATTTTCTTTAGAGAGATCAAATACTTCCATGCTTGGAAGTTGTTAACTTTACCAAGCTTATCAAATGATAACCTCAAATGCAAATAGCAAAAGATTAGATCTTACCAATTTGAGGTGTCCGTCCTGCTTCCAGAGCTAGCTGATTTAGGGTTTGTCAGAGAAACCCTAATTTTCAAAACTTGGAATATTTAATATATGATTGGATAGAAATATATATCTCTTTAAATGGAGCTGTCTAACGTACTCATTTTCTAAAAACAGTGGAGGGAAGCTCCCGGAACAGGAAGCCCTAGTTTTCCAATTTCTTCTGCAGAAATTCCTGTCACTGTTTCTATGATATCTCTAAAATTAATGCTCCTATGTGTCTGAAATTTATCATTGAGGTAACCTCGCATGTCCCTAATCCAACACCAAGTTTCATTAGAATTGGTTTCACCAATTGGTATTTATGATCCTTTTCCCACGGTGACCTGTTACAGGACTGTTTAGAACATCGAACTTGTAAGGACTTCCACGTGTCACTGTTTCATCTTCTGGTTCTGAAATTTGGACCACAGAAATTAAAGTCCGTGATATTTCTGGAACATCTTCAGAAATTCAATTTAGACCTCTGTATCCGAAGCTATAGCAATGTTCCCCAGGTGTCTTGTTTAGGGATGAATTCTGGAAGAGGCTAGAACCCTAACTTGGATGGATCATATCTCCCAAAATATAGTGCATATGAGGCTGAATTTTGGACATAGTGTACATCAGGATTTTATCTTCTGCCTCTACAATTTTCAGCTCCTGAACCTTTTCCAATCTTGGGATATATCGAATGTACCAAAACTTAGCAGTTTTAGTATTTAGGGTTTTTCTAGCTTGGGGTCAAACTAGGGTTTGAATTTCCTGGAGTTTCACCCAACCAAAAAACTTGATATAGGTATCTAGACTTCGATTTTGATGAGGAGAGAAATCCTATGCTGGGCTCGCTCAAAAATTATTCTTCTACAAGAAGCCCTAATTTCCCGCACCGAAAACTGAAAATGCTTGGAATCGAATTCTGCTTCGACAGAAAGATGCGCCCTTCAATGGAGAGTTAGCCTAGCCTTCTTTTGCTGATCAATTGTGGAGAGAGAACCAAAAAGTAAGAAGCCCTAGATTATGTAGCTGCACAATGTCTTCTTTTTAGGGTGGCTCTGATACCATGTTAAATTTTCATATGCTTAGCTAG
>LPNX011131209.1:732707-896215 GCA_001517045.1 Pseudotsuga menziesii | reverse complement strand
CACATGTAGGCTCAAGTAACCACACTGGGGTGCTGATGACCCACCTTTACAATTAGAGGGGACTACCTCATGACTCTTATTAGTTATTTTGATTAGGAGCATCGAGGTACAATGTAATACAAGTGGTTCTCCCGGTAGGACCATCGGGGACCACAAAAAGATACATATAGAATATTCTTCGAAGTTGCAATATTTCAACAACTAGGACATCTCTGGCTTTACAAAATGGACATAACTCCAAACACGTGAAACCCCTCTACCCATAGTCATGAAAAAACCTTCAAACAACTCACAACCCATAGGAAATTCTCTGAAACTTGATGGCAGTGATTCCCTAGGACCAAAACATCGGGCTCAACATCTCACGGCGGGAAGAAAGAAAGAAACAGCCAGAACCTCACGTATTTGTAGGAAAACCTAAAACCGCAGTCCTTGCTAAATCAAAATGGTGAGACCCAGGTAAGATCCATGCTGGTGAAAATCTTGGGCCTTTGGAGGTTCATCATGATCTACAGGTTGCGAGCAAAAAAAAAAATGCCTCTGGACAGACTGGTGAGGTTCTTGGAGTAGGTAAGGCGACTAGGGCGAGCTTGAACCTTGAAAGGAGAATGGATAGACCTATGATGAGGGGAGGACACCCTTTTAAACCTAAAACAAAAAATATATCCACCCCCTCTCAGCCAACCAACAAATGACAACTCGAAAAACACATTAAATCACCAATCAAGAGTAAGCATACGAAAAAACCTACCTGGTAGGCGACCGGATAGACACATAGTCATGGATGCTTGGACTGATGCGCCACGTGAGCTTCAAACAGACTTTCCACCAATCATGCAAAAAATTCACTGGGATAAATAAAATCACGACAAATAGCGTAAAAAGGTCTCCATAAAAACAAATTGGTAAAAATCCCCCTTCCAATGCCGTATAAATAGGCATTTACAGGATAGAAAATAATTAAGGCAGTTGGTAAGCTTTTATAACCCACACACATGAGGCTAAATTCTTCTGGCATCAAAACATAGTGCATCAGGCCATGGATAAGTCAACTTGAGAAAATACCCAACAACGGTGGCTCGACAATCCCTAACTCATTCGAAACCATCGGATTCAAACTTAACAACACGCCCGCATTCCCTCTGCGGATCAGTGATCAACATAGCATCGAAAAGAAACTACGGATGACAGAAGTCATAGCGACTCCAAAATTAAAAGCCTCTTCTCTTAAGCAGGCTTGGTGAGAATCGGGTCGCTGTGAAAAAATAATTCCGCCGTTGCAGCGCAAAGATGAACATCCACCCAATGTAGTGCATTGGAAACCAAGTTAAGAAACAGTCTTTGAAGCTTGAACACCTTCATCTTGGTGGTAAAGAAACCAAAAACCAAGCGCAACGTAGAATAAAAGGTTAGTGGTCGTAGCGAGACAAAAGAAACAGGAATATTCCTGATATTTAAACCAAAACCCGACCCACCGTTGCGACGTGGATTTCCAAAAACCTCCGCTATAGTAGACGAATAACTATTTCAGTGACGCAGAAGAAAAAGGAGCGTCCGTCGTAGCAGCTCAAACTTGAACAACCATCCACTGTAGTGGATCAAATTTTGGCACTCACCCGCTGCGATGGCTCCATCAAAAATAGTGAAGCGTAATAAGAGATCAGCCGTTGTAGCGACTCCAGAATCGAAAGACCATCCACTCTAGGGGGGTGATCATGAAGATACATCCACTGTTGTGACTCACAAGGAACTTTTCTGACTTGTGAAAAAACCAAAACTTGAAACTTTCTCAATGATGAAACAAATCATAAATGTTGGATCTCAAAAATCAAAAGGCCTAAGAAGCAAAAACTAAACTTCAAAAGGGGGGCCCTAAAAAAATGCTAAAAAAAAATTGGGGTAGTAGTTGTAGCAGCAACAGGTTCACACTTATGGATGACTTTTGTACTACATGCTAGTTGAGTGGGGTATACCTTAATAACAATGGAACCTTGGTACACAAGTTATTACTTTGTTGATCTTTGCCACATAGGCCCCATTGACTTTTCTCAATGCCTCCAACAAAATCCTAGTGAATTGGCTAAGAGGATTAAGTGGTTAGTTGCCTTGATAATTACAAAAGAGCAAATTGGCTCAATTGTCTCAAGTGATAGTCATCAAATGTTATTTTTCTGAAAATTGCTTTTGAAAAGGATTATGATAGGATTGGATGCAAATTCATAATTAGCATGTGGTATGACTCATTCTATTACATATTTGTGGAGAGTCTTTTTTGAGCCTCAACAATAATATGTGGTAATGGAAGGAATATAACCATGATCATTTTTAGCTTGGGTTTGTCATCATGGGATTTGGGGAAATCTACCTTGATCCCTTCCCTTCTCCATTTAGAATCAAAATAGTTATTTCTATATTGATATTCATATGTAAACCCAAATCTAGTTTGAAGTGCAGTTGACTATTGTAATTGATACCCCTAGGATGTTCTTTTAAAAAAAGAAACTATATATGCGATGTGCATGGGCTTGAGTAAGGGTTCGACATCCACTGAACAATGATAGATTACAACAATGAATTCCATTCATTGGGATGGTTTGTAGATGAGGGTGCATCACTATTTGTATGATAACAGTTGTGAGGAAACATGCATGCATCCATATGTGATATGCCATCCATAGATATGAAGGGATAATGTTATCCTCAGTAGTTTGCATGTGCATGCATTTGTCATTTTGAATGTGTATGTATTAGACAATTTGTAAGTGCGTGTGTTAGACAGGTTGCATGTAAAGGAATGCATTAGGTGTATAATTTAAATGTTCATTCATTATTTAAATAAGGGATATGTAGCCTCGTTTATTTTAGTATAGAGCATGAAACCTAGTAGTTATAACTTATAACATTGTCATCAAATGATCAACCATAACATATTTAATAGAAGATCGACAAAGAAGGGATGTACCATAACTTAGTGATCGGATGATCAACATAGTATAGGAACTTATAGTATAGGAGAGGTAGGGAGTACCTTGGAAGTGCACTCCCAAAACTGGGAATGTTCTGGGAGCGAGCTTAGAGAGGGGGAACAAAGAGGGCGCACTCCACTGGTACCGTGTTCTGTTACATATTTTTTACAGTGTGTATTTATAGATTCTAGCATTAATATCCCTCAAATTAGTTTAAAGTGATATTTTGTTTTTGTAAGAATTGAGAATTATTTTAGTGCATAATATGTTCCACTGTGGTTTAGGAAATCAAACTAGGATCCATAAAGGTCCTAGTGTGATGGAAACTCGATAGAAAGCTCATCATTGTTTGTATTTGTAGTGTCATTTTTTAGTAAAAAAGAGCAAGGCATACTTCTTACCCTCTATTAGGATATTTGCAAGGCTTTGTTTCAACCCTACCTTCTTCCAAAGTTGTCACGTATGAGTTGTTGGAATGTTGTCTCCATGTGATGTTTGATGCGGTTGGAACCACTATCAAAACCCTATGTCCTTCTCAGATGGACTCAAACCCTAGATATTCAATTATCCTCTATGTCTTGTCTTTCAAAAACCCCAACCTTCAATTATCTTCTAGGTTGTGTCTTTCACAAACCCCAACACCTTCCTTCCTTGCATAAAGACAAGTATAAATACTCCAAGCAAGCCTTTCTTCAAGTTACAATTCATCCAATCAACTCTGCATGAAATGGCCCTTTGCTCACATGTGGAATCATTTAAGAAGAGGAGCACTCTACATTTAAGGCTCTTTGTGCACACATCTCTAGGTCACACCACTCTAAGAAGCCTTGCAAGTCATCTAAGAAAGAGTGCTCATGTTAGAATATTACAAGTGGCATGTTGGTGAATATGTCAATCACATTTGAACTCTTCAAGGCTAACATCCTAAGGTTTTGGCCTCATTTTATTAATTTTTGTTTTGGTGGTAGTTGGATGGAAACCTACAACAGAATAGCAGATCCTCATTTGTAATGTGTTTCTTTCATTGTGGAGAAATGTCCTAGCCCATTGGGTTGAATGTTGAAGATATATTTGCAGATTTGGAACTAGATTTTGGGATATTCAATGATATCATTTTTCATTATAAGGTTGTTGTCATGTACTATTTTTTTCTTTTCCTACATGAAACATACTTCTGCTAATATAGTGTTTATTAACCATCATAGGAGGGTTGTGAAGAGTAATGTGTTTGTCCTCTTAAGACTTGATAATATCATGTATGATTGTGTAATGTATGGACTGATTATTCAATGGAATCTTGTCTCTTTATTGGATATACTAAACTTTAATGTTATAAAAAGTGTTGTCTATCGAATTCCTACTACCCATGCAATATTTGATGAGGTTGGAACCTCTATCAAAACCCTAGGTCCTTCTCAGGTGGAATCAAACCCTATCACTTCAATTATCCTCTAGGTTTTGTCTTTCAAAAACCCCAACCCTTCAAGTATCTTCTAGGTTTTGTCTTTCAAAAACCATAGCACCTTCCTTCCTTGCATAAATACAAGTATAAAGACTCCATGCAAGGTTTTATTCAAGTTACAATTCATCCAATCAACTCTCACATGATTCTACATGGATACTAGAACTAAAGACACTCTCCTTAGGGCTCAAGTCCCAACATAATACAAGTCTGAAATTTACTTATTAACAACAAAATTGTTACAGCCACAAATCTGCCCTCTTAGCTTCTATAAACTTGTCATATCACTCAACAAAATTAGCTAACTATTTATGATAAACTAGCATACCAAACAACCCTAGAAACTACTCATTCACCATGAGAATATACTTTGAAAACCACCTCTTCAAGTACATAGTCTGGACAAGAATGTACACTTGACATATACATAAAAATGAAGTTACAAGTACATACCAACAACTTATCACAAGTTGGTACAAAATAGTCCTTCAATATTATCCACAAGCTAAGAGTCTCCAATGCATCCAAACCCTAGCTAGGGTGTCTACCATCAATAGAAAACACTAATGAGCAATACAAATGCCTAGAAATGTATCCCACCAAGCTATCTAGCCACACCAAAATCCTTAAAATAAGTTATCAGCAACACCAACAAGTCCATTCTCGATCTTTCACCAAGCTAGCATCACACAAACTCTCCAAGCAAAGTGCTCCAAGAATCCTCTATGGTTTCTTTGCCACAAACCCTAGGTCCTTCTCACATGGACTCAAACCCTAGCACTTCAAGTATCCTCTAGGTTTTATCTTTCACAAACCCCAACCCTTCAAGTATCTTCTAGGTTTTGTCTTTCACAAAACCTAGCACCTTCCTTCCTTGCATAAATTCAAGTATAAAGACTCCAGGCAATTTTTTCTTAAAATTACAATTCATCCAATCAACTCTCAATTGATTCTACATGAATACTAGAACTAAATACACTCTCCTTAGGGCTCAAGTACCAACATATTACATATCTGAAATTTACTTATTAACAACATAATTGTTACAGCCACAAATCTTCCCTCTCAGCTTCTATAAACTTGTCAAAACATTCAACAAAATTAGCTAATTGTTTATGATAAACCAGCATACCAAACAACCCTATAAACTACTCATTCACCATGAGAATATACTTTGAAACCCAACTCTTCAAGTACATAGTATGGACAAGAATGTACACTTGACATATACATAAAAATGAAGTTACAAGTACATACCAACAACTAATCACAAGTTGGTACAAAATATTCCTTCAAGATTATCCACAAGCTAAGAGTCTCCAATGCATCCAAACCCTAGGAAGGGTTTCTACCATCAATAGAAAACACTAATGAGCAATATAAAGGCCTAGAAACGTATCCCACCAAGCTATCTAGCCACACCAAAAGCCTTAAAACAAGTTAGCACCAACACCAACAAGTCCATTCTTGATCTTTCACCAAGCTTGCATCACACAAACTCTCCAAGCAAAGTGCTCCAGGATTCCTCTAGGGTTTCTTTGCCACAAACCCTATGTCCTTCTCACATGGACTCAAGCCCTAGCACTTCAAGTATCCTCTAGGTTTTATCTTTCACAAACCCCAACCCTTCAATTATATTCTAGGTTTTGTTTTTCACAAAACCTAGCACATTCCTTCCTTGCATAAAGACAAGTATAAAGATTCAAGGAAAGTTTTTCTTCAAGATACAATTGATCCAATCAACTCTCACTTGATTCTACATGAATAATACAACTAATTACTCTCTCCTCCCTTCGTATAAAATAGGTGAGGGAGGCCAACAATAGTAAAGTGGACTAAATCTACAAGCAACCTAATCTATTGTCAAGATATGGTATCCTCTTGAAGTGCTCTCTGTCCAAGGTGTACACATGTTGAGACGAGGATCCTCAAGGGGTGTGCTCTCCAAGCATGGGTTGCATTTACATAATCCTTTTGTAGAGACCACCCATATAGGGATTGCAAAAGCATGGACTAGTGTGACCTTTCCTTTCCATCTTATGAGTTTGTTGTGATGAGTTGGAAGTTTATCTAAGTTATATGTAATCCTACGAGTGTAGAGTAAGGAGAGAGGAGTAGCCAAGAAAATGAATAATCAGGCCAATGTAGAGTGGAGAAGTGACCTAGAAGTTGTGTGATCAGGTCGGTGTAGTGATAGAAGCTCTCAGAATGTGAACTCATCTATAGAGGTTGGAGAAAGTAATGCATTTCATTGGATATTCGACATATATGTTATACTACCGACATCTTCAATTTGTTTGTTATATGACTTTAGCCATGTCTATAGGGAGCACAATATGAGTGCAGACCGTTTAACCTAGGAAGCATTGAAAATGAAGGTTGTCCTCCTCTCCTTCTCATTAATTTTAGAAGGAATAATCATTGAGGAAGGAATGATACAGTTAATTTAAGAGATTTTTTATTTATGTGGCATAGTCTTTTTTGGTTCTTTCTACTATGGGATACATCAGCGTCTTTCCTGTTTTAGCTGGGGATATAGAGTTTGTTTTCATCCCCTTAGGGGTGTGTTTTCTCCATCCTCGATGCCTCCTTGGATAAGTTGTTTGGTATCCTTATGTTCTCCATGTGGTATTTCTACTTCAGTCATCTTGGAATTGAGGGTTCCATCCCTCCCCTTGGGAAATTTTACGATACTTATGATCTCCACTTGTAAAAAACATAGTTTGTATTTTGAGATAAATTGGTTGAAGTATTTGCTATGGAATGACTTGATATCTATATAGTGTTAAAGGACTATGTGATGACCGTTATACTAGGGAATTATTGATATTATTCAGGATAATGATATCACCATTATGTCATGCTTATAAGTCTTTCCAATTTTTTTGCTGGTACTTTGCTATTATTTGCCAATTTTTGTTTCGACCATGGTGTAGGTAGAACCAAACAAGTATTTGTCGAACCTGTCTTCCTCCAGTGATGGGAGTTTGGGAATGCTAGAGGAAAGTGAGACATCCAATAGGTCTATAAGGGCTAGATCAACTAGATTTTATAAGATCAGAAGAAAATTCAATAAATGCATGGAATTTTTTCTCAAAGGAGGGGGGTCATGTTCCTATGATGATGAGACAATAGGAGACATCGAGGTGCCCTTAAGGTACAAACACCCAGTGAAACAATGGGTACCTAGGGATATTCCTCAAGTCAACACTAATTTTTGTGTGAATGAGAGGATATATAGAATTGCACCGCCGTCATTACATGGATTGGGGTTGTTTTGCATGGGTGGCATAAAGGTTGGATACCGCAGATGTACAAAATTGATGGAGTATGTTGGACCCTCTTACAACTACAATGATTGGATGTGCCTGGTCCAATATACACAAAGTATGCGTAGATATGGGTTGTCAGCAAATTATATACAACTAAAAGACAAAGATCAAAATAAAGAAGCACCATTGTACATTGACGGAAGGCCAAAAATAACTAGGAATATTGCGGGGTTTATAAACAGTACACAACCAAGCTCTACACTTAAGCAACCCAATTTCATATTTGAGGCACGTGAAGGAAACCGTGTATTTGTATGTGCCATTAAATTAATAGATACTAGGGAAGAACTGCTTATTAATTACAATTTGAATCGAGTAGATACAAACATAGTAGGTATGGATGTGGTACATCCAACAATTTACCCAACCTTTTATTAATTATTTTAACATCTTTAGGATTTTTCCTTAGCATATAATTTTAATTTTTTATTAAATTTCCTATGTTGAATTCACAGGGAGGTGATGGGGGGCACATCACCCCAGCAGAAAGTGAGAGGAGTACACGATCCGCGAGGCGACAGGTATACATCAAAATGTTATGTTCTAAAATTGTTTTAATGAGTATTTTGGTTTCCTTAGGTAATTTTTAGTATGTTTTTTATGCAGGGTTTTTTTAGCCGAGACACCTCCCTCATAGTCGATGCTAGTAGACCTACCTCAAGGTGGCAGGTATACATCGAAATTGCCATCGTAAAAAATTTAGGATGGACAAACAGATCTATCATTATGTAAAGTTCAATAGTGTATTTGGTTCATTTATATAATCTTATCTATTTTCTATGCAGAGTGTTGATCACGGAATCCAACCGACAATTGATCAAACGGTTGCAGCATCGAGGCAACAGGTAAACATGAATGTAATTCTACATTTTAAATACTGTAAAATTGTACACATGTATAACATGTAGCATAATGTTTATTTTGTTATGTATTTTTTCATTTTTATGTCTATGTTCATTATGATAATGTTGTCTACATTTTTTGCAGGTTGATGATCGGGGAAAGTCCCCAGTTGTTGATCAGACGACTGGAGCCTCAAGGCAACAGGTAAACCTAAATGTAATTCTACATTCTAAATACTTCAAAATTGTACACATATAAAACATGTAGCATAATGTTTATTTTGTTATGTATTTTGGAGTTTTTACATATTGCGTTCATTATGATGATGTTCTATACTTTTTTTGCAGGTGGAAGATCGAGGAAAGTCCCCAGCTGTTGATCAGACCACACCCTCGTCTAGGCATCAGGTAAACTTAGATGTAATTCTAGGAATCTATCATGATAGACAATTTTTGTTAATATAGTTTTTTGCGCAGACTATTGCTTCAAAAACTAAGCAATGTTTTATATATTTCTATTGCAGACAGGGGATTCGGTTTATGAAACACCAACTCATTAGTCTTTAGAGTTTGATGTTTACCATTCGTTGAATGATAAATAAATTGGTACGTCTGCAGACCCGTTGAAGGTGCTACAGAAGACAATGGAAAAACAAAATGAGGAACTAGTTACTCTGGCATTGACAATTCCACAGATAGATGAGATCAAAACAAGGATTCAATTGTTGATCCAGAGATGTCGACAATTGAAAGTAAGTTCCAAAATAATAATGTAAATTCATTTTGAACTTTATAATTTTTTATTTTATATGATATTGAACTTATAATACAATGGTTTGTATTTATAGGAAATTATGCATTTTAACACTGGTGGTGAAGGCGTTGTTGGTCCCAATGACCAAACCACTCCACGTACACCACATATTACACCATTTTTGTCCACTGAACAGTCGGAAACACGCTCTGTGCCACCCTCGAGGCCAACAAAGGGTGCAGTCGATGCTGACCAACCCACAATGGATGCTGCAGAAGAAGGGGTGGATGTAGGGTTTGATACTAATGTTGATGTTGAAGCAACATTTCCTAGATCTTCTCATGTCACTAGCACTGGTTCAATAGTGACAACATTTTTGGTGAAAGATGAACTCGTTCCAATAAAGATAGATAAGATTCCAGGTAATTATAGATTGTTCAATTTATTTTTTATAATTTGTTTCTAATATACCGATAATTTTTTTAATGTTGACTAATGATGGCATGATTGATTTGCAGGAAATTATGTATTTTATAAAAATCTAATTGCTTTGGCCTTGGAGATCTTCGAGCCCACCATCCGCACAAGGTGGGATAGGTAGCCAAAATCTTTAAAGGATGAGCTGACTAATCGGCTGGTCGGTCTGTTCAGAAAAGATACCTTCGATACATCGAAGGTCCTACAAAAAGTTGGACAACATATGAATACCGAGACCAATATAGGGTTCACCTAGAAAAGAACCCTAAGTATGAGCACCCTCCGATGATTCCATCAAGGGAGTGGAAATCCTTAGTGGAATATGGAAAAGAGAAGGGCCTGAGAAAAGAAGGAAAGATACCACCAGGAACAGGGAGGTATGCAATACATTCCACAATGTAATGGTAAGCCTTATTATTTTTAATTTTTATATTGAATTTGGAACATCAAATAACGTAATTCAACACTTGATTATGTTGTTGGACACATCAAAGGCCACCAAGGCAAGACTGGAAAAAAATGGTCAACAAAAGCTTGGGCCTAGTGGTTATTCGAACTTGGTGGCCCAAGTTGTAAGTATCAAAAACCTAATACTGCATCCAAATAATATATAGAAAATTATTTTCGTTTTATTCTGGAAAAAAATGTAAAATTAATGACGTCATGCAAATATGCAGGCTGACCGATTCAAAGAGTTTCCCACTAAGGAAGACATGAAGCTTGGATTCAAACATGGCTTTGAAGCCGTTGTTGAATGCCGAAGAAGCTTGTTTGGCATACTGCACGGTCTTCTGCTGATCCATCTGGTGCACAGGTATATAAAAACTATATTGTTTAATGAAAATTTATTAATTTTCATGCAATTCATTCATTATAAAAAAATGAACATAAATTATTTATTATGTTTTGAGCAGGAAAGTAATGATCCCGTTAATGTCGATGATGTATACCAACCAGATGAGGATCATGCTTCGATTCCTAGTAATGAATTTATTAATATCCTATTTTTTTTGTATAGATAGTTGCATATGATGAACATTAATTCTAATTATCCACAATTCAACTACAGAGCATGTAGATGCATGTAACACTGAACAGGTTGAGCATGTACAGGATAATGATGAACATGCTGATGTGCCCATGCCAAGTAAAAAAACACCTTTGTAATGTTTTTTTTAATGAATTACTTTTATTTATAATAAAAAAAATTAATGAAACATTTTGACAATATTGCAGCGATTTCGAGCCCATAGCTGCAAGTTCAACCTTGCGAGCAGTCTACTAGGGAGACCGATGAACAGATTCTGGAATATGCGCTTCTCGCTAGATATGTAAAGAGAAGAAAAGTAAAAAGGAAGTGACTGAAGAAATTTTGAGTAATTCTTATTTATAATAAAAAAATTTACATAGTTTTTTCCTCTATTTCATGAATGAAAGGTTAAATGAATGGTTTACCAAATGTCTTTATCAGCTATTGACTAAATGAATGATTTAATGAATGGTTTAATGAATGTTTTTTTCAGCTATTGAATGATTGAATGGTTTATTGAATGATTTAATGAATGGTTTAATGAAAGCTTTTTTTCAGCTATTGAGTGAATTAATTTGAAGTAAATTTTTATTTGCAAGTAGATGCATTGGGTTTGGGGAATTGAAAGTGATGTGAGGGGGGGGAGGGGCCATAAGAGCTTCCACCTTCACGTTGTTGGTCTTGTTTAGTAGAGAGCATTAAATTATTCTCGAAACAGAGAAGAGCTCAATGAATGGTAAGGAAGTATACATTAAAAATAGTTATTTCTATAATTGTAGTGTTTAAATTTTACTATTTCTATTTGACTGATCCATTGGAACTTGTTACAGATAGCACCAGGATACATTTTCATAGTTCAGAGGAAAAAAATAGCGTTTTGATGTGATCGATGGCCTTATATACATAGTGTTGTGGTTCTCCATGTTTCCTTAGGTAATCTCTTATTACCAATTACTTTACTTGAATAGTTGAATAGTATTGTAATTTACATTGTAATAGTGTTGTACTTATTTAGATTGGTTTTGTTATTTTCATAAACAGGCAAATTTTTATTTGATGGGTCCTAACATTAAATTATTGCAACAGGAAAATATTTGTAGTATGTTGAATGATGTTTTGAAAGGTAAAGAAGAATAAGACAGTGTGAAGCTCCATAAATCAAGGTAAGTTGTAACAAAAAATTTATGAATAGTATAGGCAACATATTCCTATTTCTCATACATAATTTGCTTCAGTTAATTTGATTTGTAAACCATACTTGCTCAATTTCACCTCGACTAGATGTCATCTTTTTTGCTCTCTTATTGATTTTGTTGATGATTGATCCGTCTTTGATGATTATCTTTCTTACCTAGTTCATGACAAAGAGAGAGTCACTAAATATCATTACATTCTTTACCTAGTGAGATTGACGAATGATAGTTCTTTGGAGAAAAACATATGCTTCAACTTGATTATTGGTCGTGACACCTATCCCCACAATAATTTAACTTCCATATTTCCCTCAAGGTCAAAGAGAAAACCACCCACACCTTCCATCTCTCAAGTTTCCATCACTTATTAACATGAACACAACTTATATTAAAAATTGCAAATTTACAAGATACCCCAGTTATACCTAAGTGCAGAATTCATTGAGAGACAATGCCTTAGAGCATTTTAGAGTAGATGATTCATTTTATCCTTGGTTAGATTACTTGGATCTAGATTTTTTAGAAGTAGACATTGGAAAATGGATCCTCTTGTGTTGTAAGATACGCTAATGTTGGGGTTTTCATCTCTCGATTTCTCCTCTATATATGAAATGATCTAGCCGTTGTGATTTTTTTGAAACTTTATCTTTCTTAATATATGTCTTTGTCATATGAAATCGTTCCCAAAATCAAATTGAATTCCACCTTGACTAGATGCCCTCTTTCTTGCTCTCTTCATGAATCAGAAATTATCTTGGTCCCCCTCTCAGGGGTTACCTTCCCCCCTCTAAAGAATAATGTTAAGGTTCAATTTTCTCTTCTACTCCCCCAATCATTTTCGGAGAAGGCACCATTAAATAACCCATTTCCCAATAACATATGCACCAAAAGGATGTATTTTACTAATCCAATGGTTGATACCATTACATTCGACCACATTCAAGGATGACCCTATATGGAAGTCCTTTCCCT
Source organism: Pseudotsuga menziesii (assembly GCA_001517045.1). Classification (NCBI taxonomy): domain Eukaryota; kingdom Viridiplantae; phylum Streptophyta; class Pinopsida; order Pinales; family Pinaceae; genus Pseudotsuga; species Pseudotsuga menziesii. The sequence goes on along the minus strand of LPNX011131209.1, from coordinate 883,187 downwards.
AGATACAATTCTACAGACTCTCTTAGAACTATGGAAAAATCTACATTCTTCCTTATTTGAAAATTGATAAAATTGCCCAAAGACCTTGTCCGTTTTCTTGATGACCTCATCTCCTTAGAGGTCAACTTGAAAATTTGGAAGTCTTACCTAGACATGCACTCATGATATTGTCATGGATGTCAGATTGAATTCTAGGAACCAAAGAGTTAGGAAGACGCAATCTCTATCCCATAACCAAGACCCCCCTTCCATTTCTCTATTCCTATGTTTAATTTATTCGAAATGAACCACAAGAAACCTTTGGCACAAAATATCACTGAGACATTCGTTGCCCAATTGCCATTACTCCAGTGTACGAGAGCACCACAACTTGGCGAATTTATTGAAATGACAAATCAAAGTGCCTTCTTTGAAATTTTTCATATTGTCAGAATCTTTGACGAGACTTGTAGGACCAAAGTAGAATTTGAGTTCCCTCTATGAATATACCTTGAGTAGAATGTTGGGGCTAAAGGTCCCTAACTAATTTGGCCACATCCTTAAATGATCTCCTTGGAGAAAGAGACATTCTTGTTTGGAGAACCTAAGCTAACATATCCATTAAAGGAGGTTTTGATGAAAACCTCACATTTATGTTCTTTTGGTGAGAGGAGGGGGAATGAGGATGGGTGGTTTCTAAATGACTAGTGACACCACTAGACATTGTTGATTCTAATATTTGCAAAAAATAGGAGCCTAGGGCAGTAGAGGCATTCCCCTTCACTACCATAGATGCAACCTTCTTGTGGGCCATTCACAATAAAACCAAGAGAAGTAGAAGCATGGCCAAAGGCAACAAATAGAGATCCCACTAGGCACTCTAGGGGATGACCATCTGAGTAGTTTTGATGAGAGCCTAGCAATATATGACAAAGAAGATTAGTTTTTCAATTCCATAAGACCCTCTATGAATATTTATGTTATATTTTAAGCACTCTTTTGGTTCATTACCTAGTAGCTTGTTTACCTATTTTAAAATGTGTTCTTAAAGTTGTACATGGAGTCTTAGCACCTCTTCAAGCATCATTGGATTAGTTATATCAAGCATCATTGGGTTGCTTATATCACTGTACATACTCTTTGGCCATGTTTCATGCTGAATATTCTTTATAGAGCATAAAATAATGATGTTTGAGAGAATCGTGTGCCTTAAGCCTTACACTCTATTAGTGACTTAGTTGTAGTCTCTCATTTTTTGTAGGTTCCTTTTAAAGCAAGACCTCTTTAGACAAATAGTAAATTGTATCCATCTCCATGTGGACTTGCTTCCATATTTTAGTTGTAAGTTCTCATAAAATGTCTGCACTGACCTTTGTCATGGATTTTACAACAAAACAAAATTCGCTAAATGCACTTGTTATTTTATTTCCCAGGTTCCAAATGTAATGCTTGCATTCCAAGCAACTACATAAAAAGGTTAGGTAGGCATAAAACATCATTTATGTTCAGATATCTGCTTTCATAAGGGAAAAGAAGAATCTTCAAATCACATCTGCTAAGAGTGAATAGCTATAGCCTAGAATTTTGCTTTTGAAATATAAACAACTAAATTCAGACATGGAATCATTGATTCCCATCATGTGGGACATGTACTCCCTTCTAGGATAACAACTAAAACTGAACCTGAAACTCAGACACAATGTTCAGACTCCAGAGCACCTAGACAAACTAAATGAATTCCATGATGCCTTATGCCATCGCCTCTGTTGCGAAAAAGGTGTATATATAAAACGACATCTATAGTAGCAAATTAGTCGTCATATTACTGGAAACACCATTGGACTCCATCTATAAATTTGTGAATCATGCAAATAAATTTAGTAATGATAGGGCCGACCTAGGAAACTAATTCCAATAGCAGTGCAATTTGCCACCCAGTGATGCTTGGTAAACAATTTGAAAGAAACAAGATAATTTAGTTGAATGCTTATAAAAAAGGTTACTAGGAAATATTATCAATTATTTATGAAGGGTAGATATTTCTTTATGATATTGTTCATGTGTGTTGTAAATTAAGAGACCAAGTTATATGAGTGAATAAATATGGCATTTAGCCCAAGACGATGACATCATTTTGTGACATGGATTTGTACATGGGAGATGACCCTTTTACCTATAGATTGGACATTGTTTAGAAAGTATATTGCATGATCCTCCTTTTATTTGAAGAGAAAATATTATTTCTACAAGCTTCCATATGACTCCTCCTTAAACCTTCTATTCTCATAGCTACAATAATGGCTTTATCTAAACATTTAATAGCAAAAAACCCTTGCATATGTTTTGATCTTTGAATTTCAGCTTGATATGTAGATTCCATCTAGTAGGTCAAGGGTAGGAAAATTTATTCTAGGTATTTTTTCCTTAAAAATATTTTAGAGTGGGTAATTCAATTGAGCATTGTAAAGTTTTACCTAGTTTCTATCAACTCTTTGGGTTAATGCATTTCCAAAACTTATAAATATCCTCTAATATGTTGTTGATCCATGTCTTGAACAATTTATTTTTGTACCCTCTGAGCTGCCAAAGATCAATGCTTAACTTACTCGCCTGATTATGATTACCATGTAACTCTTGGAATATTCATAGAATTGTATGGCTATATTTAGAAGCCCTACTCATATCACATAATAGGACAAGACCCTTGCCTTATGGGAACTAATACTGAGATCCTATGCATGGGTTATAACTGCCCCTAGATAGGAGGAAAATGAAATATAGGTGAATTATATATTCCCAACCTATTCATCTCTTTTACCTACATCCATTCAAAGCAATACAATCAAGCATGGGATAAAGACAATCACATGTTCTTGTGGTAGTTTGGATAACATCACATGTTATCAAATTAGATGTAAAATTGACAATGATAACATGAGAATATGAACTTAAGAGCAAGTTTTTTCTTTGTTTCCAGAAAACAATCACTATGTTGAAAGTGGATTTATTGGAAGACCATAGAAATTGGTCATATTTTCTAAGAATAAACATGAATCTACATCTACAAACATAACTTTTAGTTCCTTCGATATTGGTGCTTCTTCCTAAAACCCATCCATATCCAAGGCTATCCAATTCCTAATGTATAATTGAATTGTTCAAGCCAGTGACCTTCACCTATGAAAAAAAGAAAAAGTATGGCTATTACCAAAATGAGTATGGTCATTGTCTTTCAGTTATGAAGTTGTTAATACATATATAATATACTCTTTAGCCCAATATTTGGTTGAATTGATTTAAAAGTCAAGAATTATGAAGTTTGGAGTAAGTTGTACAAAGATGAGTTTCCATATCTGAATGTGTATTGGTTATCGTATTTTCCGATGAAAGCTTGAAAATGGTTGTATTACTAAGGTCATATTTGTTTTACTAGTGCATTGAAAGTGGCAAGAAATCATTTCATTTGCTTGGAGTTAACGCATTGGTCATGAATGACCCTGCGATTAGTTCCATTGGTACAATAATATGGTAATGAATGTAGGATCAGAATGATGTATATAGAACATCCTATATCCATATTGGCATATTCCCAATTGAGGCTCCCTATCTCTTTGAAGTGAAGTTACATTTTGATTTTAGGAGTTGAATTCTATCTTTCTTAGTACCACGAAGATAGATTCAATCTGAAGAACATATGAGGGTGGGGATGAAATTGAAATTCATAAAGTCATTGATGTATGCTAAACCAACTCTTGTCCTTCCTAGTGATCTAGTTCCCATTTGAGATAAAGAAACTAGTTCTAGTCAATCAAATCTTTGATTGGTAGCAGGGGCAAGGCTTCAAGTTCAAGGCTTTGACCCTTAAAGACTCTGTTAAAACCGTTGGACATAGAAGAATTGTATTTTTTTCCATGGATTGGATGCAAGTATAAAAGAAAGCACCCTAATTTGAACCAAGGAAGTAAGGGAGAACAAGGAAAACCTTTTTTTGTTTCTGTATTTTAATTTGGCTAGAAAATAAGTCAAGATCAAACCAATGAAGCGACAGAGAGGGTAAATAACTCAGAATCCATATCTTAAAGGATTCCTTGGATGGTTCTTCATGATATCCTCTTAGAATAAAATGTCCTTAGGTTTGAAAGTTTAGCTAGGATGGCCCTTTATGGAGCTCTTATTATTCTATTATGGTGCTCCAAAAGGGAGAATGTCACATGCCCCAATTTTGCGAAATAATATTATCTTATTTTGATTTTATTCCAAGACATTATGTTAAATTTAATGCTAAGTTGTAAATGATGACTCAGTAGAGTCAAGAATATTGAATGTAATTCTGAATATTTTAATTTTAAATAAATAAAAGTGGAGACAACAGCTTGGGAGAGCTGTTAAAAAGAGTGTTACTGGTCAAGTTGGCGGAGGAGACTAGGTGGAGAGCAAATAGACAAGTGGCAGCATCCTCAAACACTTCCAATGTTGCAGGTGGCAACCTCCCTAAGTTTGGGGTCATGATCCCCCAAGAAAGTGGGATTAGAGCAGGTGGCTCAATTAATGACAACTAACCCAAAAAGACCTAGGCAATCTTAATAAAAAAAACCATTGAAGAGAGCTGAGGCTGCTCATTCCAGGAGAAGAATCATTCAGGTGAATGCACTTCAAGGAATTCATTGGGAAGGGAATTTTTGTGGAAGGTGTTTGAGGGGTAAACTACATGAAGTAATCTAGTACAACCTTCCAGCTGAAACATCTTACTACAGTATGCAGAGTTGGTATTGAGTCATTGGACTAGTACTTTGTTGTTTGCTCCACCTAGTCCCAGCCAAGGAGACCAGGAACAGGATCGGGGGTCCTGAGAAGTCGTTGTTTGAGCTCTCTCTAGGAGTTGGTAGGGAGGAACGACCTCCCAACGCTATTGTCACCCAGATTTAAAAACAGGTTCTACTATCTTTTAATTTCTGTGTTAAAGTTTATATATGAGTATGAACAAATAATGAATGATTTATATGTTATGTTGTGAACTATTAAGTTTGAAATCTCTTAGTTGTTTTAATGTTGAATCTGTCCTTTGATGAAAAATAATCCTACCTATGTTTTTCCCCATCTGGAGTAAACCAAATCATACTCTAGCACAGGTAGTGTGTTTAAAAATGAATGAAGTGTGATAGGAATATGAAAGGAATAGAGAACTTATGTTTTTCAGAGTATTGAAATCTTTTCTTTCAATAGCTAGTTGTTTCTAGAAAGAATATTAATCTGTTTAGTAGGGTTGTTGTTAGAATCAGACTGTGTACTAAGAATATCAGAAAAAGAACATGATCATATTATTTACTAATAGTAGTATATTTAAGTATGTAATTCATTCTTTTACACAGTACCTTCTTTATAAACTATACATCTACACTGGAACAGAAGGAATAGAAATATCAGTTGAATGCTTATTATTTATGTTAAGTAAAGATGCAAATATAGTTATGTTAGTTTATTTCTTTTCCTACTAATGATAGCTATTTTACCTGCAACTATTTAAACTCTAAGTAAGGATAGGTAACCTAATTAAATTCTGAAGATAAACTAATTTGAGATAAGGAATATCATAATTAAGAACTTAATAACGCTTATAGTATTATTTCTCTTAGAATTAAAATAATGAACATACAGTAGTAACCTATGCATAAAGTATTTTTAATAAAGAACTGTCCTTACACACTTATAGACAAATTAGATGTAAGGAGTATTGATAGGATGAAAGTTCTCATTTCTTTCACCAAGCTTACAAAAATAATCTTATTAAATAAACTCAATTATTATAGACTGCTCTCAGTCTTATTTATTAATATATATAAATGCAAACATAAACTTAAGGGAATACAATATTCACAGATAATAATATTATTAATACAAAGAATATTATTATTAACAATAAACAGTATAGTTTATAAATTAGTAATTATTTTAAACAAACTGAAGAAATCTTATAACAGTAATCGAATTAACAAAATAACAATACAGAAATTATTACTTTAAAAGTTAAATGGGTAAAAACCCTAGCTCATATTTCTAAGCATAATCTATCTATATTCTTATATACTTTAGTAACCTAGGATAACCATAAGAATAGTTCTTCTTAATCATTAAAAGAACCAACTATAATTATACACAGAAATGAAATACATTACTGAACAACATATATAAAATGTACTTCTAAAAGAAACGGTGTCTTATTATTTTACTAACAGGGTGTACCTGTGAAAACGAAAGACAGGGTTAAAACCCTTATAATTATTACAATTAGCAAAAACATTGAAGTAATAAACCAAATTTATTTAATTATGTAACCATTAAATAACCAGGTTAATATAATTTACTCACAGTCCTTCAAGGACAAATATAAAGACTGCAATTATTATAAACTGGAATAGTCTATTTCAAAACGAGGGTTTCCACAGGATAAACCCTAAATTCATAATTCTAAATAAAAACAAACAAGAATTAAATTATGACTGTAAGCATCAGTCTTGATAACTTAATTTATAAACCCTTGAAGAGTATTTTAAATAGAGTACAAAAACTTGTCTTATAGTCAAGAAGGGTAAAAACCCTGAATTTTACACAGAGTATAATATAAACAACTGATAACCAAACAAGTTTGAAGACAGAACTTTCTTTACAAGAGTTATTATTTTAACCATGTCGTAAAGCCAAACAACAAACTTTTTACAGTGCTCAATTAAACCAAGTCTACCCATCGACTAACGAGGGTTTGATTCTAGGTATTACAACAATAACCTGTAAAAACAGACAACATAACTCATGGTGAGTCGAGGGAGGGTTTCCCCAAACCCTGGGTGATTCCATTGACCACCCTGATACAAGTAGGGTGAAAACCCAACACATGAACCACGGGGCTTACCCGAATCAAACCACGAGCCATGACATTCGTTGGTGGACTGTTTATTTTCTTCACTGTGAAAGTATTCAGTGACAAGCACCTGCAAGCAATGTAAAAGACCTCTGTCAGTTAACAAATACCTATTTAAACCACGGTAACATCAAAGCACTTACAGCGAAGAAAATGAACTATAAGTTTATTATTTACCTGTCAATGGAAACAACGAACAGCCTCATTGAAGCACTGTCACCTACAGGCTTTGCAAAATGAAGACTCAAATAGCCTGCAAGATAAAAACCTCACGCAACAGCAAGCCAGGAGGATGGCAAGAGAAACTGGAGCAGACAGTGACCCACGAGGACGACGAAGGGAATATTACACAAACAACAAGTCAAGGGTAACGATAATCTCCACAAGTTTGCAGAGCGATAACCCCAGCCACTGAGAATGTCTTTTAAAACCACACACTGGTGACAAATGCAGCACTGAACCAAGACACAAGACAACCGGAGCAAGGAGGACCGACGGCCGCCTTGGAAGCCAAGCAGAGCAGCCTCAAGGGCCAGCGCAAACTGCGGCGAAGAATAATGAGGTTAGGGTTATGGTAGTGTTTTTATATCTCCCACGCTTGGTTAGGAGACGACCACGTGGTCAGCAAATCAAACCATGCAAATGGGTCATTCTCTATAGTGCCTGCGTAAAACAAAATCCAATTATTAAATCATTGGAACAAGGTTTAAACTATGATATCAACCAAATAATTGCCATGCAAATCGATATTTCCGTGCACCATATCATATGCTAGTGTAGTGACAAGAATATCAACATTATGGTTACGTTGACCTATCAGGGAATGTCACTTATAAACCTTAGTTAAGGCCCGAAAACCATTCATGCATAAGACCCATTCCACTATAAACCTTATGTTATTATATTACAATATCACAATTGCGATTTGAATGGTTGCATTTCTTTCCTCTAAACGTTGTTTTTATTATAAGATAGAAATCAAATAATTCATGTCTTATTTATAGATAGAGATCAATGTTTTAGGTCTTTACTATAGATAAGAGATGAATGTTTTATGAGAGAGCTCATGCTAATCACCCATCAACCATAGTTTCCTTTTGTACAAAGATTTTAGTTTATACATGGGAAATATCTTATACAAGGACTTAACAAGTTATAGTTTTTATAAATGGCATAATGTAATAGTTGAGAGGATTATAAACTCTAATTTAAATACGTTTATCGTCATGAACTAATTATAGACCGAATATCTATCAAACAAATAGATTATGCGTGTCTATACGACTTATATGGACTAATAACTCAAATGGCAACAGAACTTTGAAGTGGACAAAAACTTATTGTAAGAACACTATTATGAAATTCTGTTACACAGTTCAAAGCGACAATACTTTGATGGATTTTGGGTTATGACTCAACTTGGAAATTACTAAAGATTCAACAGGTTAACTGGGTAGTAAATTAGTTATAGAACTAAACAAGATAACTAGAAAGTCGACCTGTTTTGAGAGTATTAATCTCCGATAAACTGTTTGTAGACAATAATTTAATTCAAGAGAAGTATCATAGAAAAATTAAGAAATTGAATAGGAATGATCCTAATGAGTCTAGAAATTATTAAAACCTCATGGTTCGACATAAAATTAAAGTGTAGGCAACAATGATCTCATGTAGGAAGGCATTATGGCTTTTAGTTTACACAATCGAACTTATACTGTCAAAAGGTTAACAGGCTGTAAGTTATCTCGTAGAAGCGAAATGTGGAGCAGTTGTTACACAGATAAGATAATGCATTAATGTATAAATACTGACAAAAACAATCATTATAACATTGCAAATTATTTAGGCTAAAGTAGAAGTACTTTGTAACTGAGATTCTAACTCTTGGAGTCGCAAACATATCTTACTGTCGCTACTTACTTCTGAACTTATTACAAGAGAAATTGAAGGAATCCAAATGGTTTTACCTCACAGAAGTTGTTTAGAGTTTAGCAGCTTAATTACTAAGATTTTTAATTGCAAATAAAATACTGTTGGATACTTTAAGAATTTTTAAAACGTGCTCGTTCGATCATACCTGTAAACCTGTAAGAACCAATAATCTTCTGTGTTAGCACAATTTCTAAGTAATCCCCAGATTCAAAAGTTAGATTCCACCTACTTGATATGAAAAGACTCATCAGTAAACTGAAGTAAAACATTACTCAAGAAGACTTTATTCTTGTTACAAAAAAAATGAACTGTTGAGTTAATATAATTAAGATCTAGTAAAACTAATTACTTGACTGTTTCTTTTATTGCTAATCATTAGTTGTTAGTAGACCGCAGGTTTTAGCATTTGTTCTTATCTCAAAATTTTAAATTTTTGTGAAAATTTGGGGTTTTGACAGAGAATCTACTCAAATATAGGATAATAAGTGAACTAGAATCTTTTCCCTCTAGCACCAGGGATTCATCATTACTTCTTTTTATTTTATTGTTAGTGTGGGGAATCTAATTGTTAACTTTGTTACCCAATCTAGATTTATAGTTCTACCATCCTAAGGAAATATCAGTCAAATGAATTCTCAGTCTATCGCTAAAAAGATGTACACACATGCATACTGATTTCTAGTATTGAGTTTTTCATTTTTGTAATTACATGGACAAAATTCACCTTAAATGTTAAATAGGTTTATGATGTTAGATAACAATTTATTGCGGTAAAGTTGCAACTTGTGACAATGTCACATCCCCACCCCTCTACTTGGTGGAGAGGACGCGACTAAAAACTATCAACTCGGGCAATCTAAGCCCCATGAACATAATATAAAAATGCATGAACTTAAATATACACAAATGCATAAATTATTAACATATAGCAGAAGCATAACCATTCATACAAGCATTCAGCATGTTCATAGTAATTCATAAAACAAATACAGTTGTGAAAATAAAATACAAGAGAATACTTATCTTGAAAGAAGCTTGTCCCGTAACCAGCTATGTCGCTGCAACGTTCCACACAACCATAGGCCAGTGCGCTCTTTAATCTCTCAGCTGGATTGCCACCCCTGAGCTGGGCATGATTTCCCCCAAGGAATAAGGAACACTAGCATACTTCACCCATTGCCAAGGATACAATAAAATTCAATCAAGCCAACACAGTTGGGTTTATCAAACTTACACGGGAAGTGGTTTACACTTAGCCAAAGTCACATGAGACACAGCCAAGCCAACAGATGGGTTTATCAGGCTACCAGCCAAGCCATCCTTCCAGTTGGGTTTATCAGGCTTCCAAGGAGGTGGAAAGACTGATTGCTAAGCTAGTGAGCTCAACCCCAGAGCTATGAACACCCACACCGGATCTAGCCTGACTTCTAAACAATTACACACCCAACACAAGGAAGCATTCCCTTCTCTGCTACATAGTCCCTCAGGTTGTTCCTTCCCTTCCAGTGCTATTCAGGGTATGCAAAGAAGAAAACCATCCTTCTAGATTGGTCTGTGAGGTTCCTTCACACACTAGGTTTATCAAGCGAGTCTAGCCTCCATTTCCATTCCTCAAATCAGTTCAAATGCCAAACAAGGATGTACACACAGTTATCTCGGTACTGGGATTAACAAAATGTAGCAGACCCCAGGGATTACATACACACACAGTAATTACAAATTCTGAGCATTGCCAGAGCTAGACCAGCTGCTGCATTTACAGAAACCAAACCGTTTGCTGGTAATTCAATTCAAAGAGAACCAAATCGATTTTGGGAAATCGTATTCAGGGAAAAACTAGCAGACATGAAAAAGCGTGAAAGGAAACAAATTATCGAGTAGGGAAAAATCGTAATTGAAAACAAAAACCAAACCTGCAAAACAGGAGAAATCCCCCCAAGGGTCTAGACACAGAATCGTTTTTGCTTGCTTGCTATTGTGTGAATGACAAATTGGGTTTCCAAAAACATTTTTCCATTCGAAATCGTGGGGGAAGGTGAAATGTTGCCGCATGAGGGAAAAATGGACTTTTTCTTCAAGAAAATTTAAAAAACATTTTTACAGAAATGGTGTTCTACCCATTTCGAATTTCTCCTCACTCTTCCAATCCCCCACTCCCTTATCCTTAGGAAAAATCATGCCCCCATCTCATTCATTTCCGTTGACATAGCTAGCTTTAGGTTTTTAATTAAAAATTGCAAATTTAACATGATGTTCAACTGTTAATGTTTAGCTAGCATAAAAAATACCATTGGCCCAACCTTAATTGCTGAAACATAAATACTAAATCGATGGTGTGGCTTTTGCTTGGAACTCCACACCATGGTTATTTGCATCATTTATTTAAATGCAAACGGGGTCAAAACTGGGGTATTACATTCCCCTCCCCCTTCAACAGCACTCTCCTCAGTGCTTTATAATATTGAACAAAAATGCTTTGCTAGTACTACCCTCAACCATCCGCAGAATTGAACACAAATGGATGTGCCAGTCGCATGGCATCCTCTAGCTCCAATGTAGCTTCTTTAGGACCGCAGTGCTCCCATTGCACCTTCACCTGTCCTATTTCTCGGTTCCGGAGCATTGTGACCTTCCTGGCGAGGATGCACATAGGCTCCATTTGGAACTCTCCCTTTGGTTCCACCTGAATCACATCCCAATTTATTACATGGTTAGGATCATGTACATATTTCTTAAGCAAAGAAACATGAAAAACATTATGAGCTCTAGTGCTAGCAGGCAATGGAAGTCTATATGCAATTGTTCCTATTCTTTCAAGCACTTCAAACGACCCACAATATCTAGGTGACATCTTGGCACAACTTCCAAGATTCAATGAAATCTTCTTTTCCCTCACTCTGAGGTAAACGTGATCCCCAAAACTGAACTCTCTATTCACCCTATGCTTATCTGCATAGCTTTTCTGTCTGTCCTGGGCTGCTTTCAAATTTTTCCTGGTCTTTACAACCTCTTGCTCCATTTCCTTAAGCAATTCTGGACCAAGCACAACCATATTCACTGGGTTATCCCAATTTATTGGTGTCCTACACCTTCTGCCATACAAAGATTCATATGGACTTATCCCCAAGGATGCTTGTTGTCCATTGTTATAAGAAAACTCTACCATGTGTAAATAGTCTTCCCACTTGGATGGTTTGTCTATCACGTACATGTGAAGCATGTGTTCCAGCACTTGGTTAACTCTCTCGGTCTGCCCATCGGTCTGAGGATGGTAGGATGTGCTGAAATTCAACTTTGTGCCCAAATCCACAAACAACCCCTTCCAAAAATTGGAAGTGAACTTGGAATCTCTATCAAAGACTATTGCCTTAGGAAATCCATGCAATTTGAAAATCTCCTTCATTAATATCTTTGCAATGTCATCAGTCTTATGCGTAGAACTGGTATAAAATGTGTTGCCTTTGTCAACTTGTCCACCACAACCATGATGGAATCATGTAGTCTCCAAGTCATTGGAAATCCTGTAATAAAATCCATGTAAATGACTTCCCATTTCCATTCTGGAACCAGCAAAGGCTGCAACAAACCTGCTGGGTGTTGATGCTCAACCTTCACCTGCTGACACTTTAGGCACCTTGAAATATATTCAACCATGCACCTTGATTTTTTTGTTTTTGTAATTACATGGACAAAATTCACCTTAAATGTTAAATAGGTTTATGATGTTAGATAGCAATTTATTGCAGTAAAGTTGCAACTTGTGACAATCCCAAGAACAAAGAGCAAGTGTCCTTGCAGTATATCTATTGACTATGACTTTGAATTTTTATTCAAAATAAATCATATGATATATCAATAGTAGGCACATTGATCTGATGCATTTATTGATGCTTTTGTTTTTGGATTCTATTTGTAATAGCCGCTTCTATATTAAAAAGAAGATTTTAAATGTTGATGTGAATTTTTTTTAATGGCGTAGGCTTCTTGTTTGGGAATTTTGGTCAATGGGTTTGAAGTACCACCAGTATAAATCATGGTTTTTATTCATGTATATCTCCCAGGAAAGAGAATAATATTTGCAAAGTCTTTCTTGATCTATGTTGGACCCACTTTATTATCTTTAATGCATAGACAAACCTTCAAATGTAATGATTGTGTTGGAATTAACACAAAGTGCAATAAAAGTCAGCAATTATTTCCATAGATAGGTGAAGGCCAACATTTTAAGATACATAGTGAATTACGGATCCAAATGTAAAGACCAATATAATATTCAAACGGGAAGAAAGAGGAAAGTGTGATCAAAATCTGCAAGTTGGTCAATTATTTTGAGAGTGGATCGATCCATTATAAAGGTTAAATTTCTACTTAAGTGACAAGAAGATTAACCTGTAGGTATGGATATTCTCTCTGAGATAATTATGTTCCATATCTATAGATGTTCAAAGAATAAATGAATCTTAATGTGATTATAGATAGAAGCAAAACATGTCTATAGAGAATGTAGAGTATGGGGGAGTGTTCTAGAGAACAAGAGGACACATAAAAGCTTGGTTAAATTGTAAATTAAGTGAAACTAAGTTCAAGAGAGGATTGTTAGGAATCCTTATGCAAGGTGCTCTTTGTTATTTATTACAAAAATTGGAATTGTTTGTAGTCACATGACGAGTGAGGAGTTTATGGTATGCACATGTTGTTGATAGCATTAATAGTCTAGCCATCAATTTGTCTACATCAAGTGGTATCAGAGAAGTGTAATATTCTTTGATAGGTGGACAGGTTAGATGGTTTAGACTACATCAAGTGGTATCAAAGAAGTGTAGTATTATTTGACAGGTGGACAAGCTACATCACAACCACCCATTTGAATTTTCACATTTTCACATCGGCCACCACATTTGATCATATTGCCATTGGCTGTCATATTTTGAAAATGAGCTATATGATAGACACAGTAATGGGATTCTTTGGCTATTTTTTATAAATAAAATTGTGGATGTGGTCGTTGTCAATCAATAGAATCAATTTGTGGTGCTTGATGTAACCAATCAACTTCAAGGTTTGGGTGTCAACAAACTTGATAAGGTATGGAGAGATTGGCATTCCTTGTAAGGAGCATGCAAGGTGGTTTCTTCGTACGTGGGAGCAGTGGATTTCTCCAAGTTTGGTTCAGGCGTGCCTTTAACTAGGAAAGAGAATTTTACAGAGGTCTACTTCTTTATGGGTGAAAGAAAGCCCTAATTTCATTAATAATTACTTTTAATACTCAATAAATAATACTTAATAATTATAGAATGTACATATAGTATAAAAATGGGTTGAAACATTTTGAAATAGGTTACATCATTACAGAATTAGCTTGGTACTCTTTTTATGCTTCTTGCTTTAAATCTCTGTATGACAACAATGGACTTAATATGGCATTTGACGCCTCAATTAAAGTACAATGTCCAAGAGAGAAAAACTGAACTCAGATCAAGGTGTCTCAATGTTATGGATGAAATATGGCAATCCTAGATGTTATATGTGTCCTTCGTTTCAACAAACTGACATATGTTCGTCTATTTGCACACCCAAAGAAGAGTTAAGTTGAAGGATTTATGTGATTTGATTTTTTGTTCACTGAAAACATCTCTTAAGTTATTTTCTTAGCATGTCAATGTGGTCATCCATGTGAAACTTGTTGTATATGTTATTAAAATCTTGGTGCCAAATAAGTCTATATTGTTCATCTTTAACTTCATTCGTGTATATCTTTTATTTTCATTTATCTAACAGTGTTATGGGTATAGTATAGTGCATCATCTAGTTCCACATATAAGTTCATGTGATCTAGGTATTATTTTGCTAATTTTGAACCTCTTCATAGAGTTCATTATTTTTTTCATGTAGGAGGAGAGCTACTTTGCTCCTCTAATATATAGGTTAAGCTTTGGTATTTGCATCCCACCAATCTATTATCTATAACAATCTTGGTCATATTCACTCTAGTAGCCATTGCACTAATTGTTAGGAGATAATACTTACTAGCGAAACAAGCATTAGAAATAAGTGGTCATGCTAATCATGTTTTTGGTATAAATCATTGGATTCTCACTTAGGACTGCTATATGTTAGGCTATGTGTGAAGGGAAGATTGGTTGTGCAATAAAACTTTCTATATTGTTCCAAGGATTAATATATATTGGGGTTCTGTAAAGTGTGAATGGTTGTGTAATAACATTGTCTATATTGTTTCTACGTACATTAAGATTAATATTGCATGTTTCACGGGCTAAAATCCACATCTGTGGCAGTGGCATTGGTGCCATGCGTACCAGCTCTTCATTGCCACTATTTTTTTGTTTTGGGTTCCATAAATAAGGATTCTTGGATTAGATTTTATGTTTGGGATGCCATAATGTTTATTTATTTCTTTTTTTGTCGTTGCAATACATCATACAACACCGCCAAAGATGGTAGAGAGGACAGGGAAAACTTACAATTTGGGAAAGGTTGGTAATTTATTTGATGTATATACAATTAAAAGATCCCATACATCAAGCCTGTAATAACCTATAAAATGCCAGTTGTTTTTAGTATTTACTTGTAGGATAGCTTATAAACAGTTCATTATTTGGATATTTGTCTTATATTTAAACTAATATATATTTGCAAATATTTTAGATTGAACTTGATTCACTGGAGCTTATGTGTAATGACATCATTAGGAAAATATATTTACACTTCAGGGAAATGCATTTAGTGTATAACTATTTAGGAAGATATATGCAAACTTCAGGGAAATGCATTTAGTGCATAGCAACATTTCTGCAAACAACTTTTGAGTATAGGAATATATAATTTTTGCAAGTAATTGTTTCAGTGTGAGTTAGGTACATTTTTGTAATGTTAGAAGTGGCTAAATGCATTTTTTTTACAATGAGCCAAAATGCATTTTTATTACAATGAGACTATTTGAAAAAATTACAGGGTCATCAGTATCTTTGTTACCTTTTAAACTTCATTTCTAAATTTATCTTCTTGTAAAACAAGTCCATCTAGGATAATGGATCATATGTGTTTGGCATACAACATAGAGTTTCTTTTGCCTATGGCTTTAGAAAAGGCATAACCACATCATAATAATTTTGGTAGTGCTCTTGAGAGAAATTGACAACATATGCTAAAGTTGTTAAAGCAACCTCTTGCATCATCTTCCTTCCTTGAGTGCAAAACAACCATTGATTTTCTCACTATACCATCTACATACGTTAATGTTGAATGAATGGCCTCTTTTTTGGTGTATGCATTTCTTGGTACAATGTTCCACTGCTTTTAAGTGGTTTACTAGTTTTTATTGCTTTACAAATGATTGCATTTCTTCATTTAGCTGAAGTTGTGTTCTTGCTTAGCACTACTCTTATGATGTCTGGGAGTTGACTATGCAACTGTAAGCATAAATTTTTGCATGTATACCCTTTGATTCAATTCTACACTGATTCAATTCTACACCTATTGATATCTACCTGCCTAAGTTTTGTTGACCATATTTGCACTACACCATCACTGTAGAACTAAGTTTTGTTGCAGTGCAACCATTAACTTGTCATATTACAATCCTTCCTTTGCAATGGATTGCATCTCAGTCGAGGAGAGGTAGCATCCTTGAGTATTGAGATTGTGATTATGCCCCCATCTTGTAAAATGCACCACATTAAATAGTGCACGGTGTGCTAAGACAATTTAACACTTGACAATGTACTCATGCAACCATCACAAAAATGAAACCTTGTCTCCTTTACCTTATCTACGGGTGTTTTATCAATGTACAATGGTTAAATTCATGCTTCATTTTTCCTTTTGGTAAAGTGTGCACGGTAAAATTTAGTATTTAATGCATTTCTCCATAAAATCCTTAAACGTATAGATTTAGCATAGTGGATTGATAGAGGAGGTATTGATTTGGAGTAAAATCCCATCATCAATATATGCCTTATTAAAAGTATCAACAATCTTTTGATGTGACCTTAAATGATCTCACGCTCCTATAGAGGTGTTTGCGTTCATTTTGTTGGCAGTTGTTTGAACTCATCCATCCCTCTGTTTCAATGGGAAGATGAAAGGATGCCCCTAGCTGATAAAATTGATGCCATGGAGAAGGAATCCTTTTGCTACCTGTTACTTCTTATAGCTTGACTTTGTGTACCAGATAATGACATACACATATGGACAAAGGCCTTAGAGCTATAAAACAATTTTGAAGCCAAGGTCACATGGATATACATGATGTGAAGCTACAAAAAAATAGTAATGTAGGTAGTTGTCCAGTGTACACAATATTTACATTTTTTCGTTTGTAAACAGTTGAGTTGTTATTTTGTCATGTTTTTAAGTCTGTTAATTACTTAGTTCCATGCTAGTTAACTATGGTTACATCGATTCCCCTTGAAGTCATTAAGCTGTGTTCAACATTAGCTATTTTCAACCAAACTCTCCAAGCTTGCAGAAACCCATATCAACCTTCTTTTAGAAAGAGTAGGGATATCCTTTCAAGTCTACAATGGTGGACATGCTAAATGGTTTAGGAGAAATAGAGTGGACATGCTAGATGGTTTAGGAGAAGACAATGGTGGTTCTTTGGCTTGTGGTTGATATATATGTGACGTTATAGGCTATTTTGTTACCATGACATTCATATGTTGTGCTTTCATTCCACATTAATACTCTTATTCTAAATTTTTGCTATCAGCATTGCCATTAGGTGTGTGTTCCCAGATACATAACAATTGTGTGAAGGAGATTGTTTATTTGTTTATTTCTGGGATTTAATTTTACATTAATACTCATCTTCTAATTGTGTTTTAACATTGCTAGTTGTTGTGTGTTATGAACAATCTCACATATGTAACAATTTCAACAAGGATATGGTCTATAAGGCATTGCATTGATTGTAGGAAAAACATTGCCAATCTAGACATTGGCTTTGCAAATTTAGTTGTTGTCATTGGTGTGCAAGACAATGGGTTGATGTGTTAGCATTTCACCTTGGACTATTACTAATTCATATTGACAGTTTGGGTGTCATGCCTTGTGGGAAATGGTTGTTGTCTTTGTCGTGTTAAAATCTATCTTACTGTAATGGAATTATCCTTATCTTGGCATTTTGTTCCATAAGGGAGTGGTGCCTCTTCCTAACCTAATTGTTGATATACTGCAGGGTGAGTATGCTTGGCCTTCCCCTTTCCTTCTTTATGTAGAAAAGCTAAAAAAATTTGTCTATCAATACTTAGAGTACCCCTTTCACATGCTTACTTGAAATGGACATGTATACCTGCGTGTGCATGCTTCTGTGTATCCATGCAAGCATAGTTGCTTCTATGCACATCAAAACATGTGTGGTGTGTGGGTTAAATTTCAGATATGGGTGCACATAGAAAATCACTATAATATATATATTCATGAAATTATTATTTTTTCATAAAAAAACAAATCCTCGTTGGATTTCCGATAAACAATGCTAAGCTCTGACGAGCTTTCCATGGCTCCGACAATAAATTCGTTGTGCATGCCATTAAATTTTCGACTAACCGTGGCTAAGCTCTGACGAGCAAGCCATGACTTCGACGATGGATCCGACCATATATCCGACGATGAATCTGACATTTAGCAGTTGAAAATATGACAACTCACAGTCAAATTTTCGACACTGTATCCGACGATGGATTCGACATTTAGTAGTCAAAAACCTGACAACTAGCAGTCGAACTTTTAACATCCTATCCGACAACAAGAAGTCGATATTCCAATAGTAGGAAGTCGAAAATCCGACCATAGAACGTTGATATTTTGACGATGGATTCGATGAGTTGAGGTCAAAAATTCGACAACTCATTGATGAAAGACTTCTCCATGTTAGCTTGATACTATGCCAAATTGTTGATAGGTTTCAAATTGAAGTTGAACATCCGATGAATTCCCACCGACGACAAAAAAATACATGGTTGTCGAATAACAGACACGTGTCTGTCGAAGTTTAGACAATGCATTCGTCAGATTTTGGGCTCAAATTTTGTTTTGTTCTCAAAAGATTTTTGTGTCACTTCTATCCACCTGAACTTGTTCCCTTTTATGCACATTGTCAACGGTGCACATATCCGACTAAAATCTTGAATGAACTTCTAGTAAAAACTCGCAAGTCCATGAAAACTTCATACTTATGTCATGTTGGTCGACATAGGCCACTCAAGTATAATCTTGAATTTGTTTGGGTCCATCAACAACCCTTGTCGTGAGATCACAACTCCCAAGTATGTTAATTCTTCTTTCATAAGGGAACACTTTTTTCAGGCTTACCAACAACTTCTCCTCCTATAGTCATTGCAATACTTGTTGAAGGTGTGCCAAATGTTCCTTCTTCGCCTCGATGAAAATTAATATATCATTTGGATAAACAATGATGAACCTCTGTAAAAATCGTTTTAGTACGTCGTTCATTAGCCTCATGAATGTACTAGTTGCATTTGTTAATCCAAATGACATAACCAACCACTCATATAGTCCCTCCTTTTTCTTGAAGGTTGTCTTCCATTAATCACCCTCTCGGATTCTAATATGATGGTAGCCACCCTTCAAATCAATCTTGGTGAAGTATCTGGCTCCACTCAAATAGTCGATTAAGTTGTCCATTATTGGTAATGGAAATTTGTACTTGATGGTAATCTCGTTGATGTCCCTTGAATTGGTGCACATCCTCTATTCTCCTCCTTTATTGGGTGCTAAAATGGGTGGTATTGCAGATGGGATTAATCTTTCTCTGATCAATCCTCTATCCAACAACTCCTGTACCTATCGGTGTCATCCTATGTGGTGCCTTGTTTGGCATACTTGACCTTGGGATTAAGTTGATATGGCATGATATACTCCTTGTCGACATCTAATCGACCAATATATTCTTAAATTCCTTCAATATCTCTTTGACTTCTATCGGGACATCCCCTGTTGGTCGTTCCACACTTAAACCCTTCAGAATGATGGCGAAGAAACAATATTTCTTCTTTTCCTCCTCCAAACACTCCTTGGCTGAACAAATTAACACTCTTTTCTCCCAACAATTGTTTTGACCTTTTTCGTCATCCTCATCCTCCTACAACATAGTTAGTTTTCGTCACATGCCATTCTTCGATACAATAATTGTGTTGGCATGGTCATCGTGGATCATATTCCGATCACATTACCATGGTTGGCCCAACAATAGATGGCAAGCATCCATAGGAATCACATCACACAACACGCTATCCTTTAGACGTTCAATTTTGAATTTAATCAAACCTTGTCTAGTCACCGTCACATGGTGTCCCTTTTGTAGCCATGACACCCTGTAGGGATTTGGGTGTGGTCAACACTTTAGTCACAACTTTTCAATGACCTCCTTCAAGACTATATTTCATGTGCTCCCTCCATCAACAATTGTTAGACAACATCTGTCTGTGATCTTTACCCTCATTCAGAAGATAGACTTTCGTTGTGCTGACTCTTTCTCCTCCTGTCGGGTCGGATAGATTAATGTTAGCTTGGTCGTGAGGTTTTGACCTCCTTCTGCTTTTTCCTTGTCATCGCTGCTTCAAACGACCGAACCCATTTTTTGTGTTGGATTTGTTGTCATTCCGTCATTTGGTCTCCAACTGATTTGCAATGTGCAAATTTTAGGGGAATTTATATGCCTTGTGTCTGACTTCGCAACATTTGTAGTAGACTACAATCAGTTGTTTACTCCATTTCCATCAAAAACTCTATGTCGACGAAGCATACCTCTACCACAAGTCTCTCAAATTTCTCATCTGTATTCTGGTATAGTCTCCTCTCTTTGACTGGTGTCTTCAACGACTTCCCTTTTGGTCCCACTACTTTGTCCTTTGGTCGAGACCGTCCTTCCACCCCTACCATTCATTTCCCCTCTAATTGCTATTGGTTTTCTTGCTAGCTTTTCTTCGACCTTTAGGGCTAACTGATAGGATTCTCTAACCGTCTCGAACCTCGACAGGATGAGCTCATCCCGAATAGCGTATTTCAACCCATTTACATACCTCATGACCACTTCTTCTCCTTCATCGACTTATCTCGATCTAATCGACAATTGATAAAATTCCTTTATGAATTCCTTCATGGTCAACTTCTTTTGTTGCAATTTTTGCAATTTTCTATACAAGGAAATCATATAGTTGGTAGGTAAGAACTTGTCCTTTAACATTGTGACCATTTTGTCCCAAGTTTTAATTTTCTCCTTGGATTTCTTCACTCTGTCGACCTATATGTTGTCTCGTCATAACGAGGCATGACCTTTCAACTTCAAACAAGTAGTTTTCACCCTTTTGGGTTCCTTTATCTGCTCCATGTCAAATTATTTCTCCATTTCTATGATCTAGTCTATCCGTTATTTTGGGTTCATACTTCTTGAGTAGGTAGGCACGCCCATCTTGGCCTTACCCCTCATATTCGACAAGACTTTTTGTAGTCTATCTTTTGGTTCATTTGATTCCTCTTCTTCCTCTGGAGCATTTGCTTCCTCAACCTCCTCATCACCATGATCGAGGGCTTCTGGGATATAACCTCACTGCTATGCCTCCTTCATCACTACCAGTTCATTCTTTAATGTCCTCATTGTCTGACACATTCCTAAAAGGTTTCACAGTCGATCACGGCCCTTGCGCCTTCATGCGGTCTTTTCCCACGAACATTAACACCTCAATGAGCCATCTCCTGCTCAGTCAACCAACACACCCTTTTCTAATCGTTCTAGGATTATCACTTCCCCTGCAACTCTATCCAACCACAGCTGGAGTTGCTTTCAACCGTCCAATCGCAACCGGACTTCCCTCGCAGGAAAATTTCTTGCTCTGATACCAAACTGATAGCAACTACCTTAGTGAAAGGCGTTGTTAGATCAAAGTACATAACAAAAATGAAGTGAACGTCCACACAATCACACAGACACACTAAACTACCAATAAATATGGCTTCTATTTAATTCATCAACTTAAAATTACATGTAAGTTTACAAGCAAAGTCGATGATCTATGTTAGTCGGGTTGACAATCAGTAACACAACAGTACTCAACAAGTTCCTTGCACAAGGGACAACAACCACTTTTTTCTTTGAAATTATGTATTTATGGCCTTCGTGCCTTGGTCAAACATTCTTTTGGGATCTCTTGGATATCTCTAGGCAGTGCGCACCTTCCTTAGTAATCCCCTGCAACTGCTTCCTCTCCTTGTGCCACTTGGCCTAGTTCAACAACCGCCATAACTGCTCATTAACTTCTGCAACTACCCTCCGTATTGGCGCTGTAACTCCATTTCTGGTTGTCTATACTGACTATCTGCGGTCTCCCGACAAATTGGTCGTCTTTCGACTGCTTGCTTCTAGAGCCATCCATTTGTCGGAATAACCTCGGGTCGTTCTCATCTCTAACAACTCCTTGTTTTCAGTCGATTTCCTCCGTGACTAATCTTTGCCTTGACTGATTTGCTTCTAGTCAATTGTCCGACTTTCCTGGCCTCGACTATAAGATCTTTGTTTGCCTAAAGGTCATCGGCCTCTCCCCTAGATGACTCTTGTCTCCTATTGACGACTATTCAACCTGGGTCCAAATGCCCTGCACCAAATACGGTTCCAAATATCTATGAATAACATCTGGAATATGATAGCTTCATGCACATTTTGGTTTTCAATTATACAATCTTTGTATATATATAATTGATGTAGGAGAAGTCGATTTACTGGCATTGTAGTTATGTTTAATTGTATGATTTAAACGTCTGAACAAATAACTTCTTCTAGATGATCTCCTTATGGCCAACGTGGTTTCCTTAGTGGCAGGTCAGCCATAAGAATTTTGTAAATTTGACATTTTGATAGTAATAAAAAGATTCAACAACTTATCAACAAAAAATGTCAAATCAACTTTTCATATATATATAATCAACTTAAATCTATGTTAACCTTGAATCTACCAATTTCCTAAAGGGTGATGAATTCCTTCAAAATGCAAAAGTAAAAAAAAATTGCATGTGAGAAAGATTTGATTCCTCCTAACTCTTGATAAATCCAAGCTTGACCTCGTCTAATGTAAAAAAATGGTTTTTGTAAGATTATTCACTTCATAAAACATCTAAGAATAAAAAGACATTATTTAATAGGATTGTAAATATTAAAGAAATCTAATTTTTTTAAAATTATGTTAAAAATTAAAAAGACCAAATGTTATGGTTGAAAATTTCATTAATTTAATAAACTATAATTTTAAACAAAATCCCTGCCTAATTCGATTGAAAAGAAAATTTCTAAATTATTTCAATGAGATTTTTTTTCTAAACAATTTGATGAGTTAACAATAAAATACAATTCTAAACAATCCCAAAGTTTGACAAAAGGGCTCCAGGGTTTTTGTAAACGAAAACATTTTTAGGGTTTTATATCGCCAAGCTTTACTTGCAAGGGTTTTGTTTTCCTGGATTTATAGGTTTTGTCTTTGTTGATGTAAATCTGAACTTGGGCGGTGTAATGGAGAGCAAGCAGCAGCTAGTTCCTTTCTCCATTGCGAACGGAAACAGTAATAATTCTGCTGATACGAAGGTGCTGTTTTAAACCCCTCTACCGTTGTTGGATTTGTTAGATATTTAGCAGAATAGTGACCGCCACTATTTTCACCTTTTTACTCTTTGAACGCCTTGATTGCTATATTTATTTAGACTACAAATGGTATCCTTTCTATCAAGGTCTGGTATGGAGTTCTTTTTAGCTATAATACCCTTTATTTTCTTTTCCGTTTAATTCATGTCAAATGCGGGCGATGATGACGAATAACATATCTCGATGCTTACGATTCTCTAATGCGTTTCGTTGGTGACAAGCATTTGTGCGTGTCTGAGCCCTGCCATTGAATATACTACTAGCAGCAAAGCACATATGAGTAACATCTTGATTGACAGGGTAATTACAGAGTTTCTTTTCAGCTTTACTGAGGAGGGTTTAGTCCATTATGTAGGTGAGGCGGGCATTTTCATAAATGCTTTCTGTATATGTGTTTTGTTTATTTTAGTTTGAAATGCATTGAATTTTGGTTCACTTAAATGTGATGAAGATTATTTCTAGGAGTTGTCCATTATGTAGGTGAGGCAGACGTTTTCATAAATGTTTTCTGTACATGCATTTTGATTATTTTAGTTTGAAATGCATTGCATTTTGGTTCACTGAAATGTGATGATAACTAACATTGGCATTGACTATTTCTATGACACTATGGCAAAGCCAATTTACGCTTGGATTAATATATCTGCGGTGTCATCCTTAAGAAGGGACTTCAGTAAATTACATTTTCCATTTTTATGGAAATATATGAGAATCTGCTTTCTCTATTATCCATTTTCCTGAAAAGAAGGAAAGGAATTGTCTGGATTATCAGGGTATTTTATACTAGGATAGATTTATCTTAAAATTGGATCCATCAAGCATTCAGAGGGATCTAATATTTTTGGAGGTGTAAATATTTTTATCTTAAATTTTTTATATTTTTTATAAGTTTAGGCAAAATTTACACTTTCAAAAATTTGATCCTCTTTATGCTTGATTGATTAGGGTTCAAGATGGTTTTATATTAGTTTTAATTCTTTTATTTTATAAGCTGACATTAATTAATTAATTTATTTGGTTTTAATATTTTATTTTACCAGCCCACATGATATTTTTTAATTGTTTTTATTTTTTTATTTTTGGTAATATATAGTTAGGCTAGTTATGTGACAACATCTCCCCTTTACTGGGCTGTAGAGAACCCCACTACTCTCAGTGCAACAAGAAAGAACTAATTTATTTGGTTTTAATATTTTATTTTACCAGTCCACATGATATTTTTTAATTGTTTTTATTTTTTATTTTTGGTAGCATATAGTTACCCTAGTTATGTGACAACATCTCCCCTCTACTGGGCTGTAGAGTACCTCACTACTCTCAATGCAACAAGAAAGAAAAAAGGCTAATAAATTTGAAATTTTTTCAATTCATCAGTAGCGGGTTCTCCACTAGTATAGTTTTTTAAGCCCCTTTTTCTATAAAGCAACATTGAAAAGTCCCATTATATTCAGTACTGTGGGTCAATAGCATAATTAGATTTATATGATAATTGAAGGCTCAGTGGCAGAGATTGTTTTAACTGTTCTGGGAACCCGGTTGATCAGGTTTTATGAATCCATTAAGACTACCCTAAATCCCATTAGGGACTGGTTTGAAGGCTCAGATTTCTCATACATTAGTCTCTGTGGGTTTAGAGGAATTCCCTTGTGCAGTTACCATGTAAGTGATATTTTAGCTCAGAAAGAGATCTGTAGGCAGGTCAAGGGGGTGAACCCTGATTGGAGTGATTGTAGACTTAAGGCTACAGCATGTAATAGACAGTTTAAGGATTAGAGGTGAGAAATTCAAGCAAGCGTAAGTTGTTAACTATCTATGCCAATAAGGTAATTTGGCCTGATGGCTCTGTTCCTTCCATTACATCCTTAAGATCTAAACCTATACACCCAGCCATTTTACGCGGTATGAAAAGCACTAATATTTTATTTTTGGACTATAAGCTCCATATCCCTTTTCAATCAAGTTGGATAAACATATTGCAAGGCATGAAGTTGTATCTGGCACTGTTGCAGGTGCTTGAACCAGCTAAGACAGCCATGTCAATTGAGAATGCAGATGCTCGTTAAGAGCATAACCAATGCTTTAAAACTTGGACTTGGACTTGGCTGAGGGTCAACTCAGACTCGGAATTGGTTGTTGAGGGTCAACTTGGAGTTGGACTCAGAATGGAAAAAATTTTAATGGAAAATTTAATGAGTTTTATTAAAAATACATAAAATCTGAATATTTTACTGGAAAAAATTATTTTAAAGATTCTAAAGCATCAGAGACAAAATATGCAAAGTCTGCTCATGTCTATACCATATAAAATGGTGAATATATCAAAATGAGTGTCCAGGGGTTTCTAAGGGTGCTGAATCCATTTCTACCATCAAAATTGCAATTAAAACACAGTCAACTTTAGATTTTGCAAAGTAAAAAACGTCGGATTCCAGAAAAAATGGCCGTCCGGCCCAATCATCGAAGTTTTAGACAGTTCCATAAAATACATAATCAATAAAGCTTTAGATGGCCTCTAGTATCCAAAACTCAATGTGCTACAGGGTACTAGTCTACTACAAATCACTGATCAAACAAGATCAATCATCAAACGTATCACCATTGTTGGAAGAGTGGGATCCTTGACATGAGCTACAGGACCATCTTTTTGCATCTCTATACTTCGCAGGGGGCTTGTAGTTGAAGAGTTAGGGTGATTTTTGGTGTCTTTAGATGGTTTAATGGGCTTGTCTTTGGTTCAGTGCAGTACACTTAATTGGAATTTTGAAACATCCTGAAACAATTAATGATAATATACAAAATTTAAGTAAAGCTTTTAAGAGTTTTATGTTTTTAGTTCCGGTTAGATTCTGTCACTCTCAAGCAAGTTGGTTTTCATCCCAAATACTGCTGTGATCTGTAGGAATCCTGCAAATCAGGTTGACTTGGTAAATGAAGCAGTTTAGAGTCTTAGGGTATAGGTTTTTAGGTCAAACGTTTAAAAAAAATTGGATTTAAGTATGTCTGTGTGAGCTGTCCAGTCACCCATTGACTCAGTTGAGTAAGTATTGACTTAGCTGTTGACTGCTTTGGTATCAAACAGGCTGAGTCAATGTTTGATTACGCTGGTTCGGTACCAAACCGCTCACCCAAATTGGTACAAGGACCGAGTCAATACGTAGAAAGAGGCTGAAGCTTAGCCGTTGGGTATGAGTAAATACTTCCAAATTTATGATTACTCATGTAATATGAAAGATAGAGTCGCAATTTATAATTTATGGGAAAGCTGCAATATGGATGGATCTTAAGTTAGTAAAACATGTTTGTGAAAAGAGTCAGCTGGAAGCAGTTTAAGAATTTCCTTGAACAAAAGTACCTTTCAGAGAGTATTTTGATGAAAAAATTAAAGAATTTCATAAACTGAAATTAGAGTCTGAGTTGACCACGTATGAAAACACTGAGCATAACACAACCCCTGACCCACCTGAGTCATCTAAAGTGAGAAAAGGTAGCAGATTAAGCAACCTGGGAGGAGGTGAAGATGACGGAGTTGACAAAATCTTGGAAGAGGAAGCATTCCTTTTCCACTTTAAAATGAGAACGGAATGATTATGGAAATCTAACTCCTCTCCGGTGTAGGTTTATCACTGTAGATTGTGTAGCATTCCAACTTCTAGAAGAGAGACAGTAGAGGAGGAACGAACCAACAACTGAGTAGCAGGAGATGTAGAAGAACAACAAAGTCTGTATTAAATTATCTATCACAAGGATGTCAAGATTATTGAGCACACTCTAAGGCCAAAACCTCAAAGGCAAGCTAGCGAGTAAGAGGGGCCTTGTATATATAATATATATAGAAAAGGCAAAGGCAAGAATCTCAACATTACAGAGTAAAATTAGACAGTTCATCTAGAGCTTTTCATGCTGTTTAGTGAACCGAATGCCTTGGAACGTTTGCATTGGAGAAGGAAGAAAATCCAAGAAAAGGTGTAGATTACTGGAGGCTACATGCACAGTAGAAATGGTTGAAGCCACTGCACATGTTAGATAAGTTAAGAGTAGTGGTGGCTGATACCCAATATTCAATGTAAGTTGTGAGTGGCTGAAAGCAGAGGTTAGTATTTATGTTTTAATTTTAATAAAATGTAAATTTTGCATATAATGATCAGTGGAGGACATGATTAAACTGAAATTAGATGCACAAAATAATTAACAAAGAAAATTAAGTAATCCATGAAACGACCTGTGCTAATAAATCTTATATAAACAAAGTAACGAATACTTCATATCATTGTTGAACTGGTCAAGGTTTTGCTGCCAACTGGTTAAAAGAGAACCCTTGTGTTCAGAATTCTTATATTAATAGAGCAATGGATACTTCATATCATTGTTGAACACGTAGTCAAGGCTTTGCTGCCAACTGGCTAAAAGAGAACCCTTCTGTTCGGAATTCTTATATTAATAGAGCAATGGATACTTCATATCATTGTTGAACAAGTGGTTAAAGTCAAGCTGACAACTTGTCTTTGCCATTGTAATATTGAGTTCATTGCTTGTAAGCAAAAAAAATTGCTTTACTGTAAAATACATTTATTTAAATTATATAAAATAATTAACATGATTGTTAAGCAACTATACTTAATCTTAAAAGATACCAATAAAATATGGAGTAAGCTATTTACCCGACCATTTGCACCGGGGCCCACTTGAGTCCGGGGTGATAGATTACTCCGTTATCTTTTAGTGATAGTGAGACCAAGAACAACAGATTCTGCTTCTTTTCTTGCATTTTTATTGCAGATCAATTCTACAACAAACTATTACACTCAGGTATAATGCAATAATGAAAAATACTAATTTACCAAATCAAATTAAATCTACAGACTGAACCGATCTAAACCTAATCCGAAATTGTGTTCTAAAAACTTGTAATTTGAAATTCAATTGTTATGGATTTGATAACGCCAATGTTCTATGTGTATGCTAGTTTAAAACTTTAACCTCCCTGATNGATCGGGTTCCATAAAACAAACAAAGGAGTTGATTAATTGTTACAAGGAAGTTGGTAAAACGTTCCAAGTTTTAGATCTTTCCAGTTATTTTTATGGAGTTTACTAAAATTATACAGTTCTAAACATACATTTGCAATTTTCATAAAAATTTCAATCAAAACTTACAATTTTAAACTTGCTCTTAAAAAGCAAGAATTTCCATGGCTAAATTTATGGATGGATGAATTCGAGAGGGCACTTGGTGTGAAAGTAGGTATTGGAATTGGTTGTTTTTGGTCTCATGGAAAGGTAATGGAGTAAGCTATCACCCACGACATCAAGAGGGCCTGGTGCAAATGGTCGAGTAGATAGCGGAAATTTAAATCATAAAATAAATTTAATTTCTTTTCAATCCAATGATTGAAAGTTTAATAGATTACTAGATCTGTTGTATGGGAAATGCAAAGTTTTAATAAAATTGTAAGTATGGGAAATGCAACTTATTAATTTGTTGTCATGAAAATTAATTTCAAAAATGTTTATGTTATAAAATTGTAAGTATGGGAAATGCAATTTATTTGTTTATTTGTTTTGAATTTGGGAGCTAATCTATTGAAATAAAATAGTGATACAGTCTATAGTACAAAACTGAGAATCTATCTTGTAAACAAGAAAAAGAAAAAAGAAAAGGCCAGTCTGCCCAAGAAGGGAAAACGAACCGTTGTTTCAAAGATCCTTCCTCTGAGAGGGAAAACAAATCTTAAAAAGATAGAACTTATATGGTTTGCAAAAATATTTTTTGAGAGCATAATGATAATAAAATGGTGTTAAAAAACAAGACCGCAGAGCAATAACAGTTATACAATTAAATCATTAAATAAGATGCAAAACACATTAAACACATTACATAGAGACACAGATATAACGTGGTTCACCCAAACGATGGGCTACGTCCACATAGGAATTGCTAGTCCTTTTATTACCGTCCATAAAGATGAAGGGATATAACCTGCAACAATACTGCTGCACTTTCTCTTCACGCTCTCACAGTCTCTCTCACACAATCACAGAGATTGCTTACAATGTTACAATACAATACAACTGTTTTACAATGTTTTCTTTAATAGGGGAAATACCATGGGAAAATACTACGGTTAACCCAATACCATGGGTCCGCAAAATTGTTGGCCAACAAACATCCCAAGATTTTTTCTTGGGGGCTTCGCCCTTGAAGCCCCATTTCTTAGGGGCGCAGCCCTCGAACCCCTGTATCTCGAGGGCGTTGTCCACAAACCCCATTTTTTAGGGCACTGCGTCGAACCCCAAAGTCGGGGAACGAGTGTACAATAAATTTGGGGTACAAGCACAGCTGAATAATATCTCTGGATCTAGAAGATCAAGCTCCACAACCAACAAATGGGTATCTAGATTCCCAAACACTGTCAAAAAGGAGAAAGCCTAACTAACGCATAA
This sequence comes from Pseudotsuga menziesii, assembly GCA_001517045.1. NCBI lineage: Eukaryota > Viridiplantae > Streptophyta > Pinopsida > Pinales > Pinaceae > Pseudotsuga > Pseudotsuga menziesii. The sequence goes on along the minus strand of LPNX011131209.1, from coordinate 853,249 downwards.
AAACTTGGCCTAAAAGTTTATGTAGGGCTCCTCTACAATGGGTGTCCCAAAGCCAGAGCTTAGCTACGTGTTTGGAGGATCATACTTGTTGCTATGGTCATCATCCTCACTGTCGGAGTTGTCTTCACCACTGGAGTTGTCGTTGTTGTTGGAAGCGTCATCGTTGCTGGAGGGGGTTATGCTTAACCGAAAGAGGCTCAGACTTCCGAAAAGTCCGCTGCGGTGTTAGTTTTGCCAGCTGTGGTGCTGGACATTCTTCGCTGCGGTGGAGGCTCAATATCCATGGGTGCAACAGGTGGGTCAGCGTGAGGGATAGCAACTGGAATGCCCGAGGGGGTCGAGGTGATGGAGGGAACAAGAAGGACAGAGGGAGCTGGAATGGCGTTGGGGATTGGAGGCGTAAGTTGAAGGGTGGTGGAACGAAGGATGAGGCGGACCAAGAAGTTTTTCCCCACCCAATAATGCCTCCTGTGCTTAGTTGTCTGGTTAGCAGCAGAGAGAGAGAGTCGGTTAACTCGTCTTCCCAATAATCAAACATGAGACGAAGGGAGGCAAGGATCTCCACGTTGTAGCCCTTTTGAATTAACTTGAGCGTTGAAGTTGATGGCTTATTGGCTGGGGCGCCTTGACCTGCACAACGTCGTCTAGGTGTAGCCCTCTGCCTGCGTGACATAATGCAAACTGTGGGCAGAGAAGCGAGGAGCAGAGTGTCTGAAGGATACAACACCGAGGGAGCGACACTGGGTCGAGGATCAGAGTGACCGAAGAGAGCAGACGTGAACATGAGCCAGCAGGTCGAGTCAAGAATGAATGTCAGATTGCTTGTATCAAAAACTCAGCAGCGTAGTTCCATAGGCGCAATGATGCTGGCCATCATTGTGTTGATGTAAGTGTACCACCAAATGGCGACAAGGAGGACGCGTACCTTGAAAGAGTTATGATGTGCAACCATCGAGGAGGTTGACAACCGACGCATTGAATGCAAGGTAGTGACGTCAGGGTGGTGACAACGGGGTGCAGTTATGTGCCTCGTGAGTCAAGCTTTGAGGTCTGGTTGGCCTGATGTCACCCGCATTCGGGGGGAAATGCAACCTATTAATTTTTAGTCATGAAAATAAATAAATTTTTATAATTTTATGTTATTAAATTTTAAGTATGGGAAATGTAGCTCATTATAAAAATAAATTCAAAAAATGTTTTATGATGGGGAAATCATAAATTTGAGTTTGGAAATCAACTCCTTTAAATTTAATAAAGAAAGTTTAGTAGATGTTTAGATCTCAAAGAACAAAAGTAAAAGAATGACAACAAAAAGTATGAACCAACAAACCCCATCTAATTTCTATTAAAATATTATGTTTATATATTTATAGTATTACAAGAATATTTCAAATACACATGTAGTTGGAAAATTACTATGTCAAGTTGTGTTGTTATAATGTATGTATGTTTGAACATAGGGCTTGGGTGATGGTTGGCATTCCTAGCTGTAGGTGTATGTGCATACAAGTTGTTAAGTATGTGCATTAATTGAGTGTGTGCATGCATTGTTGAGGTGCGTGAGTGTTGTTGAAAACGTGGTACACTTGGTGTTCTTTGTACAAAATGCCTCATGACCTCATCAAAAGGTTTATGTACCTTGGTGTTGTTGGGGCACAAAGGTTGGCTTGGTTGGAAGTTGCGAACACAAAGGATAAGCTCTGGTTTGTAGGCATGATGTTATGGGTTGAATAATCATCGTCATGCTTGAAATAGAAGGAACACCAAAAGCTAACCTTAAAATAGTAAGTACATTAAAACGCAGTTTTAGAAGATGTTAGAGAAAGGAGTTAGATAATGATGGGGCAAAGGAGATACAATTTACTTTCTATCAAACTAATTGTACAACCATGACCCTAATATAATGTGATATATAATAAACTAGCCATGATAAGCATTGCCTCAATAAAAAGTTGCGAGGACTATTGGTGGTTTGTTGTATGATAGGTGGCATTGCTTTACATGCATCACATGTCATAATATAAGTGTTAGACATGGGATTCAATTGTATTCTACGGGCCCTTTGTGTTACTATAATGTTGTTGTATGGGTCATACTACACTTACTATCATCACTTGTATGGCATTATCCTTGAACATTTACTTTGTGCGACTACATTTATTCTCTTCCACAATAAACCATTCCTCATTAAATCAAGCATGCTTGAATACCTTGGTTTAATCTATATTGTGTAAGTCAATAAATAACGAGGTTGTTTAAATTTAGGGTATTGTAAAAAAAATATTTAAGGCATTTTAATGTTTCTTAATTATTATCTTTGACATGGATAGAGCATTAGGTAGAGCAACAACTATTTTCTTTCTTATTTTAGAACATAACCATAAAAAGCTCCATATATGAAGGATGCACTTCAAAGCCCTTTGTTGCTGAATATTTAATAGACAGGGCTTCAAAGCTCTAAGTTGTTAGATATTTAAGAAAAAGGTTATCATCACCTCCATGTTAGGTTTTTGCCATGTTAGCTTTTTGCTAAGAATGTACAAATAGGCATCTAACCAACTCCTATTTTATCTTTTGTATGTCAATTTGGTGTCGGCTCATATTTTGGAAATTGATGTTTTAGCTATTACCCACAAACAATAAACAATAATAATGCTCCATAAATGGAGGTGTTTCAAAGCCTTATGTTTTTGGATACTTAAGAGAAGGAGGTGTTTCAAAGCTCCATGCTGGATATTTAAGAGAAGGGATATCATCACCACTATATGGACTTTTCACTTTTTGTTAAAATGTGTACGATTGGTCATTTAACTATTTTTTGGTCTTCATTTAGAACATAAACATTAATACTATAGAAGGTGTTTTAAAGCCTTATGTTGTAGTATATTTTTTAACAAAAAAAAATGAATGTATAGGTGTTTATATTTTGGTTTGTAGGCATGATGTTATGGGTTGAATATTCATCATTATGCTTGAAATAGAAAGGAACACCAAAAGCTAACTTTAAAATAGTAATTACATTAAAACCTAGTTCTAGAAGATGTTAGAGAAAGGAGTTAGATAATGATGGGGCAAAGGATATACAATTTACTTCTATCAAACTAATTGTACAACCATGACCCTAATATAATAAACTAGCCATGATAAACATGGCCTCAATAAAAAGTTGCAAGGACTATTTGTGGTTTGTTGTATTATAGGTGGCATTGCTTTACATGCATCACATGTCATAATATAGGTGTGAAACATGGGATTCAATTGTATGGGCCCTTTGTGTTACTATCATGTTGTTGTATGGGTCATACTACACTTACTATCATCACTTGTATGGCATTATCCTTGAACATTTACTTTGTGCGACTACATTTATTCTCTTCCATAATAAACCATTCCCCATTAAATCAAGCATTCTTGAATACCTTGGTTTAATCTGTAATGTGTAAGTCAATAAATAACGAGGTTGTTTAAATTTAGAGTATTGTTAAAAAAGTATTTAAGGCATTTTAATGTTTCTTCATTATTATCTTTGACATGGATAGAGCATTAGGTGGGGCAACAACTATTTTCTTTCTTATTTTAGAACATAACAATAAAAGAGCTCCATATATGAAGGATGCGTTTCAAAGGCCTTTGTTGCTGAATATTTAACAGAAAGGGCTTCAAAGCTCTAAGTTGTTAGATATTTAAGAAAATGGTTATCATCACCTCCATGTAAGCTTTTTGCCATGTTAGCTTTTTGCTAAGAATGTACAAATAGGCATCTAACCAACCCCTATTTTATCTTTTGTATGTCAATTTGGTGTCAGCGCATATTTTGTAAATTGATGTTTTAGCTATTACCCACAAACAATAAACAATAATAATGCTCCATATATGGAGGTGTTTCAAAGCCTTATGTTTTTGGGTACGTGAGAGAAGGAGGTGTTTCAAAGCCCCATGTTGGATATTTAAGAGAAGGGACATTGACTTTTCACTTTTTGTTAAAATGTGTAAGATTGGACATTTAACTATTTTTTGGTCTTCATTTGGAACATAAACATTATAACTGTAGAAGGTGTTTCAAAGCTTCATGTTGTTGTATATTTTTTAACAAAAAAATGAATGTATAGGTGATACTAAACCTACATTCAATTTTTTGTTAAAAATATATAAATAGACATTAATCATCTCACATTTTATATTTTGTATGTTAGTTTAATGTTGGTTCATATTTTGTATATGTAACAAAAAGCATTGTTGCATAGTTTATTGTGCATATTTCTTTTATTTTGTTGTGTTGCGGCTACATTTTATTTTATTATTAAACAAGGTATTATAGCCTTTATGAGCATGACTTCTCACATGAGGCATTCATCATGTGTTTTTTTTCAATAAAACCAATGTAGATCCACGTTAAACTTGGATCTACCCAGCATCGAAAGGGATCAAATTCTTGAGGTGTACTTTTTTTTTAATCTTTTCTGTGTAAAAAATTTAAGATAGAAAAAAATCTACACGTCAAGAAACTGGATCTCTCTCTGTCCTCAATAGATCCTCGTTTTAATTTTTTTATTTTATGAGCTCACATGAATTTTTTTAATTATTTTTTATTTTTGATAAGTTATGAGTTGACATGAATTTTTTTGATTACTTTCTTTTTTGGGAACATTATGTTATGTAAGTAACATGGCAACATCTCTCGATCTGGGGTTGAGACAACCTCGCTACTCTCGATGCAATAACTACAACTTTTTTTTGGTGAAAAAAAGAGTCATTTATGGTTATTAGATTTCTACTAATTAACCTTTGCAGATTAGAACATTGTAGTAGACAATAAACATTGAATTGAATGAGTTTGCAAAGGAGTTTATAGTGATGTTGAAGCATGAAGATTTCAAATCTTCTGTCCATATGCATTTTGTTAACTATTAGGAGGAAATACATTTTTGTTGTTGCATTTATACTCTTAAAGGAATACCATTCTTGTATTAGTTTGGATGATTAGATCTATATCATGCATGATCGAATCAATAACTATTACGCATGCAAATCATGATTGTGGAGAATATTTGGACCGGATTTAAAGTAAATTGTCATTATACACTCTTGCTACTTTTAATCCATGAAATAGTGAAATTAGGTCTAATTGGAAAAAGTGTGAAGAATTAAGAGGTGAGAGGAATCAATGAAGAATGTTTAAAAAGGTGATTGCGGTCTACCTTTAAGTACAAATACAATTTATTACTATAGGCTACCTCCAAGTATGAGAATAGTTTTGGCACCCAAAGCTTTTGCTTATGTGAGTTTTGTAGATGTGCTAAAATTATAAATCTTAGCTTCCACCAATGGAAGAGTCAGTGAGACAATTTAATGTTGTTTGTATGTCTGCATTGATGGTTAGATGTATTAGTAGCTTTTATTGTGAAGTAGCCCTCATTGGTTGGATGTCAGCTGTAGAGTGTTACATAAGCACTGAAATTGAGTAACAAATGGATAACTAACTTGTGCCAACATCTCAATTACTTATCATCAATGCATTCCTCATCAATGGTTTAAATGAGATCGTGGAACATCTAGCAATAGCTAATACCCACTACTCTTTATGTTTAATTTTTTTTTCTCTCTTTTAAAGTGTCTCATAATACCTCTTTATAAATTTGTCAATTTATTTTTAAGTGACTCAATGCCTATTCAAAAAATCACAGTGAATTTCTGTTTGCTTTAGCTTTGTCTTGAAACAAATTTGTCACCATTAATTCACAAGGATAACTTTTAACTAATAATTTAATATGATAAGCCCCCTTCAAAATGTTCCATATGGTAAAACATTTGCATAACTAAAGAGCGAGCAGTGATTTACCTAGAGAGGCCTTCCTCTGAAGATCAAAACGCATAGAACCATATGTTTTTTTTAATCACGTGCTTAATTAATAGTTTTCACATCCTTTAGGGACACATACCTAATCACCACTCCACCATTAATGCACTCATTCAACATTGGCCATAACACAAAACATTTCTATAATTGACAAACTAACATATCCTAGCAGCAATTTTCAACTAACAAATTCTTAGTGAACAACCACAAAAACTACATTCATAGCAACATGCCAACAATTAATATATTTACGTTGGTATATATAAATGATTACTATTATACTTTTTTTTTACCATTAAAGAAAAATAAAAAATAGAAGTATTGATTGAAACAAAATCGCTCAAGAATCTCTTCCATTTTTTGAATGAAAAACTAACGATCCAAGTACAATTCCAAGAATAAAATCCTTATCAACATAATTGGCTATTTAATGAAAGTATATGCTATATGTACTGCATTATCCTTGTTAGGTTTTTGGGTTACTCCAAAAGTGTTTTCACCTTGCTAAGAGAGCACCATGTCTCCTAACCCCTTAGTGATGCTTCATGGACACATAGATGGCTTAATGTGGGTGAATATTTGACCTTCGCTAGAGATGGTATGGATCCCTTACCTAGGAGGTTGATACCCTAGTTGGATTCTTGACTAACCCATCGGGTTCACAGAATGGGGGTGCCAATTACTGATCTAGAAGAGGTACCTGCCTAGGAGGAGCAATTGTATCTTGGAGGAGGGCACTTAACACTTGGAGTTTGAGACCATGTGATACAAGGAATGTGGTGTATGTATGGGACCTTGGTTGGTTCATGATGGACATGCATATGTGGAGGTGGCTTGCTTTTAATTTTCTATATTTTGATTGGATGCTTATGTGATTTTCTTCTTTGGAGTGTTGGAGGCCTTGTTATATGGCTTACTTGCTTGGACTACATAAGATATTACCATCCCCAAAATGTATTGTAAATAAGAAATGAATTAAAAACAAATTAAAAATGAACTAAAAGTTAATTAACATCACTAATTAGGTATTTAGTCAAACCCCTATTTTCACCTGGTTTTTTTTATTATTAATTAATTTATTTTATTTTCTGGTTGCACAAGAAACAATGTGGAGTTTGGCACAAGATTCGATGTGGGGTTAATTCAAAATTTTCTAAAGCGGGTAACAATGGAAAAATCCCTCCAATTGCATTTTTTTTATTTTCCCCAATCAGACCCAAAATATGTTTGCAAACGAGATCTTTGTATTTTTTGAATCTACCTTGCTTGAGCGAAATCTATGAGCCTGTCACTAGGTCTATGATCAAACCAAATAGGATTTTGTTGAATTCCTTTGAAGAAAATTGATGTTATCATGATTGATTGGTAATAATTTTTTTTTTCCAATTTTGTGTGCCCTAAGTTATATTGTTTCAAATCTGTTTTATGTTTCAGAGCCGATTGTAAGTATAGAGGAACATTTTATTGCTTACAAATATGCATCGTAGATGAACCCTCTATTGCTTAAATTTTTTTTTACATATTTTGTTTTATATCTTACCTTGAACAAAATATGCAAAGTTGTGTCGTGTTTTAGGTTTTACCCAACTTGAATGAAATATGTTAACTCATCAACGCATCAGCTCTCCGATCAAACCAAATTGAATTGCGTTGAAATCCTCTGAGCAAAATTGATTGTGTAGTGATACGACTAGTAAGTATTTTTTTTCTAGTTTTACGTGCTTAAATTTTTTTACATTCTTACCCTACCTGAACAAAATCCATGAACCCATCAAAAGGTCTGAGATCAAACGAAAATGGATTGCGTTTAAATCTTATGAAAAAAAATCATGGTAATTGATTGACAATATTTATTTTTTTCCGTTAATCGATTAGTGTAACGATGGACTGCTTATCGACCAATTGATTCAACGCACCAGGTCTATGATCAAACCAAATTGGACCTCCTTGAAATCCTTTGAGCAAAATCAATGGTGTAGTAGTGATAAGATTTTTTTTCTTAAGTTTTTTGTGCTTAAAAAAATTACAATCTTACCCTGCTTGAACAAAATCTACAAACCCATCAACAACAGGTTTGTGATAAAACCTAAATTGATTGCCTTGAAATGTTATGAAGAAAGTTGATGGTACATTGATAGACTAATATATTTTTTTGTCTTTTTTCTGTTAATCGACTGGTGCAATAATGGACCGCTTTTCGACCAATTGACTGTTGTTTCACTTTATATGATAAAATTCTACCAACTCCAAGTATGATATGAATGATAAGACTCTTTTTTGGATTCTCCCAATATCAATATCTCTCTTTTCTTGATTGTTGCACATTTTATTGATAACAATCCAAGAGTTCCCAAAGTCAATCTATTCTTTTTTCCCAGTCCCCAAGCAAACAATAGATGATATTTCCACCTAGGTCAAAGATAACTGCTCCCCCCTGCCACCCATGTGCAATTTTGTATTTAAGTAGTCTATAAAATAATTTATCAGATACTGTATATGTAGAGTAATTAGCTTTTTCCTTTATTATGTGCTGCAGAAATTAGTTTGGACCATCTATATGCAAATATAAAAGCTTGGTTGGAAGGAGAAAAGAGATTGAAGGTTTTTAACAAAGGTTTGAATTTATGTAGTACTTATATTATGCTCCCTTTTTGAATTTTAAAGCATTTTGATTGGATAATACATGATGACATGGAATTTGTATTATTTTTGGAAGGCCCATTTGAAATTGAAATTTCCTCATAATATAAATACTATTATATTCCGAAAATAGTATTTAAGAAGAGCAATTGTATCAAATTTTTTTTAGGTATTTCTTGTTTTTGGGGTAGCGGGATCCGTCAAAAGTATGCCGAGTGGGTACTCATTGGATGCGGAATTTAATTCCGCATCCAATGAGCTTCCATGGTCGAAATTTGAGTAAAAGCACAAGGAGATATGTCGAAAATACGAACAAAAAAAGTAGTTTTTCTTTTCTTCCAACAAAATTAATAAATATTATTTTGTTATTTTAACTATTATTTTATTAATTTTCCTTAGGAGGCCCACTTTGAGTTGAAATTTCCTCTAATGTGAGAAAATAGTTTAGAAGAAATCATTATCTACAAAGTTATAGATGAGTCACATACATGAAATGTAGATTTGACAACGTTGTTTCCTTGATGATCCAATTCTTTACACTGTTAGTACCAATGACACATGGACACATACTATGGATGATGTCCTCTTCCTGTTCAAATGGTATATGCAGATGAAAGTGGAAAGCTTATGTTGCACCATCCTTCACTTTCTGAAATAAAATCACAATTACTTTCAAGTGGGCCAGATGAAAATAATAATAAAATAGTCAACCACAGTCATCAAGTGAGGGTTTTATATGGGATCTTGTTCATATGTGATTCCTCTACTGACTAAAAATAGTCATTTTGTGAAGATTGGTAGAAATATTTTCATTCAAATGGATGAGCTATTGGTGCGTAGCACAAATCTGTTTGATATTACCATAAAGGCAGGCATGCATGTCTGTATTTATTACGAAAAGTTGCCTGTAATGCTTGAAGATGAGTCAAAGTGTTGGATTGTTTAGTAGATGTTTCAACTAGTGAAACATTTTGTTGGGTAAGAATATTTGAAAATCATGCAGATGTTTTGGTAGAGGCCACTATATTCCCGAAGGTGTGAATTTGCATCCACATGAGGTGTTCTACATAAAACAAGATTTGTTTATACCAACTGAAATAATTGATGGTGAGTATACATGTGTATCTTTTATATACATCTTCATCTCATATATACAAAATTATTTAGAGTATCTAATGTTATATCCCGTTGTTTTCTTTACTGTTGTAGGCATTATTCATGTTTTCTTTATTGACACTAGAAAACATTAGAGGAAATTTCAACTAAAAATGGGCCTTTCAACCCTTATTCAAATTCCATGTCATCATGTGTTAGCCAATGAAATTGCTTTAAATTTGAAATACCGTATAGGTCTTAAACAATTTTTAAATATAAATTTGGGGATAGGTATCATAAAAAACTATTTTTTTGTTCATATTTTCTACATATATCCCTTTGTTTTTACTCAAATTTTGATCAGGAGAGCTCGTTGGATGCAAAATTAAATCCTGCATCCAACGAGTACCCACTCGACTTATTTTTTTGATGATGTCATCATCACATTTTTTTTCCAGGTTTTTCTTGTTTTTGGGGTAGCAAGGTTCGTCAAAAGTATGTTGAGTGGGTACTTGTTGGATGCAGAATTTAATTCCGCATCCAACGAGCTCTCTTGATCGAAATTTGAGTAAAAAAACAGGGAGATATGTCGAAAATACGAAGAAAAAAAAGTAGTTTTTTTTCTTTTCTTCCTCCAAAATTAATAAATATTATTTTCCTTAAGAGGCCCATTTTGAGTTGAAATTTCCTCTAATGGGAGAATTTTTGTTGTTGTTGTTGTTTTATTGCTACACATGATGATAAACACACCACTTTTCAACTTCTTGCAACAAAAGGTGACAATGAAGTTGTGATTGCTAGGTTAACTGCCTCTACATAATATGGAACACAAAATGCATTGCCATCATATCTCAGAGTCTTGTAGCCCAATCAAGTACATCGTCACAATATTCATCTTTTTTCCTACAAAGTTTTCAATCACAAAGTCTTGAAACATTATACATAGTGAATCTTATGGGGAAGTTCCCTGTTCAGATGAAAGTTTCATGGTTACTTTTGAACTAATTGCAATTCATTCTGCACCTCCCAGGATGGTAAAGAATAATAATTCTCTAGAGTTCAACATAGAAGGCTATGAGAAACTTAAGGAGGCAGTTTTCTGTACATGACCAACCTTTCTTGATAGATATCAACCAACTTCAGGCTTAAGTGATTAGACTCAACCTCTTGGTAAATGGAGAGTGGGACCGAAATTTAGATTTTTCTATTTGTATAATGGCCTACAACCTCATGTACAAGTACACGTTTCATGGGATTCACACCAATGGGATACTGTTCCATCAATGTTATGGATTAGGGATGAGGACTGATGTACTCCATTTGGATTTGTAAACATTTTTCCTTTCATTAATAAATTTTTATACTATTTGGTGTAATATGTATGGTGAAATATATCACTTAGTATATATGAATTATTTATTTCTTGCATTCAATTGTTCTGGTATTTTAATGTTATGTTATGAATGGTTTTCCTTTTCCATGAAAATTTTCTTTATATATGAAATTTGAATGTTTGGAACAATATACATTTTGTAGCCTGTGGCTATTGAGAAGATGGTGTTGTACTGTCTTCAAACTGTCCTAAAAGATACTCTTTTTTAGTCTTCTATAATAATCAAAACATGCCCTGTACATATATGTAATTACTGAAAACATAAAATAGATCTTTCGAAAAACAAAAACCAAACAAAAGTGGTATTTTCTTCATCTTTGTGGGGAAACCCATCTAAAATTAACTCTGGACTGGTCTAAATATTTTTTCTCCCTTCTTGGTATTTAGTTCCGTAGACAATATTTCCTTTTGATAGTTACATGAAGTGCACTTTATATATCTATGCACTCTGGCTCTATATGTTAGTAGCTGCTCCAAGATCAAATGTGTTGATCATTTTAGATTTTTAGTTTGCTGAAGAAGCCTGGGGTATTTTGATAGATCAAATTAGAGATTGTTGAAGAATGTATTACATTTATGCTTGAAATATAATATGATTTTTTTGAGGAAAAAATTCAATGGTTGTTTACATTTTTTTATCCAAGGACGAAATTCACATTATTTAATCTAACACAACAATAAAAACATTCTTCATGTGCTAGTAAGAACTTTAGATCATCAAATTGAATGATTCAAGTTGAACATGATGTGTTTTAACATTTACCACTACTCCACTATTCAATATTTTCAATCTTATCCTAAAAATTGCTATTGTGAAAAAATACTAAAAATCTGCCCCAGTTCACCAAAATTCACACATAGGGTTCAATATTTGGCTTGCTTGAGTGACCAAATAGAAAAATGTGAGTTTTATAATTCTTTGTTTTTTAATTTTTTTTAATTTTTTATATTTTCATATTTTCATTTCATACTTGCAAATACCAAGAAATTTGGCTGAGTAATTGTAATTGATGAAGTTGGCCAACTACTCGAAAATTGGCTCAAGTGGCTATGGGAGAATGACTGCCATTTCTTCAATGAGAGAGAAGAATATTTTAAAATCACCATCATGTAGGTGGATGACTAATGCACTTGAATATAGTCTTAGTTTTGGAAAAAATTCTCCGGTCAATAATATATTGGCCTACCAAAAACAACCACTCAGCCTGTTTTGCACTTAAATTGGCCTAAATTGCCTTAGGAAAATGCTCGCCATTTCTCACTTGACAGAGATAAAAATTTATGAGTGCATCAACTTTCAGGTGGAGGATTTACACAGTTGAACACTGACTCACTCTTGATAAAAAAGTCTATGTCCAAAAAGATATTGTCCTGCCAAAACAACTAATCAACCTATTTTGCTCCATGCCAGAAAGTGCTCTCCATTGGAAAAATTAGTTAAGTATTGAAAAATTGGCCCAAGTGGCATTGGGAAAATTCCCTCCATTTCCTCCCTGAGAGAGGGAAAAATGTTATGTAGGAACCATCATGCAGGTGGATGATAAACTCGCTTCATCATTGACTCAATTTAATAAACAGTCTCAGGTGAAGATTATATTGGCTTGCCAAAACAACCTTTCAACCTGTTTTACACCTAAATATGGCCTAAATGGCCTTAGGAAAATGCCCACCATTTCTCATCAATGAGGGATAAAATTATTCTGAAAACACAAGCTTGCAGGTGGATGATTTATGCACTTGACCATTATATTATTTTTGGAAAAAAGTCTAAGGTTAAGAAATTATTGGCCTGCCAAAACAACTACTGAGCCTCTTTTGCACCATGCCAAAAAATGACCTCATTGGTAAAATTTGATAAGTATTGAAAATTTGGTTCAAGTGGCCTTAGGAAAATGCCTGCCATTTCCTACCTGAGAGAGAGAAAGTTGTTATGAAGGAAGCATCATGTACATGGATGATTAATGCACTTCACCATTTACTCAATTTTTATAAATGTTTTTTGGTAAATAATATATTGGCTTGCAAAAATAGCCATTTAGGCCGTTTTGCACCTAAATATGGCCTAAATGACCTTAGGAAAATTCCCACCATTTCTCACCAGTGAGGGATAAAATTATTTTGAAAAATAAGCTTGCAGGTGGATGATTTATGCACTTGACTATTGGATCATTTTTGGAAAAAACGTCTAAGGTTAAGAAAATATTGTCTTTCCAAAACAACCCCTACACTTGTTTTGCACCATGCTAGAAAATGCCTTCGTTGGTAAAATTTGATAAATATTGAAAATCTGGTTCAAGTGGCCTTGGGAAAATGCCCTCCATTTCCTACCCAAGAGAGAGAAAGTTGTTATATCATGCAATTGGATGATTAATTCGCTTCACTATTGACTCAATAGGTGCAAAACAGTATCTGGTGAAGAATATATTGGCTTGCCAAAACAACCTTTCAAAATGTTTTGTACCTAAATATGGCCTAAATGACCTTAGGAAAATGCCCACTATTTGTCACCAGTGAGGGATAAGGTTATTTTGAAAACACAAGCTTACAGGTGGATGATTTATGCACTTGACCATTGGATCATTTTTGGAAAAGAGTATAAGGTTAAGAAAATATTGGTTTACCAAAACAACCACTCAACTTGTTTTGCACATTTCCAGAAAATGGCCTCATTGGTAAAATTTGATAAGATTGAAAATCTAGTTCAAGTGGCCTCGGGAAAATGCCTGCAGTTTCCTACTTGTGCGAGAGAAAGTTGCGATGAAGGAACCATGATATAGGTGGATCATTAATTCCATTCACCATTGACTCAATTTTTATAAAATTCCTATGGTAAATAATATATTGGCCAGCCAAAAAAACCTTTCATCCTGTTTTGCACTGAAATATGGCCTTAGGAAAATGCCCGCAATTTATCACCAGTGAGGGAAAAATTAGTTTGAAAACACAATCTTGCAAGTGGATTATTTATGCACTTGATGATTGGATCATTTTTTGAAAAAAATTATAATGTTAAGAAAATATTGGCTTGCTAAAACAACCACTCAGCTTGTTTTGCACCATGCCAGAAAATGCCCTTGTTGGTAAAATTTGGCAAGTATTGAAAATATGGTTTAAGTGGCCTTTGCAAAATGCCCTCCATTTCCTACTCGAGAGAGAGAAAGTTGTTATGAAGGAACCATCATGCAGGTGTATGATTAATTCGCTTCACCATTGACTCACATTTTATAAACAGTCTCCGACGAAGAATATATTGGCCTGCCAAAACATCATTTTAGCCTATTTTGCACCTAAATATGGCCTAAATGGCCTTAGGAAAATGCCTGCCATTTCTCACCAATGGGATAAAATTATTTTGAAAACACAAGCTTGCGAGTGGATGATTTATGCACTTTACCATTGGATCATTTTTGGAAAAAAGTCTAAGGTTAAGAAAACATTGACTTTCCAAAATAGCCACTTAGCTTGTTTTGCACCATGCCAGAAAATGCCCTCATTGGTAAAATTTGGCAAGTATTGAAAATATGGTTCAAGTGGCCTTGGGAAAATTCCCTCCATTTCTTACCTAAGAGAGAGAAAGTTGTTTTGAAGGCACCATAATGTAAGTGGATGATTAATGCACTTCACTATTTACTCAAATTTTATAAATAGTTGCTAATAAAGATTATATTGGCCTGCTAAAACATCCATTCAACATGTTTTGTACCTAAATATGGCCTAAATGGCCTTAGGAAAATGCCCACCATTTCTTACCAGCGAGGGATAAAATTATTTTGAAAACATAATCTTGTAGGTGGATGATTTAATCAATTGACCATTGGCTTAGTTTTGGAAAAAAGTATATGTTCAATAAAATATTGGCATGCCAAAACATCCACTCAACCTATTTTGCACCATGCTAGAAAATTCCCTCGTTGGCAAAATTTGACAAGTATTGCAAAACTGTTCCAAGTGGACTTGAGAAAATGCCTTCCATTTCCTATCTAAGAGAGATAAAGCTGTTATGAAGGCACCATCCTGTAAATGTATGATTAATGCACTTCACCATTAACTAAAATTTGATAAAAAGTCTCTAGTAAAGAATATATTGTCCTGCCAAAACATCCATTCAACCCGTTTTGCACCTAAATTTGGCCTAAATGGCTTTAAGAAAATGCCCACCATTTCTCACCAGTGAGGGATAAATTATCATGAAAACATAATTTTGTAGGTGGATGGTTTATGCACTTGACCATTGGATCATTTTTGGAAAAAAGTATAAGGTTAAAAAAATATTGTCCTACCAAAACAACCACTTAGCCTGTTTTGCACCATGCGAGAAAATGCTCTCGTTGAAAATTTTTGACAAGTATTGAAAATATGGTTCAAGTGTCCTTGGTAAAATCCCTGCCATTTCCTACCTAAGAGAGAGAGAAAGTTGTTATGAAGGAAAATCATGCAGGTGGACGATTACTTCACTTCACAATTTACTCGATGTTTATAAAAAGAATTTGTTAAAGAATATATTGGCCTACCAAAACAACCATTTCTCACTAGAAAATGCTTGCTATTTCTCACCAGTGAGGGATAAAATTATTCCGAAAACATAATCTTGCAGGTGGATGATTTACTCACTTGACCATTGGCTCAGTTTGGGAAAAAAGTATATGTACAACATAATATTGGTCTGCCAAAGCATCCACTCAACATGTTTTGCACCATGCCAGTAAATGCCCTTGTTGGCAAAATTTGACAAGTATTGCAAAAATGTTCCAAGTGGCCTAGGGAAAATGCCTTCCATTTCCTATCTGAGAGAGAGAAAGTTGTTATGAAGGCACCATCCTGTAGATGTATGATTAATGCATTCACCACTGACTACAATTTGTTAAAAAGTTTATGGTAAAGAATATATTGGCCTGCCAAAACACCCATTCAACATGTTTTTCACCTAAATTTAGCCTTAATGGCTTTAAGAAAATGCCCACCATTTCTCACCAGCGAGGGACATAATTATTATGAAAACATAATTTTGCATTTGTAAGATTTATGCACTTGACCATTGGATCATATTTGGAAAAAAGTATAAGCTTAAGAAAATATTGGCCTGCCAAGACAACCACTTAGATTGTTTTGCACAATGCCAGAAAATTCTCTCGTTAAAAAAAATTGACAAGTATTGAAAATATGTTTCAAGTTCCCTTGGGAAAATGCCTGCCATTTCCTACCTAAGAGAGAGAAATTATTATGAAGGCAAATCATGTAGGTGGACAATTACTTCACTTCACCATTTACTCAATGTTTATAAAAATAATTTTTTAAAGAATATATTGGCTTGCCAAAACACCCATTCAACCTATTTTGCAGCTAAATATGGCCTAAATGGCATTAGGAAAATGCCTGCCATTTCTCACCAGTGAGGGATAAAATTAGTTCGAAAACTTAAACATGCAGGTGGATGATTTACTCACTTGACCATTGTCTTAGTTTTGGAAAAAATTCTATGTTCAATAAAATATTGGCCTGCCAAAACAACCACTCTACCTATTTTGCACCATGCCAGAAAATGCCCTTGTTTGTAAAATTTGACAGTATTGCAAAACTGTTCCAGGTGGCCTTGGGAAAATGCCCCCCATTTCCTACCCGAGAGAGAGAAATTTTTTATGAACGCACCATCCTGTAGGTGGATGATTAATGCACTTCACCATTGACTAAATTTTGATAAAACTCTCTGGTAAAGAATATATTGGCATGCCAAAATGCCCATTCAACATGTTTTGCACCTAAATTTGGCCTAAACAGCCTTAAGAAAATGCCCACCATTTCTCACCTATGAGGGATATAATTATTATAAAAACATAATCTTGTAGCTGGATGATTTACTCACTCGACCATTAGCTCTATTTTGAAAAGAATTCTATGGTCAATAAATATTGGCTCGCTAAAACAACCACTCAGCCTGTTTTGTACCATGTTAGAAAATGGCCTCGTTGGCAAAATTTGATGAGCATTGGAGAATTGTTCCAAGTGACCTTGGGAAAAGGCCCTCCATTTCCTACCTAAGAGAGAGAAAATTGTTACGAAGGAACCATCCAGTAGGTGGATGATTAATGCACTTCACCATTGACTCATTGGTTAAAGAAACATAACATAGCAAAACAATAAAAAGAATAAAAAACAAAAAGTAATTAAAAAACTTCATGTCATCTCCTAAAAAAATGATTAAAATGATTAAAAAAAATCAATAATGGCTAGTAAAAAAAATTTAAAACAAGCATGGGATGTCAACCTTTGAGGACAAGGCCTTAAAAAATATAAAATTTCTGGTGTTATCCTAAGGAAACATGCATGCCCAAGTCATCAATTTTGACTTGGAAATGCTTGTAAGTCTCATACTCTAGGCCTTTGTTATGTTTCTGAAATGCATTTTGCATTCAAAATTTGAGTTTGAAATACATTTTGCGTGCATAAATTCTTCTTTGAACCTACACAACCATAGTTGCACTTGAAATATGGGCGTCCTCTACCACAGGCTGTCATATAGGAGAATCCTTTTGTCGGGTGCTCATCAGATACCTCCACCACTTTAGCTTGCGCTTCCTTGGTATTTGTAAGTCCCTCCATAACTTTGAGTCCTAGCTGCTCTGCTATCTCTTGGAATTCATCCAACTGAGCAGTCCTCTGTTGATGTCATTCTTGTGCCTTGTTGAGGCATTGCTACAATGCTTTCAACTCGGATGCCTTGTTCACTTGCACAATTGGGGGTATCGTCTTGAGTGATCCCCTTAATGATGTCAGTTGTGTTTCTGCCTTGCTAATCTGCGTACCCAATTGTTGCAGTTGTTCATCTTGGACCACGCACATCCAAAATTGTGTCGTTTCCTCTGCAATTGATTTGGAAGCTTTCTCTAGCTCTTCTATCTCTACTGCAGCTTGAAATGATCTGTGCCATAACTACCTTTCTAACTCTCCTTCACTCATCATTGCTCTCCTATAATTTCCTTTGCTCTAATTCATTCTCACAACGGTCCAGTATATGCCCCATGGCCGAATCTTATAGCCTCCGTTGCTCCCGTGTGAATGATTTTTTTCATCATAGCCAAATCCCTCGAAGATTGACCAAATCTGCTGTCAATTCTGTAAATCCAATGGTCTGATTTATCTATAAATGCGCATCTTTTCCACTTGCATCATCGCCCCTCGGGTTTAATTGTTGCATTTATTGTTCGTTTTGACCATGTCATGCCTCATCCAATATCGCCAAGTTCCAAGTTTTGCTGTGATTTTTTTCTTTTCTGTCGAGCCATTTTGCTGCGATTTTTGTTTTCATTTGCACGACTATCAGTCATGGTGCCACACCTCGCTATCCTGATAGGGATTTAGCTGGATTCCTTTTACTAGTTTTTGTAGCATGCTTCGTCTAACTTCTGCAATTGTACCGCACCTCAGTCGATGATCAAATGAATCACATAAGGTCCTAATCAATGCATCTGTAGCTTACGTGGGTGCTTCATGAACTTACTATCGTATATGAGAACCATATCTTTGTGTTGGAAGTACTTTGCTTTCACATGGAGATCGTGCCATGCCTTCTGTCGATCCTTTTCCACTTGCTGGTGGAAATCTGCGATGAACTGATCCTCCTCGAGCTATAACAACTGCGTCAACCGTTCTTCAACCACTCCTTCGTCACTCATGCCTGCCACTTATGCTATGTGTAGGCTGGGAACAATGTAATCCATAGACATTATTGCCTCTTGTCCATAAACGAGGTTGAATGGTGTTTGTCCTGTCAATCTCTTACATGTTGTCATATAGGCCCATAATATTGTAGGGATTTTTAGATCCCAATCATTGCGATTTGCACTGCATACCTTTGTTAGTGCATGTTCCAATACCTTGTTGAATGCTTCAATAGTTCCATTCGCTTGTGGGTGATATGGAGTACTCTTCTTGTGTTGGATTTGGAATTCCTCAGTCATTGTGCTAATCGTTCGTTTGACAAAGTGACTCCCTATAACCATCAGTATGTTGGGATAGCCAAACTAAGTAACCACATTGTTGAATAGGAAATAGGATGCTGTTGTAGCTGTATAATCTGTCACTGGTGTTGCTTCTGTCCATCGTGTCAAGTAGTCTATCAGAGTGATGATGTATCGCGCACCCGTCCATTTCCTTGGAGGATTGATGGGTCCCATAAAATCCATCGCCCATTTATCAAATTGTTGTAGAATTATATGAGGTACTAGCGACATCTCATCTGATTGTGACGACTTCCCTATCCTTTGACAGATGTCACAACTTTTAGCATAATCTGCAGCATCATTGTGCATTTTCGGCCACCATAAACCAGCTCGGAGTATCTTTCTAGCGGTTGCACGAACTCCATAATGTCCTCTTGTAATTCCACTATGCACCTCTTCCAATATTCTCTCTTTCTCATGTGGTAGAACATATCGACGTAGAATTTCATCCAACCCCATTTTGTAGAGCTACCCCGCAATCACCTGAAAATTCACAGCTTTGACGACTAGTTACTTCTTCTGACTCGTGGTGAATTATTCTGGTGCTTTGCATGTCATAAAAAATTGGACAATTTACTCATAATGGTCATCAACCATTCCGATCTTAAACAACTACGCATAAGGTAGGCCATACTTGATGTTGTTTGGATCTTCGCATGTCTCTATCCTTGACAGATGATCATGTCCCGCGTTTAACCTCCTCGACTTCACAATGATCTCAAAATCAAACCCTTGGAATAGTAGTAACCATCGAAAAATATTCCCCCCTAGCATAGGTTTTCTAAGCAAGTACTTCAATGTTGAGTGATCCGTAAAATTTTTGAAATGTCCTCCCAACAGGTGGTGGCAGAATTTTTGTAGTGCATATACCATCACCAATCCTTCCCTTTCTATCATTGTGTAATTTCTTTCCGCAATAGACAACTTTCGAATTGCAAATGTGATTGGGTGATCAATTGCTCCTTCCCCTGGCTGCGCCAAAATCACTCCTAATGCAACTGATGAAGCATCGACATGGATGTGAAACTCCTTTGTCCAATCCTAAAGGTCCAATATTGATGCTGTGACTATTTTTTGCTTCAAAGCATCGAGAGTTCTCTGACATTCATCATTCCATTCGAACTTTGCATCCTTCTTCAACAATTTATCCATTGGTACTGTGATTGCTGCGTACCCCCTTATATAATTCTGGTAATATCCTGTGTGACCCAACATCACCCTTAGCTGTTTTATTGTTGTTGGAGGGATCGACCAACATACCTTCCTTACATACAATATGTCTCAACAAAATCCCAAAAGGAGCACAAAATAAACACTTCTTCAAGTTCAACGAGATTTGATGCTATCGACATCTTTCTAACATTAAATGAAGGTTTTCAATGTGGTATTTTACTAACCCATAGACGGTCTAGTCATCCATATAAACTTCTAGGAATTTATGAATGAAGTTCTTAAACACATCGAAAACTATGCTCGAGAAGATCATAGTTGCATTCTTAATAACAAACGACATCACTGTGTACTAAAAACATTCCCACTCAGTTAATAAAGTGGTCTTGTGCCTATCCTCCTTCACAATTCTTATTTGGTGGTAGCCTGGAAATCCATTTATGAATGAATAGATCTCTTGTCCTCTGACTCCTTCCAATACTTCGTCAGTGAATGGTGTTGGGAATGGATCATGAATACTTGTGTTATTCAACTTCCTTAGGTCGACACAGATCCCTATTTCCCCTGTCTTTTTGTCTTGCACAATCATCAGATTGACCCACTATGCTTCTCATGTTGGTACAACAAGCTTGCTATTTCTTCTAATGCATCAACATCTTTTTCTAACGATATACAACTTTCTAGAAAATTTTGCAATGTACTAACCTTTCACGATGATCCCAACATAGCTGTAAAATCAAAAGTTGGTGGCATTTCATAGATAGGAAAATTACCACTGTTTATGTTTAGTATGTGTCTTGTGTTGAAGAAAGTTTCTTTCTTTGCGTCGATGTTGAATTGTACATTCTTTCGAGCCCCTGTTCGAATATTTGGAAGCCCTCTATTATCTCTTTTCGTTGCTCCTCCTTAAGTTATCACTTCGAAATATGCTGGTTGAGTTTTGGGTTTCGTTGATATTTTACCTACAGTTGGTCCCTGATTTTGATTTTGATTCTGGTTCGGTTGTGGTTGCAACTGGTTCTTGTATTTCCACTTCGCAATCAGTTGCGGGAATTCTTCAACAGTGTGGTCTACGACACTGCAATAATTATATTGATACTGTAGATTCAGACAGTATCTCTGGTAATTTCCTAAAACTCCACAATTATAACATGTTACTGGTATGTAACCTCATCCCATAGCTTGTATGCGACTGAAGCCTCCATTGCGATCTCCACAAAATACTCCTGAGAATCCTTCTTGTGGCTGATACTATGGTTGGTTGAATTGCTACTGCTGATTAGGCTACTGTTGAGTGTACTCTGGTCTAGTATACTGTAGCTGCTACTGGTTATACTGCATCTAGTTGTACTGCGACTGTTGCTAAATGAACTATGGTTGCTGTTGAGCGAACTGCAGTTGTGGTTGCGGTTGCAGTCCTTCCATTGGTCAATGCTCATCTCCTTTCATAAAATACATATCCATAGTTCTCTCATGGAGAAATTCATATGCTCTGCATTCCTTTTCTTCATGGCCAATTGATTGACAAAAGTTGCAAAATAGGTTTTCTAGATTTGACACAACCTTCTTAAGGTATACACATTCCTCAGATCGATGTCCTCTAGTATGATAAATTTGACACCATGGTAGTCTTCCTTTACTTAGTGGATTAGGGGATCCATCTTGTAAGTATTCATGGAATTAGGGGCATTTATCCTTATGATACCCTTCTGTTCGACATTGATAACCATACTTCTTCACAGACTTCTTTTCCTTTCTTGATATCCTGCTGTTGAATAGTAAGGTTCGTCAATTGCGATGACTGGATCTGGTTCATGCCAATCCTCGTTTCTCCAATTGGTGAAGCTTCCAACTTCATTGCAATCTCCGGAGCCTCTGTCTATGAAGAAATATTTTGTTGCGTTAATGGAATACAAATGTGTGGTGCCAAAGCTGCAATAAACCATTCCTTGTGTTGTACATCGCTCATTCCAAATATGACCTTATCCATCAACATTTTGAACCTTTGATCAAAATCCCATATAGACTCATTTAGATATTGATTTATTTTCTTGAGCTCGGTAATGCATTGCAATATAGATTTAGGATTTTTAAACTCCTCGATTAGTCTGGTCCTAATCTACGTCAAGGTCTTCTGTAGATTCCCTATCGGTACCTGTACAAATTTCATGTACCAATCCAATGCTTGGCCTCGAAAGGTTGTCGCTAGTTGTCCTTTCCAGATATCTTCTTCTTGCACTTGTTTTACAGTCCATACTTCTTTTCATAGGAACTGATATTTCTTGGGATCTTTAGTCCCATTGCCTTGGAGCAAGGGTAGCTTTAGGTCCTCACTCGCCATTCTGGGTCTTTTTCTGGTATTTGCTGATCCACCACTATTATAACTGTGATGACACACAGGACAGTCTTGCGATGATCTTGTGTTTCTTCCTCCTGAATTTGGCGCAGTGCACGGAGGTGTAGGTAAGTTGTTACTTTGGGTAAGTCCTTCCTCGGGCTCATGCATAGCCTAGTCATTTCCTTCATCACTGTATGGTCGCTTAGTCCCTTGTGGTCTCGTCTCGTAGTTTCTTGTTCTAGTCTTACCAAGACTCTCCTCAGTCCTTTGCCTATTTTCTTTCTGGAACCTCACCCCACTTGTAGGAGACCACACTCTTCCTCGAATTCCGTCACAAACTCGTTGTAACGTTCATCCATCTACCCCATATCATTCCATCCAACCCTCTCCATTGCGATACCCACAACCTCGACACACCAGATCTTTACTCGTCGGATTTCATCTTCAATATTTATTTTTCAAATATGAACATCTTAATCCACAGTTGTAAGGAAAATATAAATATTCCCCTCGGT
This sequence comes from Pseudotsuga menziesii, assembly GCA_001517045.1. Lineage (NCBI taxonomy): Eukaryota > Viridiplantae > Streptophyta > Pinopsida > Pinales > Pinaceae > Pseudotsuga > Pseudotsuga menziesii. The sequence goes on along the minus strand of LPNX011131209.1, from coordinate 830,244 downwards.
CCCTTAAAGAATTCCCTCTCTGCATCGTTGTAGGACTTAAACTTTTTCGACAACAAAATTAGTGATATATCCTTCCAAAATGTTGTCTATCCACACCTCGACATCTCTTGAAGCTTTGTTTTTTATCCTTCGCAATTGCTGGATTAGTTCAGGGGTCCACTGATTAGGTTTGCCTCCTTAGAAGTTTCTTTTCTAGAAAGTAAGTTGCACCAACCACTCGTACAGAATTATTGGAAACTCAACAAAGAAAATTTCGTTAATATCAGAGTAGATATATCTTCCCAACCACTCTTCTGCCAACAATCTGGAGTTTTGGTTTTCTTCTGCTGTGAACTCTCAAGCCTTCTGATCAAACCAGTCATGTATCTCTAATTTCTTTAGATGCCACAACATGTACTCCTCTTCTTCTTGCTATCATCATGCCAACGAAACCATTTGTTAACACACTTCAATCAACAGGGGTTCACTCCACAGATCTGTCGACACCCATCAACGAAATCTCCCTAAACATCAGACTAGACAAGTTTTACCCTATCCAGCAACACCTGCAAAGAATATGCAGTCTCACCCAATATGTCTGAGGGAGGGCTACAGGAACCACATTTCCATAGAAGGAAGAGGAATTGTGCACTATGTCGTAGTCTACTACAGTGTTACTTAGATATCCAGGGGTTTACACACATCATTCATGAGATCTACTTATCATCATTTGCAATAATCAGAACAACATAATCCAGATCAAATTAACAAAGACATCAACATATATTAACCCAATAGACCCATTAAGACTTCACATCATTTAGATTCAGACATGAAAATTCATAGATCGCACCATTACAAATTCAACATATATGCAAAAAATAACAGAAATTCCATCATCAACATCCTCCTTATATTAGCTTCAAAACCATCTTACAAAAGACAAGCAACCCTTGGTTGAATAGCCTCAGACTAGAAAACACATTCATTCGCAGATCAATCGATCGCATACAAGCACAAAATACTTTGATTCTCCTAATGAATCGATGCTCTAATCAATCTATCTGATGATCTCATGACTCTACTCCTAATTCTATTTATAGCCTTGAGCCATTACAAAATGGTCCACATAATCCTACTCTCTAACTACTTTGGACCAAAACTTCTAACTAATACGACCAAACCGACCACACTTGTCAGTATCTTCTTCTGCATAGTTAAATCTTCCACCTATCGATGTCTTCCTTGTCACACCTTGCGCATATCACCCCCTTTCCAACAACTCCTATGGTTACAATGTCCTTAGAAGAGCGAGAGAAGTCCTTAGAAAACTGAGAGAAGATCCTACATGAATGCTTCTCAATGATCTTTGCTCGAGGTGATGTGTTTGGTTCATCAGCATTATATAAACAAATTAAAGAGGAGTTGGTTGAAAAGGATGAAAAAATAAGAGAGCTAAAATCAAAACTAATGGAGGGACAAAAAATTAAGCATTTGGGATGTGATATGGAAATTCAAACACTTAAATCCAGAATTGCTGATTTGTAGAAGAAATTATAGGGTCAAGTTGGTGTGACTATGGAAATTCCTGTCATTCCCAATGAGACAGAGTTGAGGGTAGAAAAGTAGGAGAAAGAAATCAAGGAATTGAAAGATCAATTGGTTGTAGTTACCAATTAGTTGAACCATCAAACACGAGAATTGGAAAGTAAGGAACACAATGAATCAAAGAAGTATAAGAAATATCTGGACAAGTTGAAAAGGCCTATGGAAGAAAGTAGTGTCTTTCTTGCAAATTTAAAAGAAAGTACACATAAAATTAAAGAGCTTGAAACCAAATTACAAACAATGCCTCCTACAGCTTCTGGAGAATCAGAGTCTTCTACAAAAGGAAAGAGAGACCATACAAATTTGTCTCTTGCTCAAGAGGAGTTATTACAAATATCTTAGAAACATGCTAGACGTGTATAAATCAATGTATATACGTATTTATCAACAAATAATAAAAAATGCATTTTTGCATGATGGATTTTTCTAAATTCTAGCTCATTTTTAGTTGTCTTTCTTTTTCTCTTGTTGTACATTAACGAGTGATAGAAAATATATTCCATCGCTTATGTTGTACATTATTGAGTTATATAAAATGTGTTCCATTTCTTATACACTCAGGGAATGTTTAGAGAATTTGAAACTATCCAAATACTTTTAATAACCTTTTTCATATATTGTCTATAATGACTTGGTGGATTTTGGTAGAAAAATCGACAATTGTGCTCGATTTCATTTCTATGAAATAACAATTATACTTTTCTTTTATGGGGTAAAATAAAATATAACTGCACATGTAATGTAACACACCACAATAGAATGAATTTACGACGAAATCTCAGTAAATGTTTTTTTTTTCTCGGAAACTTCAAGTTTTTATTTCCAGAGAGAAAGGTAAATACAATACTTGTTTGTGCATAAAATATTATACCTTTTCAAATCTATATCCAAAAATCTTCAAAATATCTTAAAAATAGGTCTCTTAATAGATTAAAACCATAAGAATTCCATATCATTACAAATGTTATGTTCTTCACCTCTTTGCATACAATGTTGCATGCTGATCATCTTGGAAATTTGTCTTTTTTGTTTGTCTCTTACTTTATTTAACAACACCAGTTTTAATATGATTGTTAGCTTCCATCACTTAGATGCCAAGAGTTTCCCCTTGAGTTTCTTATTTTTCACCACATTTCTCTGCCTCATTTATCTGGGATGAAACACACCTTCTATTGTGAATCATAGATTCCATCAATGGAATATCAACAATAGTTTCTCCATTCAATTCTTGCATTTGATTGGTCTATAATGCCTCTGTTGTTGAAGATGAAACACCAAAATTTTTATTGTTATTGTCTTCAACCATCATTAGGGTATCCGAATCAACTTCCCCTTGCATTTGTTTTGTTTGATCACTCCGACCTGGCTCATTTCCTGGGATCAGTGAGGTGGAAAAAGTTAGAGTTCAAGTAAAAGTTGTACCTTCAACTGCAAATCAACTATATTGATGAAGACATGATGATATGCAACAAATTGAATGAATATAATGCTCACTATTGGATGGAAAAACATGTTTGTTTTTGTTTTAACACCATTTTTTGCCTTGTGCTTTCCAAAGTGACGTGATTCCCAATAAGACTCTTCACCATATTTGTTGATTGGTTTTGTTCTTGGAAGATAGTTATTGAACTCGGAGGACATATTAATAATTATGTTAAGTTTTATATTCAAATAGAAGAAAGGATCACTGAAATAATAACAGGCTCAACTGAACAAAAGAGAACACAAATATTTATCCCGGGAAACCCTTGTGGGGAAGAAACCCAAAAAAAATTCCTCTATATAGACTTCACCCAAGTACAATGTAAGATCCAAAGAACAAGACTAGACTTCTTCCTCTCTTTTAGATGGTCTTTTTCTTCTCTCTCAAGCAAAAACTACTTGAGTTCTTGTGTGTCCAAATGAGTGAGGTGCCTCCCCTATTTATACCGATTAGTGGAGAATCCTAATAACCCAACATGGTTGAATTCTCCTCCCAATAAGGGCCAACCCCCCTTGGGAGACTCGAAAATACATTTTAATAATACTTTTGTGGGTACTACTGACCCGACTTACAACATAGGTTTTACCTCAAGACTTTACATGATCAATTACATCAATGACATCCCTAATCGGAGGAACAACATCTCCGAAATAGGTAATAAAAATAATAATACAAAATAGAATAACTTATGTAGTTACATTTCTTTAACACTCCCTCTTAAGAAGGAAGGGAAATGAAATCACCCACAACATCAAAAGATGTTGTATTGTTCGCAAATGAATGCAGGACCACAACGTCGACAAAAATGAATGGTAGAACAAACATCTACAAATGAATGCCAGATCACAATGTCTATAAATGAATGCCAAACCATAATGTATGCAAATTAATTCTAGACCACAACGTCCTAAAATGAGTGCCGAACCCCAACGTGTACAAATGAATGCCATACCACAATGTCCACAAATGAATGCTGAACTACAATGTATGCAAATGAATGCTAGACCACAACATTTTCAAATGAATTCCATACCACACCATCCACAAATGAATGCCAGACCACAATGTTGGCAAATGAATTCCAGATCACAACGTCCACAAATGGATTCCAGACCACAACATATGCAAATAAATGCTAGACCACTACATCCGCAAATGAATGCTGGACCACGACTTCAGCAAATGAATTCCATACCACAATGTCTACAAATGAATGCTAGACCACAATGCCTGCAAATGAATTCCATACCACAACGTCCACAAACGAATGCTGAACCACAACGTCTACAAATGATTTCTAGACCACAACGTTCTCAAATGAATGCAGGACCACATCTCGTTGGGATATTCCTATTTGAAGATACAACCAACCTTCCCAGGATATTCCTTGTGAGGATTCCACCAAACATGTTAAGATATACCCTTATTGATACGACCAGTCATACTGGGATCCACCCTTGGTGATGTCACCAACCTTATTGGGATCTACCCATGAAGATACAACCAGGCTCTCTATAAGTGATCAGATAACTAGGGCTCATCATTCTCTTCTTGTACATCCACAAATTCATCAAGGAAAACTATGTACTTGCATATCCTTACCATCTTCTTTTGTTATCATCACTCCCTTTTACTAATCTGCGTACCCAATTGTTGCAGTTGTTCATCTTGGACCACGCTCATCCAAAATTGTGTTGTTTCCTCTGCAATTGATTTGGAAGCTTTCTCTAGCTCTTCTATCTGTGCTGCCGCTCTAAATGATTTGTGCCATAACTACCTTTCTACCTCTCCTTCACTCGTCACTACTCTCCTATAATTTCCTTTTCTCTAATTCATTCTCACAATGCTTCAGTCTATGCACCATGGTCGAATATTATAGCCTCCGTTGCTCCTGTGCGAATGATTTTTGTCATCATAGCCAAATCCCTCGAAGATTGACCAAATCTGCTGTCGATTCTGTAAATCCAATGGTCTGATTTCTCTATAAATGCGCATCTTTTCCACTTGAGTCATCACCCCTCAGGTTTAATTGCTACATTTATTGTTCGATTTGACCATGTCACGCCTCGTTTGATATCGCCAAGTTCCAAGTTTTGCTGTGATTTTTTTTTCTTTTTTGTTGAGCCCTTTTGCTACGATTTCTTTTTTCATTTGCACAACTATCAGTCATGGTGCCACACCTCGCTATCCTGATAGGGACTTAGCCGGCTTCCTTTTACTAGTTTTTGTAGCATGCTCTGTCTAACTTCTACAATTGTACCGCACCTACGTCGATGATCAAATGAATCACATAAGGTCCTAACCAATGCATCTGTAGCTTACCTAGGTGCTTCACGAACTTACTATCGTATATGAGAACCATATCTCTGTGTTGGAAGTACTTTGCTTTCACATGGAGATCATGCCATGCCTTCTGTCGATCCTTTTCCACTTGCTGGTGGAAACCTGCGATGAACCGATCCTCCTTGAGCTATAACAACTGCATCAACCATTCTTCAACTGCTCCTTCGTCACTCATGCCTATCACTTCCGCTATGTGTAGGCTGGGAACAATGTAATCCATCGAAATTACTGCCTCTTGTCCATAAACAAGGTTGAAAGGTGTTTGTCCTGTCAATCTCTTACATGTTGTCCTATAGGTCCATAATATCATAGGGATTTTTAGATCCCAATCATCGCAATTTGTGCTGCATACCTTTGTTAGTGCATGTTCCAATACCTTGTTGAATGCTTCAATTGTTCCATTTGCTTATGGGTGATATGGAGTACTCTTCTTGTGCTGGATCTGGAATTCCTTAGTCATTGTGCTAATCGTTCATTTGACAAAGTGACTCCCTATAACAATCAGTATCTTAGGATAGCCAAACCGAGTAAACACATTCTTGAATAGGAACTAGGCTACTGCTGCAGCTGTACAATCTGTCACTGGTGTTGCTGGTGTTGCTTCTGTCCATCGTGTCAAGTAGTCTATCATAGTGATGATGTATCGTGCACTCATCCATTTCCTTGGAGGATTGATGGGTCCCACAAAATCCATCGCCCATTTATCAAACTGTTGTAGCATTATATGAGGTACTAGAGACATCTCATCCGATCGTGATGACTTCCCTATCCTTTGACAGACGTCACAACTTTGAGCATAATCTACAGCATCACTATGCATTGTCGGCCACCATAAACCAACTCAGAGTATCTTTCTAGCGGTTGCGTGACCTCCATAATGTCCTCTTATAATTCCACTATGCGCCTCTTCCAATATTCTCTCTTGCTCATGTGGTAGAACATATCGACGTAGAATTTCATCCAACCCCATTTTGTAGAGCTACCCCGCGATCACCTGAAAATTCGCAGCTCTGATGACTAGTTGCTTCTTTTGACTCATGGTGAATTATTCTGGTGCTTTGCATGTCATAAAAAATTGGACAATTTCCTCATAATGGTCATCCACCATTCCGATCTTAAACAACTACGCATAAGGTAGGCCATACTTGATGTTGTTTGGATCTTCACATGTCTCTATCCTTGACAGATGATCATGTCTTGCGTTCAACCTACCTGACTTCACAATGATCTCAAAATCGAACCCTTGGAATAGTAGTAACCATCGAAAAATATTCCCCCCCAACACAGGCTTGCTAACCAGGTACTTCAATGTTGAGTGATCCGTAAAAATTTTGAAATGTCCTCCCAATAGGTAGTGGCTGAATTTTTGTAGTGCATATACCATCACCAATCCTTCCCTTTCTATCATTGTGTAATTTCTTTCCGCAATAGAAAATTTCCGAATTGCAAATGTGATTGGGTGATCAATCGCTCCTTCCCCTGGCTGCACCAGAATCACTCCTAATGAGACTGATGAAGCATCGACATGGATGTGAAACTCCTTCGTCCAATCTGAAAGGACCAATATTGATGCTGTGACCATTTTTTGCTTCAAAGTATCGAGAGTTCTCTGACATTCATCATTCCATTCGAACTTCGCATCCTTCTTCAACAATTTATCCATTGGTACTGTGATTGTTGCGTATCCCCTTATATAATTCTAGTAATATCCTGTGTGATGCAACATCACCCCTAGCTATTTTCCACATAAGAACTTCACCATCTACAAAGGAAACTCTGAAGCCTTTCTTGTATAGAGCTGATATAGAAAGAAGATTCTTATTTAGACCTGGATGTTATATTTTTATCAATTTGACAATATGATCTTAGGATATTATCTGAGAGAATAACATGCACAAAAATCAATCACAAGAGACAATAGACACAAATATTTATCCTCAGGGAAACCATAAAGGAAAAACCCTGCAACTTCCTCAGAGATAGAATGAGCACCAATGGTAGTGGTAAAACCCAAAGACAGAAAGATGATATCCAACAACTGTTCTCTCTCTCACTTCTGTGAGCTCCTCTTCTCTCACCTATGCGCTATAGCTGGGTGAGTGTGTGTGTCAAATAGAGAGGCTCACTCTCTATTTATACTAATTTTCGACTTGACAATTACTTACTAGGGCCGACATCTCTAGGAAAGTCTAATAACCCTAGCGCCCCTCAACTGTGGGGACTTTACCCCCCTGATAAAAAAGGAGGCTTAACCTCAACTCAATTGTGGGGACTGTTTCCCCAACATACAACAGAGGGTTAACCTCATTAATGTTACATGAATTTATTATATTAATGACTCTCCTAATAGGAACATCAAGGTACAATGAAATACAAATGATTCTCCCGATAGGAATATCAGGGTACAATATATAAAATATACAAGTGAATACATTCCGAAGTTACATATACATCAACACTCCCTCTTAACTAGGAAGGTATTCTCTTGACACAATTCATTAGCACAAGCTATATTCTCTGGATCATCATCAAAGCTAGATCATCACTGGATCATCACTGCTTCCGCTATCTTGAACAAATGAATTCTACTCGTCACAGGAATTTCTACAGAGCTAGCCCTTTTTCATGCTGGTTGTAGGCCTAGCCTCCATGTAGGTCTTCATCGACAGAGCCAACCCTTTTTCATATCACAGGGGCTTCACTTATTGACCAATATCCTATCACGTTAGTTCATATTGTGGGTTTTAAAATTATAAAAAATCGAACCAATATATTGCAGGTATTGGGGGGATGAGGGGTTTAAGGTGGGCGTGGGTAGGGTGGTTTATAAGGATTGAGGTATAAAAAGGGGTGGGGAGGAGGTTTTAAGTATTGGGAGGGGGTTTCAACAAAAATATTTTGGGCTAATATCTCTCGAAATTAAGGGTATTATTTAATATCCCACGATCGCGTGTGCTATGTAAGAGGTTCACTAAGTGAAGTCCCCGTGTTTCATGCTGGGTGTAGCTTCAAAGAGCTGGTCCTTTTTCATACTAGATGTATCATCGCAGAGCCAATCCTTTTTCATACTAGATGTATCATCATAGAGCCAGTCCTTTTTCATACTGAATGTATCATCAACACTTATATTTGACCATGGGAGGAACCGGTCCTGCTGCCATGTCAGAAGGGCACAACACTTATATCTTACCATGGGAGGAACCAATCCTACCACCATGTTAGAAAGGCACAACACTTACATATGACCATGGGAGGAACCAATCCTACTAGCATGTTAGAAAGGTACACAGACTCATCACTTCCCCTTGGAAGGAACCTCGATCTAGAGAACACCAAGCTTCTCCCTGAAGTACTTAAACTGGACTCAGGCCATTTCTAGCATAAAATCACATCAGGGTTGATTACGTCGAAGGATAACCCGCGAGCTTCTCCAGGACCAATTACATCCAAGGACAACCTACAGGACCATTTATGTTTGAGTAACCTACGAGCTTTGCTATGATTTTATGCTGAGACAACCTGTCTCACCGTCTATGCTAGAACTCCCTCTTTCGAGGGATCTCGATATGGATCACAAACTGGAGCTTCACTGCTCCTCTCTGCATCATACAAAAATGCAAGTCAGATCAATCAAATCAAATAGTAGTTTTCAAAAGAAACATACTACCTCCCAAATAGCCGAGCAAGTGGAAACATATTTTGCCTCGGCTGTACTCAGCGCCATGCAGGACTCCTTCCTGCTAAACCAAGAGATCACACTTGATCCCATACTGAAGCAACACCCAAAAGTGCTCTTCCTATTAATGGTACTACCTCCCCAATCTGAATCCACAAAACCCTCTAGGTTAATCTTCTGATTCGCCTCAGACTTGAGCCCATAATCAATTGTACCTTTTAGGTACCTCAGAATATGCTTTGCAGCAATCAAGTGAACATGTCTCAAATCTGTCAGGAACTGGCTCAATGTGTTCACAACAAAGCAAAGCAAGGAACTGTGCGATATTGTTGCTTTTCGCTCTCGGACCGGTTTATGACTTTAATCGGAAGCCGTAGTCCTTATGTCATCCGCTGTTGCGACTCCTCAGCAGACTAACCATCCAACGTATAGTTGTTCCATTTTCCTATGATTTGTTCCGATCTTCATCGATGTTTTTGATTGCTGCGGGACCCTTAGTCCATGTGATTTCCGTTGTTGCGGCTCTTTACCAAACTAATCTGCCAATACCTTACTAGTTAGTGGCCCTATTATTCGATGCGTGACTATGACGACACTTAGTGTTTTTCCTCACTGGCATTATGGAGACCAGAGTCTGTTCGTCACCCACCGTTGCGGCTCCTTGACGAGCTAATCGCCCGATCCTTAGTTAGTCCACTTGCTGATGAAGTTTATCCTGTCGACATTTTTTTCACCGAAGTCTATATATAGGATGGGGTTATTATTTTATTGTTTACCCTTGTGAACTCGCGCTTGCTGTCCTTTTCGAGTCGAACTGTGCATCCGTGCTTAGCTATCAGGTTTTCGTGCATTTATGGTGCTGCCGTGGAAGTGTTGGACCATCCCGTCGACTGCAACTCATTGCCAGGTAGGCCAACCATGGTTTCTCTTTCCTTTTGATTGTATTGGGTCATTTTGGGAACTAGGGTCTTTTCTTGGTTAAGTTTTCTCGCCGTGGGTGGTTAGCCATATAGATTGATGAATGTGTATCCTGACAGTGTGAGGTATTAGTCGGTTTCACAGCTTTGCGGTGGGGGGTTTTCTTTTCTTGAGCTTGTTTGAACCATTATGGAAACTCGAACCCGGCCCAGAGGTTTAGGAAATTGGTGCAGACAAGTGTTACGCTGTCTGCACCGGTTTTTGTGGGGTTCCTTATGGCTATTTGGGGAGGGAGTTTTCAGTTATTTTTTCATCGTGGGCATTTACCCTATTTTTCTGGGAAGCCGTAGGTTTTGATTCTCATTCAGACTGGGATTTCCGTGTAGGGCCTCATTTTCGAAGACGAGCCTCACTAATAGGGGTTTTTCATTTTGGCGAGGAGTTAAGATGCATTTTGGTTTAAACGATGTATGTGCTAGCTGGGTCATGTTTTAGTTGCAGTTAGACTTAGCATTTTTCAGACCTAGCTTGTAAAGGTTCTTTTTGCTTGTTATTCTCGATTTTTCATTAATATTCTGATAAGTTTATCTACTGAGAATATGGAAGAGGTAAATTTTTTTTTACAGTTTTTCTTTGTTCTTAGAACACTGATTAAAAGCTCCAATAGCCTAAAAGCATTTTGGTCTATGATAGGGCAACTTCTTCAAAGGAGATATGTCTAAAAGGCAAAAGAAGAAGGCTCCCATTGCTGAGGGAGAACCAGATGTGGAAATTGTCACTAAGGTTGAATATATCTATGAAGATACCAGAGCCATCACTGGAGTAGAGCCAGACTACAAGTGGGGTGAGATATATCGGATGATTTCAAATCAGGATGTGGGTGATGCAGGTTTCGAAGAGCTGACCATATATGCCAACATCGAGAAATCTGCTCTGATGAATGTAGCCACTAGAGCTAAGCTGTTCCCATGCTCAGAGGTGATTAGTTGGATTTTTCCTAAAGCAGATGTGACTACAATGATATTAGCAAATACTTCCAAACAAGGCTACGCTGCATACAACCCTCCGTAGGTCTCACTAGCATATCACCTACCTCCTGCTCAAGTATATCTAACTGAAAGTTGGCTAAAAGAGATAAATTTGGACCTAGTTGAAACAGTGAAGAAAATGATGATACCTGGGAAGAAATTCCGAACCAGGCCATCAGGAGAGTATGATACAACCACACTCTGGACTCCTTATAGGTTTATAGCACTGATGCTAAATAGAGTGTTTGGGAGAGCTCATGGTAAAAGTTTCAAGTTGGGATGGATTCCCATTATTTTCTATGTGGCCACCCAGGGTATTGTATTCAACTGAGAAAAAATTGTGTCCAATAGCCTCTCAGCTTGTATATGTTCAGCTTTGGGAGGGGTGTCCGAGAAGAAGTTTGAGTTCTATATGGGCTCCATCTTAGTGGACTGTATATTGTGTACCCAGCCATTTCTAGCCTTAAGGTGCAATTGAGACAGGGACAGAACCCCTGTGTACACTGCATACAAACTATTGTGGGCACACAAATATTACAGTCACTATAAGGAGATATGTGAACATTTTATTATGCCTTTGTACACTTTAATCTTCCTAACAGAATGCAACTGTATATCAGAGGAGGCATTCAAAGTCATTGGGGAACATGGGAGTTATTATTTGACTAAAGAGGGGATGTACATTAGAATGTATGGTTTCTCTAGGGAACCTTCTCTACTACCTCAATATGCCACTAATTATGTGGTACATAAAGAAGCAGTTAAGAAGGTGTTTCTGGATGGTGTCAAAAGATTTTTGTTTGAACGTAAGAAGGCAGCCTACCCTGCTATCCCTTTTTGGATAGGAAATTATAAGTTTGCAAATATTAAACGAGCTACTGAATTTGTACAGGAATTGGAGCAGTTTCATTTTGGGGAAATAAGCTTCCACAGGAATAACTCCCAAAAGAAAGTTGCAGAGCATTGAAAATAAGAAAATGTTCATTTTGAATATGCAAATTTCTGGGATAAGGATGAAGAAGTCTTTAGGAATGCAAGGAACACGAATGCATTGAAGATAATATTTAAACAGAAGAGTGACCAGTGTGGGCGGTAAGGGCAAAACCGCACAAAAGAAAGCTGAAGAAGAGGAAGCCAAGAAAAGGGAAGAGGATGCTAGGAGGCTAGCACAGGAGGTTGAAAGTTGGCTTAAGAATGAATAGGAAGAAAGAAAGAAAGCTGTAGAAGAAGCAAAGAAGGAAGAAGAAGAAAAGAAAAAGAAAGAAGAATAAGAAAGAAAGAAGAAGGAAGATGAAGAGATAAAGAAAAAACAAAATAAAACTGAAGGTCTGAGACTGACAGGATCTAAAATAGACTAGCAAACTACTGATCCTATGGATACACAAGAAGCACAGGATCATACTGATTAGGGGCAAGGAGAAGATAATATTGACTCTCAGGAGCCTGCTGCAACCTCTGGTAGCACCCAAGAATAGGTTGTGTTTTTTGGTTTGAACTTGATACCTTTTATACAAAAAGAGGGAGAAGAGGTCCCTGATTTCAACACCATCTTTTATGACAAGGAGAAGAAGAGGATTGTCAAGAGAACTGAGAAGAAAGTCGAAACAGGGGGACAATCATGTATGATGATTACTGATAAAACTTTGGTGAATGGGACAGATGCAGATCCATGATTGATAGCCAGAGCTGGGGTGGCATTAACTCAGGTCAGTGAAGGCAATGTGGATAGACTGATGAAAGACCTTGAGCAATCAAGAAAAAATGCAGCACCGCTAAAGGACACTCTAAAAAAGGAGAGGGATGAAGGTAACAAGTTAAAGAGAAAATTTGAAGATATGCATAATGAGGTAAGGGCTTCAAAGATAGAATTCCAAACTCTGCAGGCAACTAAGATGGCCTTGGAAGTCTCAGTAGAGAAGAATGTACAGGAGGCTCAGAATAGTCTAGCAGAACTACATAAGTTACAACTAGAATATCAAGGGTTGAAGATAGAAAAAAATGACCTCAAAGTATCATATGAAACTTTGAGTGCAGAAAATGATCAGCTGCAAAGCAAGGTTATTGAGTTGGAGGCACAAAGGGCCACCATAGAAGAAAGGGAAAAACAATACCAAGTGCAGGTGGCAAGTTTTGAAGGAGAGATTGCTTCATTAACATCATCACTAAAGGATGCCAGTGAACAACAAACTAATATCCATCCTCTAAAGGAGCACGTCCTAGCCCAATGAAGAAGAATGCACCAACTGCAGGTGTCCATTGAGAAAGAAAGATGTAAAATCTTATATATAGATAGCAGGTTGGAGGAAATATTGGAAAATACCTCATATTTTGTAGATAGGTCTCAGGATATTTTGGAAGTCCTGACTGGAAGGATAGTAAGAATAGAAACCAATGAAGAAATCCCTGCAGATTTACTAGCTAAAGATCAACATAACTTAAAGCAGGATTACAAATTGTTAGAGTTTGCAATAAGCACTGCAGAAGAATTCAAGAAGACTGTGAGAAAATGAGAGCAGCCTGTATCGAATATTGCAAAAGGGTGCTGGTCACCTACAACAGATGTCAAGTGGCTGTAGAACAAAGACTAGATGCATTACCAGGGCATGAGTTATTCACAGAACTACTATAGAGTAGGTACTAGGAGGATGAACAGAAGATGCAACAGGTTAAAGATTTAGATGAGTATATCTTGAAAAATGTAGTAGCTCATTCAGTAGTCAGCATCCATTTACTTGAAGATCAGCTACGTTTGAGTCCAGTGAGAATTGAGGTGATTAGGAATCAGGCTGCAAAATATGAAATAAACATTCAGTTTCTTGAACCTTTAGATTTTGAGAGCATAGCAGCAGAGGCCCAAGCATGGAAGAAGTTCATAAATGATCAAGCGGAGCCCTCTTCATGAAAATGCTTTATTAAATTTTGTTTTGAATGTAATATATCGTATAATGTAAGAGCACTCACTGATGGACAAATTTTGGGAATGGAAACGTTGGGGAAGCCCAAGAGTCACTTTGGGGCAACCCAAAAGTTTTTCCTTTTTGTATAAGTATAGGAGAGTTAGTTGAGACAGGGACTTTTTCCTTTTAAACTTGTGAGAACCTATTGTAAGAAGAACTATTTCCTTTTGCAATCAAAATTACAATTTTCCTGTTGGAGAAAGCTTGGTAGAATTTTTCAAATGCTGTGCCATGGATGTGTTAAATGTTTATTATTTCGTTTTCATCTTTGTGTCCATTAACTGTGAGATCGTTCTAACTCTTTGAACCTATGTTCTTGTATGAATTCTCTCTAGTTTATTTTATGAAATTTCCACTATGAGTCATGAATGCTGTTCATAAACAATTGGCTATCTAGTTGTTCATATATCTATAAATGTTCATGTATTTTGAAATAAGTAACAGCTATCTATGATTTTTCTTAATGCATGCGCAAAACACATTACTCATTGATGAATGATAATCTTGCTCCCTAGGGATAGGTTAGATAGTTAGTTTTAATGTCTTGCTATGTGTGATTTAGATGCGGGAGAGTTAAGAAAAGAGGTAAGAACCTGCGCATCACATTGTGATGCTCCTTGTATTCTCTATCAATGTACATTCTTAGATAGGCACTTGCATCTCATACTTAAACATAAAAACTAAAACATACACGGTGGACTGGGCCGCAACCGGTAAAACCTTTTATTTTTGGTTACTTTGACCTACGGTAGCTGGACCATAAATCAGACAGATTCCCCATACCAAATAGTAATGGGTTAGTTGGGAACGTTTACTGGGGAGAATCCCTTGCTGTTGTTGCCTGCGATTTTCCAGGCCTCAACAAGTCCATCATCCCGAACCTCTTCAGGATCTCCACTGCATACTTCCCTTGTCCAAGGAAGATTCCATCTGCACTCTGCCACACCTCCATGCCTAGAAAGTAGTGCATCATACCCAATTCATTTATCTCATACTTGACAACAAGTTTCCTTCTTGCATCTCTAATGAGTTCCTCTTTTCGGTCAGGAACAAGTCATTGAAATATAACAGGAGCATCAATGGTCTTCCACCTTCAAACTAAAAGGAATCTATTTTACTCACAGTAAAGCCTAGAACCATCAGTAAGATGTGTTGGGTAAACACATTAAACAATTTATAATAGAATTCCAATGATTTAATTGTCAACCCAGAGAGAGCGTAAACTTGTGAGGCACAAACAAAATATATGCAGGGGCAGAGTGTCGCTGAACTTAATCTAAAACTGAAATTAAAAATACATGACTGTAATTAAATTAAACTTGATAAAACAGGAAATGACATAGAAATAAATCTAATCTAAAAACAGGAAATTGCAGGAAATGAATCTGATCTAAGAAAACATAAGAATGCATGAAATAAATTGGTATAAAGAAAATAACATTAACTGGTATAAAGCAATTAACAATAATTGGTACAAAGCAATTAACAATAAATGGTGAGCTCACGATAAACCTATGCTAACAATTCATAAACAAGACATAACTGGAAATCTACACTAACAACTCATAAAGAAAGAAATGACTGAAAATCGATATTAATATAAGAGAGTCAAAGGAGGTGCAATAAGCATCATATCCATTACATTATACTCAGTATCTATTCTATGACTAACTCTGAAAGAGATCTAGACTATCTTCTACTTCCAAACCACTAGAGAGGTCTTTAACCAAAATGAGGAGAGAGCCCTGCTATTTATACATAAATCCAAGATAACTGATCATAATTACAGATCCACTATTTTCTCAACCTATCCCTTAAAATTCTCAACAAATAGACAACTCATCTCCCCAAATCCTCAATAAATCTACAACTCATCCCTTTAAATTGTCAACCAAATCATTTGGATGAGATATTCTCTCCACACCTCCATGATCTTCTCCTTGAAGTTAGGTCACATCTTGATGATGAAATTCGAATTTGAAGCTAGATAGTGATTTTTGAACTTGGTAAAGTCTTCAAATACACCTGTAAACATCACCAAACTCACCCAACTTTAAAGTATAATGAAAATATGTTATTTTTCTCAATAATTAATCATAAATTCACTCAAAATACTAAAAAATAGATGATTTGAAAAATAGTAATATAAACCCATATTTATTATGAAAGTGATGAATATTAATGGTTTTATGGAAGGATATAATGGAATAAGGTGATAAATAGTATATGAAATGATGAATAAAATGTGGTCTTTTTGCGGCTCAACATACCCCCCAACTTGACTGTTTGCATGTCCTCATGCAACTATGCGTTGATTCTTTTAAAAATTTTGGCTTGTAGCTGAGGCTTTACATGATAAGATGTAATAGTAGATCATTTCATGATTTTGAAATGCATGAGTGGCAACAATTTTTTCTTTTTTCTCTTTTAAAAAAAAAATATTTTTGTGGCTGGTTCTTGTGTGACAACCATAACAAATGTTGGTTCTTGTGTTAACAACATTTGCTCTTTTTATTTGTATTTTTGCTGAAATACATAAGATTTTAAAAGTATACATGCATTAGAAATGATGAACCATCAATGTATAGTGAAAAGCATTTTTTCATATTATGAATCATGTTGATATATATAGCATAGTATGGGAAAGACATGTTGGTTAAGGGTAAATGAGATGATGAATATGTAAAATGGTAAGGAATAATCCCCTCCCAACTTAAGATGTATTAGGTTTATGAAAAGGAGAAAGGGAATGTAGTGAGGCAATTTTTCAAATTCATTCATTTTCTAGAATTTAAGGAATTACATGGTTAAAAATTAGAAAACAACATACCTTCACTTACCCAAAAGGTTGATGAACTTATGCAATAGGAATGTGGCTGCTGCTGCTGAATGTGAAGGATCTGAACTGTTGTTTGGTTGGATGAAGTAGAAGATGAGAGTTGAAAGTAGAACTATGGTACTCTCATATGGTTGAAGTATGCTGCTGTAAAATTGTTGATGATAATCATGAAAAATATATAGTATTCACTTGCTACAAAACCCGATGGTACAATTCTTACCATGCGAATAAATGTGTCAATGTCGAACATGGAAAGAAATCATTGGATTACCGACCATTAATGAATGTCGTTAACCAATACGAGACAATCTCACCATTGATGTCAATGAGTGCTAAGGTACCTAAGTACATCATGCAAAGTGCGAATAAATGAGTTGATGTCGAGCCACTTGCAGGATCTAATGATCAAGGAACATTGATGCATTCCCATGATTGTCAGCGAGAGAACTTGCCATTAAGGCATGTAAGCCTCAAGGTACTGAAAATGAACTCTAGTCTCTATCCCATATAATGTGTTGAGGTCGATGGGGCAAGACTTGTTGAAAGGTGGGCCTTAAGGAATCCCACATTAGTCAACACGAGTTGTACATAATGAGTGGTAGGACTATAGATAAAATATCTCATGGTCAAACAGTTTTTATAGCAGGGATAACAAAGCAATGTAGTCATGGAAAGGAAGCTGAATGATTTTATTCAAAAGGTAAAAGATAAACTGAAAATGAGGAAAGTATATGCGACTCAAAAAATGTATACATGCAGGAAGTCATGATATATAAGGCAGTAAAAATGTACACTCTGACATGGATGACGAACAACCTCGGAAGGAAAAAGAGTAAATAATCATGACATGGCGTAATGGGTTTCTGAAAGGCTTCTTTGTGGCAGCAAATGTCATGAAATGCATAAGGAAAACTCGACTCCTTCAAGCTTTCAATGAAACGTTTTTCTGAAAAGTTTCTGCGGTTCTAGAAATCACTTCTGCATGCCATACGTTTGTCTTTAAATCTACAAAAGGTTAGCATTTTCCTGCAACCAACTTGTGAGAGCATTGAAAATACAAAAAAAATATGTGCTTAACAAACCAAGTCAAAGAAAATAAATGAAATGCTTTTATACCTGAAAGTGACAACCCTTCTTGTCGAAACCTGTTTCTGAGCAACTTGCAAAAACAAGTTAGCACAACGATCATAAAATTTTGAGAAAATTCTAAATTCATTTAAAATTTAATTTTATGATTTTATTTATTAACTAATACTTTTTATTCATTTATATGTTTTTAGTTTTTAGTTTTATTTATTTCTTTATTTTTTGTAATGTTATTATTGCAGTGCTTTTGTATATATATATATTTTAAATTTGATTTTACAAAAGAACAAATTTTTATGTGTTTTTATGTATATGAATACGCGTCTCTTTTTAATGATTGCGCAAATAGGGAGAGAGGGTCGACCCTTTCAGTGGTCGACCTCTCTAAAAACAGGCTATCTTGATGATCTGAATAGAGAGAAGTGTGTAAACAAGCGATTTTAATTTATAGTGAGTTTAACAGCTTGAAATAACCACCTTCCTCCCCCAAACGGAAGGTGTGCCAGGTCCCACTGTGCAAAAATAAAAATTAAGCAGAAGGCTTAGCTGTGACATGAGTTGCCTTCAATTTTATAGACGCATAATAATTCATTTTATGTTTACTATGTGTAATCTAATTTATGTTCTTTTAATTATTTCCCTGGATTTTCGGGTAAATTTACTAAATTAATTTTATATTAAATAAACATTGCCACCATCTCAATAAATCCATTCATATAAAAGAAAGGAATCACATCTATTCCTTTATCAAAATGATAGATAACTTAAAAAAATGAATTTAAATCAAATTTTCATAATCTTGAGGATAATACTGGGCATCCTATTCAACTTGAATATAACATTTTTTATCCCTATTTTAATTTCACTTAAGATTGAGATTTACATTCTGTGATTGTTAATTAATTTTCAAAAAGATATGAAATTTATTTCAACTTTATAGGTGATTACAAAATGTCTTGCTTGCATCACATTGAAGTTCTGTAAAACTGAATATTTTTGTGTTTTATAATTTTTAAATTAGATTAATTTATTATTATTATTATTATTATTATTTAGTTTTATTTTATATTACAAAATACAAAAATATATAATTAGATAGATAGATATATATTCCAAATTTTGTAATTCAAAGTTTCTTTAAATTGTAAATTATGTATCATCAATAACAAACGTTATTATTTTTTTAAAACATTGAATACCATTTTGATGGATACGTTCATATATAATAATAATAAAATTTAAATCATTGTAGAGATGCTTCTTAATAAGATATTCTGGAATATGGGTAAATCTATTTATACATTTTTATTTATTCATAAGCATGTGTCTATGGTCTCACCTTACACTATCCCAATACTCATTTTATGTGGCAAGATAATATCTTGAACCTAAACTTATCCAATGAGACCCACTATCATTCATAAGAAAGAGAAAAGCACGTTAAAGCTTGTAAAAGTATTAACTTTTAGTGGTTGGTTTATTTACTTTTTAATTGATTATTTCAAAATTTAGATGCCAATCCATTGAGAGCTAATAAACATATTGCTCCTCCATAAACATTTGAATATTATAATCTCCATATTAATTAAATTGTGTTTTATTTATTTTGCAGAATACTTTTCCAAGTAACCACATGTGATATATTCGATTTTATAAATTGAAGAAGATTTACCACTAAATTAATTGCATGCAAGTCAGGTATGTTTTAGTGTGATGAAGATATTACTATATCAAGTTGCCAAATCTCATAAAAGAGAAATCATGCGCTATCTATGGGATTACTAACAAATCGCCAAGTTGCCTCGGATCTTACTCTATACATTGAACTCTCACTTCCCAACTCACCAACTCGCTTATTCAAATACTTTGAGCAATTTCCAGGCATTCAAAATGGTTCATCCATCTGTTGCAGGAGTTTCGGTGGCAGCTGTTGCTTTGGCAAGCAAATATGCCATAGAAGCTTGGAAAGTATTTAAAGCACGGCCATTTGTTCCTCGCATGCGAAAATTTTATGAAGGTGGATTCCAACCTGTAATGACGAGAAGAGAAGCCGCCTTAATCCTTGGAATAAGGAAACGAGCTGTTATGGAAAAGATTAAGGGGCACACCGAAGAGTAATGGTTGCAAATCATCGGTAGCGACTATCTAGCAGCGAAAATTAACGAGGCCAAGGATGTTATGGAAATCACTGTAGGATTTAGTTGAAAAGACATGCGTGCGGGCGATTAATTTTTCTAATGTTTTAGAATATTTCTTTGTTTGCAAGATTGTTTGGAGAAAAAAAAAAAAAAGGGTGAAATGAACAGATAGGAAGGTAGGCTGAAGAAATAGGTTGGAGGGTGGGTTGTTTGCAGGTTGCGAATGGAGAGTTGTTTGCAGAGCTGTGTCTATAGCATGGAGGGCTGAAAGGCTCTGTTTTATTTTTTTTAAAAATTATTAATTTATTTAACTTATATATATATATTTTAAATTTGTTTTCTTTTTATTATATATATATTAACAGCTTTTTGTTTAATTTACATCATTTTATTTTTTAGAGTTTTTTATTTTATATAGGCATATATTAATGTTTAACTTTTAGTATTTTAATTTTAATGCTTAATATTTAAATTTTAAAATGTTCTAATGTTTATAGGTCTAGTTTTTTTAAAAAACTTAAAACTAATATTTAAAATGAACAAACATTGCTTTATATTCTTAATAAAATATTAAAAAGTATTTTTAGATTCAAAGGATAAGAACCTAAATAATTCTTAATGCAAATTGATATGTATATTTGTTTATTATATTTTTTGTTTATTAATTAATTTATTTTATTTTTAATTATTAAAGGAAATTAATTCTTAATGCAATTTTTTTAATTTCTAGGATGACTTAGAAAATTATTTAAATGAAAAATAAAAATGAAAAGAGACCATAAAAATTTTAAATTAAAAGATTAAAATTATTTTCAATTCCTAACAAAATTAAAAGAACACTAATAATTAAGGTTATTTAGAAATAAAATTTTAACAAATAAAAACATTAAAGTAAATTAAAACAAATCTAACTTTAAACTGAAAAATAAAAAACGAAAACCTGCCTACTCTAATTGAAAATTAAAAATTATTTACATAAAATGAAATTTCCAGTGTAACCATCTATCTAAAAGAAGTAAACCAAGATTATCTTTTAATTCTGAAAAACTAAATCTAGAATATAAAATAATATGAAAAATAAAATATTGAAAATGTGAATTAATGAAATAAAAACGAAAATAAAACCTATCTAACTTAACACTTACTTGGAACCGATGTTCGATGTAGCTCTCGTTTGCATGATGATCAACTGAGATCTGTTCTTCATCCTTCTCAACTTCCTTCTCGCACGCTTGTTCCTTATCAAATGTATAGAATTATTCAGATGTTAACTCTTTCTTTGCTTCTGGAGGAGTGGTTGCATTTTTAATTGCAGTCAAGATCTCCTCTTCTTGGGAAGAGGAGATCCTAGATTTTGCAAGGATCTCAGTGAATAATTCCAAACTTACGTTCATCAAATCAAATGCTTAAAAAATGGAAAAAAAGTATATGACAAATGTAGAAAAAACGGTACAAAATGAGTTAGTAAACAAAAATTAAAAGTGCACCACGAAAATCTGTATAAAACAAAAATACACATATATAAAATTAAAACAAGTTAGTATGAAATAAAAACACCAAAAAACGAAAGCAATCCAAACTTTAAACTACAAAACTGTAAATGAAAAATGAAAACTTGCGTAAAACAAACTTGCATTTGCAGAAAAAGAAAGAACTTGCAGGAAAATAAACACTTTGTAGAAAACAATCAAGGTTTTGGGGCAACCCACTAAAGTGGATGTGTCTGGCTGTTATACCACAGAAATTCCGTGGTGAAGTTGTCTTTCCGTCTTATAGTTTCTCCTCCCCCTTTCTATGAAAAATAAGCAAACTATATACCTATCTAAATTCTGATCCCTTTTAGCACCTCCCCGGCAACGACGCCAAAATGTTGGGTAAAAACATTAAACAATTTATAATAAATTCCAACGATTTAATTGTCAACCCGAAGAGAGGGTAAACTTGTGAGGCATAAACAAAATATATGCAGGGGCAGAGTGTCGCTGAACTTAATCTAAAACTAAAATTAAAAATACACGACTGTAATTAAATTAAACTTGATAAAATAGGAAATGACATAGAAATAAATTTAATCTAAAAACAGAAAATTGCAGGAAATGAATCTGATTTAAGAAAAAATAAGAATGCATGAAATAAATTGGTATAAAGCAAATAACATTAACTGGTATAAAGTAATTAACAATAACTGGTACAAAGCAATTAACAATAACTGGTGAGCTCACGATAAACCTATGCGAACAATTCATAAACAAGATATAACTGGAAATCTACACTAACAACTCATAAAGAAAGAAATTGTTGGAAATCTATATTAATATAAGAGAGTCAAAGGAGGTGCAATAAGCATCATCTCCATTGCATAATACTCAGTATCTATTCTATGACTAACTCTGAAAGAGATCTAGACTATCTTCTACATCCAAACCACTAGAGAGGCCTCTAACGAAAATAAGGAGAGAGCCCTGCTATTTATACATAAATTTAATATAACTAATCATAATTACAGATCCAATATTCTCTCAACCTATCCCTTAAAATTCTCAACAAATAGACAACTCACCCCCCCAAATCCTCAACAAATCTACAACTCATCCCTTTAATTCCTCAACAAATCTACAACTCATCCCTTTAATTCCTCAACCAAATCAGCTGGATGAGATATTCTCTCCACACCTCCATGATCTTCTCCTTGAAGTTAGATCACATATTGATGATGAAATTCGAATTTGAAGCTAAGTAGTGATTTTTGAACTTGGTAAAGTCTTCAAATACACCTGTAAACATCACCAAACTCACCCAACTTTAATGTATAATGAAAATATTTTATTTTTCTCAATAATTAACCATAAATTCATTCAAAATACTCAAAAATAAATGATTTAGAATATAGTAATATAAACCCATATTATGAAAGTGATGAATATTAATGGTTTTATGGAAGGATATAATGGAATAAGGTGATCAATAGTATATGAAATGATGAATTAAATGTGGTCTTTTTGCGGCTCAACAAGATGTCCAACCTGTTGTACCATGTCAAATCTCAGGATCTTCTACAGTCACTCCCTCTGAAGTGGAGCATCACTCTCCCTCTTCCTTTCGTAGTCTATGTATTGAAACATTATGTATGGAGTGACAAGTAGATTCTCTGCTACTGATATTATATGTATCCATCTAGGGTCACTGGATACCAAGATCCTCTATCTTGAAGACATTCTTCTCGCACCCATCTATGAGTTTGTCATCCTCTATAGGCTTGCATCTTCAACTTTGTAGAAAAGGTTAAGATATTCATCACTCTAGGTGATCTTCAAGCTCCTCATGTATGTGTTATCCCATGGGTGTCTTCTGAGCTCGTATGAGACCTTATTTAATTTTCATACATGAGTCTACCTGTCATGTGTCTCAACTCCCAATGGCAGCAAATGTCTCTTCTTTCTGTGAGAAGCCTTGTGCTACAAATCTTGTCTTGTATCCCACGATGTTTCCATCTACTGCATGCTGGATCTTGTATATCCATATGGAAGACACCACATTCTTCCCTTTAGGTCTCGATACTGCGTCCTAGACATCATTCTTCTTGAAATGGTACTCTCCTTCACTTTCTTCTTGGCTACTTCTTCATAGCTGGAAGGTTCTGCATCAATGATGTGGCTCAACAGTGTCACATAACTGCACTGTTTTCGAGACCTCTTTCTTCCTTTAAAGGTCTCGTCATATTATTCCTTATCTTGTATTATTTCTCGAACTGTCGTCACTTGTTCTTTGAAACAAGTCTCATCCAGGCTTTTCTTGTAGGCGATTGTAGGTGATATTTCCTACAAGTCAAATGCATTAGTTGTATGGTTAGAAACATTTCATAAAACATATTCATAATGGAAATTTCTTATGCATAAAGATATAATCATGCAACTATTTTAGCCAATACAACATTCATCCATATCTCACAGAAAATTTCTAGATGCCTTCCATCTTTACTATGACATCATTGAGATTGTGCACTAATCCAATATGTCAGCAAAGAGGTTTCATTCTAGATAAGTAGCAATGGAGAGTTGTATATCACCATGAGCTACTTACCCATCACATCCATTTTAGTAGTATACTGTCATTAATGCAAACATTCGATCATGCATGACTCAACAACTAAATATAAACAAATGCATAACAAAATAATATCATGAAATGACAATTGAATACTTATCTTTTATTCGTTTCATGGGTAGACTCCTTCTTGAGCCTTCTACTTCATCATCTTCTTCATTCACGACAACATCATTTATTAGCCAAATTCTAATATGGATACGAGTTTCTTCAAGAGTTGATTCCTCCTTATTCCTCACCGCTTGAGGGATCTTCTTTAGATAGTGAGAGCTTGATCTTCAGTTGCTCCCATCTTCTCTTTCTCTTATTATGATCAGAGCTTCTTCTTGTGTGCACTCTTCCCAGAGTTTACTGAAAGTAATCACTTCACTCTGGCATAAATTCCTCCAATGAATGAATCCCATGATCCTGGGAGGCCATTCAAGGTGGTTATAAAAGTATCTTATTCTTCTTCGACTGCTTTGTCATAGCATCGGACACTTCCTTTTAGTGTCTTTAGGGATGACACATGAGGGATGAGATGATATTTAATAGAATCTACAATGATTCTTTTGGATTTATCCTTAGCCTCATCTCCCTCTGTCTCCTAGACCTTTCTGAATGAAATACTGATCCAAGTCAATTTCTTCAAGGATCATGGGGTTCCTATACTTCTTCCGATTTATATTCTTCTCTTAAAAATAGCTTGGTCAAGGAATCAAACATCTCTTTAGGTGTCTTTAGGGAAGAAACATGTGGTATAAGGCCATCCTCTTGGTCTTGACCAAGTTCTTCTTGTGTAAGGCTTTATCCTCATCTTCCTCTGGAACTGGAACCTCTCCACTTATATAGGTGTCCAATTCATTACCGATTTGAGGTGTCCGTCCTGGTTTCGGAGCTGGATGATTTAGGGTTTGCCAAGGAAACCCTAATTTTCAAAACTTGGAATTTCAAAATTCTTATTGGATAGAGATATATACCTTTTCAAGGTGATATTTCCAATGTACTCATTTTCTAAATATAGTGGAGGGAAACTCCAAGAACAGGAAGCCCTAGTTTTCCAATTTCTTCTACATAAATGCCTGATACTGTTTCTGCGATATCTCCAAAATTACTACTCCTCTATGTCTGAAATTTTATACTTAGGTAGCCTCATCTGTCCTCTATTCAAAACCATAGGTGTAAGCAGAATTTGTTTCATGAATTGGGACTTATGAGAGTTTTCCCAAGGTGACATATTTCAGGACTGTCCAGCATAGCGAACTTGTATAGACTTCCATGTGTCCCTGTTTCATCATCAGGGTCTGAAACTTTTACCATTGAACATATAGTCTGTACCCTATATGGAAAATCTTGCTAAATTTCATTTGGACCTTCATATCCCAAGATATAACAATTCTCCTTAGGTTTCCTATTTAGGGATGAATCTTGGAAGAGGCTGGAACCCTGATTTGGAGGAATCATATCTCCTAGAATATAGTAAAAACGAGGCTGAAATTTTTACACAGGATACATTAGGCTTTGAGCTTATTCCTGTGAAAATTTCAGCTCATGAGCCTTCTTAAATCTCGAGATATAGCGAATGTACTGAAACTACCAGGTTTAGTATTTTAAGGTTTTTCAGTCCCAAGGTCAAACTATGGTTTGACTCTCCAGGAGTTTCACTCAACCTAAAACTTAGAACTTGGTATCTAAACTTTGATTTTGATGAGTAGAGAAATCCTATGCCGGGCTCACTAAAAAATTCCTCTTCTATAAAAAGCCTTAATTTCATGCACCAAAAACTGAAAATGCCCGGAATCAAATTCTACTTCGATAGAAAGATGTGCCCTTCAATGGAGAGTCAGAATAGATTCCTTTTCCTGATGGATTATGGAGAGAGACCCACAAATTAAGAATCACTATCTTCTGCAGCTGCATAGTGTCTTCTTCTCAGGTTAGCTTTGATACCATGTTATATTTTTATCAATTTGACAGTATGATCTTAGGATCTTATTTGAGAGAATAACATGCACAACAATTAATCACAAGAGACAGTAGACACAAAGATTTATCCTCGGGGAAACCATAAAGGAAAAACCCCACAACTTCCTCAGATATAGAATGAGCACCAATGGCAGCAGTAAAACCCAAAGACAGAAAGATGATCTTCAACAGTTGTTCTCTCTCTCACTTCTGTGAGCTCCTCTTCTCTCACCTATGCGCTATAGCTGGGTGAGTGTGCATGTCAAATAGAGAGACTCACTCTCTATTTATACTAATTTCTGACTTGACAATTACTTTTCAGGGTCAACATCTCTAGGAGAGTCTAATAACCCTAGTTCCCCTCAAGTGTGGGGACTTTTCCCCCCTGATCAACAAGGAGGGTTAACTTCAACTCAATTGTGGGGACTATTCATGTTATATTTTTATCATTTAATAAATATGATCTTAGGATCTTATCTGAGAGAATAACATGCATAGAAATAAACACAAGAGACAAGAGACACAAAGAATTTTCCTCGGGGAAACCATAAAGGAGAAAACCCTGCAACTTCCTTAGAGATAGAATGAGCACTAATGGAAACAGTAAAACCCAAAAACATAAAAGATGATCTCCACAGCTTGTTCTCTCTCTCACACACTTGAGAGAGCTTCTCCTCTCTCACTCATGCGCCCCAGTGAGTGAGTGTGTGTGTGTGATAAATAGAGAGGCTCACTCTCTATTTATATTCTTTCGTTCACTTAATGTCCACTTCAACATGTCGACCCCACTTAACCATTACTTACTAGGGCCGACATCTCTAAGAGATTCTAATAACCCTAGTGCCCCACAACTGTGGGGACTTTTCCCATTCGATCAACAAGGGGGGTTAACCTTAACACAATGGTGGGAACTATTGCCCTGACTTATAATAACTCACCTAGGGCTGACTTCTCTAGGATAGTCTAATAACCCTAGGGCCTCATAACTGCAGGGAATTTAACCCTTGATCAATAAGGAGGGTTACCCTCTATTACTTTACATGACTTGTTTACATTATTGAATCTCCTGATAGGAACATCGGGATATGACATGACTCAATTACATTACATATGCTTCCCGGAATAAACATCAGGGTACAATACATAAAATATACAAGTGAATACATTCTGAAGTTACAAATACATCAACACTCCCTCTTAACTAGGAAGGTATTCTCTCGACACAATTTATCAACACAAGTCCTTCTCTGTATCATCTGGATCTGGATCATCACTGGATCATCATCATCATCGATGCTTTTGCTATCTCAATCAACTGGTGCTATCTCTTCATTCTTCTCGTCACAGTAAGTTCTACAGAGCCAACCCTTTTTCATGCTGGTTGTAGGCCTAGCCTCCATGTAGATCTTCTTCAGCGCTTATATCTGACCCTAAGTCAGAATGGTCCCCCCAACACTTACATCTGACCATGAGAGGAACACATCCAACACCATGTAAAAAATGCACACCCAACACTCACATCTGACCATGGGAGGAACACATCCAAGAATCATGTCAAAAAGGCCCAACACTTACATTCACCAGCATGATAGGACACACCTACTATCATCTGTGAAAAATAACATCACTTACAATCACTAGAATGGTAGGACCCACCTACTACCATCTGTGAAAATGACCAGCACTTACAATCACCAGCATGGTAGGACACACCTACTACCATCTGTGAAAAGGCACAACACTCACAACCACCAGCATGATAGGACACACCTACTATCATCTATGGAAAGGCTCAGCACTTACAACCACCAGCATGCTATGACACATCTACTATCATCTGTGGAAAGGCACAACACTTACAATCACCAGCATGGTAGGACACACCTACTACCATCTGTGAAAAGGCACAACACTCACATCCACCAACATGATAGGACACACCTACTATCATTTGTGGAAAGGCTCTGCACTTACATATGATCATGTGGGAACCAATCCCATAGTCATATCAGAATGGCTCTCAGCCCTAGGCTGAGGATTCCTAGTAACTGACCAGGTACCTCCATTCTCCCAGAGAATGGCCTTCAACACTTATATCTGATCATGTGGGAACACATCCCTCAATCACATCAGAATGGCCCTACACTTATATCTGATCATGTGAAAACAAATCCCACAGTAATATCAGAATGGCCCTCAGCTCTAGGCTAAGTATTCCTGGTAACTGACGAGGTGCCTCCATTCAGATAATGGCATTCATCACTTATATCTAATCATGTAGGAACCAATCCTACAGTCACATCAGAATGGCTCAACACTCACATCTGACCATGGAAGGAACCAATCCTCTCACAATGACAGAATGGCTCAGCCCTTACATCTGAACATGGAAGGAACCAATCCTGTCACCATGAAATAATGGCTCACGGACTCATCACTTCCCCTTGGAGGGAACCTCGATCTGGAGAACACCAAAATTCTCCCTGAAGTACTCAAACTTCACTCTGGCTAATGGATTAGTCAACACATCAACTATCGGTTCGTTCGTCACAACATACTGGAGCTTCACTGCTCCTCTCTGCACCATATCCCTAATATAGTGATATTTGATCTCAATATGCTTCGACTTGTCATGGAACACTGAGTTCTTCGACAACTTCACACAACTCTGGTTGTTTCAATATATACAAGTAGCATCCAACTGCCAAGATCAAATAAATCAGATAGTAGCTTCCTCAGCCATACTGCCTCACAACTAGCTGAAAAAGCTGCGACATACTCTGCTTCAGCTGTACTCAGTGCCACGCAAGACTGTTTCCTGCTAAACCAAGAGATCACACCTGATCCCATACTGAAGCAACACCCTGAAGTGCTTTTCCTATCGATGGCACTGCCTTCTCAATCTGAATCAACATAACCTTCCAGGTTAATCTTCTGATCCGCCTCATACTTGAGCCCATACTCAACTGTACCCTTCAGGTACCTTACTGCATGCTTTGCAATAATCAGGTGAACATGTCTCAATGTGTTCATAGCAAAGCAAGTATATGGTCTTGTATCCATCAGGTATATCAAGGAACAAATCATTTGACAATACATCATGGCATTAATCGACTCTAATGAAGCAACACTCAATAGCTTCAGGTTCGATGCCATAGGTGTGGTCATGCAGTCCATCATCCTGAACCTCTTCAGGATCTCTACTGCATACTTCCCTTGTCCACACCTCCATGCCTAGAATGTAGGGAATCATCCCCAAGTCCTTCATCTCGAATTCGGAAGCAAGTCTCCTTCTTGTAACTTTAATGAGTTCCTCTTTTCTGTTAGGAATAAGTCATCGACATATAACAAGAGCATTACTGGTCTTCTGCCTTCAACCTTGAAGCAAATGTTGGAATCCACTTTACTCTTAGTAAAGCCTAGAGTCATCAGTAAGCTATCCATCCTATTGTACCATGTCAAACCTCGGGATATTCTGCAGTCACTCCCTCTGAAGCGTAGCATCATACTCCCTTCGTCTTTCGTACTCTATGCACTGAAACATTCTGTACCGGAGTGACAAGTAGCTTCCTCTGCTACTAATATTGTATGTATCCATCTAGGATCACTAGATACCAAGATCCTCTATCTTGAACTTTTTCAAAATTTCTTCTCGCACCCATATGTGATCTTGTCATCCTCTATAGGCTTTCATATTCAAACTTGTAGCAAAGGTTAAGATCTTCATCAAGCTCCTCATGTATGTGTTATCCTATGGGTGTCTTCTGAAATCATACAAGGCTTTTTTCATTTGCACACATGATTCTTCCTGTCATGTGACTTCACTTCTAGTGGATGCCAATGTCTCTTCATAGTCTATGCCTTCTTTCCATGAGAAGCCTTGTGCTACGAATCCTACCTTGTATCCCACGATGTTTCCATCTACTGCATGATGGAACTATGAACTTCCCTTCATGTATCGATACTACAACCTAGACATCATTCTTCTTGAACTGGTCTTCCCTTTCTTCTTGGTTACTTCTTCATAGCTAGAAGGTTCTGCATCATTGATGTCACTGCATTCGTCATATTATTCTTCATCTTGAATTGTCGTCACTTGTTCTTTAGAACAATTATCATCCTTCTTTGCTTGTAGGCAATTTTACGTGATCTTTCCTACAAGTCAAATGCATTAGTTGTATGGTTAGAAAAATTTCATAAGGTATATTCATAATAAAAAATTCTTTTGCATCAAGATATATGATTATGTAACTATTTTAGCCAATACAACATTCATCCATATCTCACGGAAACTTTTCTAGATGCCTTCCATCTCTATGAGGACAACATTGAGATTGTGCACTAATCCAATATGTCAACAAAGAGGTTTCATTCTAGATAAGTAGCAATGGAGAGTTGTATAGCACCATGAGCTACTTACCCATCACATGCATATTAGTAGTAAACTATCATTAATTATACAAAGATTCTACCATGCATAATACATCAACTGAATATAAGCAAATGCATAACAAAATAATATCATGAAATGACAATTGAATACTTATCTTTATTTGTTTCATGGGTAGACTCCTTCTTGACCCTTCAGCTTCATCATATTCTTCATTCATTATTTCTTATCCAAATGATAATATGGATAAGAGTTTCTTCAAGAGTTGAGTCCTTTGTATTCCTCATCACTTGAGGGATCTTCTTTGGATGGTGAGAGCTTGATATTTAGTTGCTCCCATATTCTCTTCTCTTATTATGAGTTGAGCTTCTTCTTCTTCCCAGATTCTGTTGAAAGTAATCACTTCCTTCTGGCACACATTCCTCGCATGGATGAATCCCATGATCTTGGGAGGCCATTCAAGGTGGCTATCACCACTTCTGCATTCTCCACTTCTTCTTCTACTGCTACAAGTTGTTCTTTGAGAGACTCTCGTAAAGTATGACTGTATGGTCTCTGCATTCTGGATCTTCACATTCTTCAACTGTTTTCTCAAAGTCATATTCCAATTTATGTTCTTCCCTTCAAATATATTGGTCAAGGAATCAAACATATCTTTCGGTGTCTTTAGGGAAGACACTTGTGGTATAAGGTGATCCGTGATTGAATCAGCAATGATCTTCTTGGCCTTAACCAAGTTCTTGGTGTAAGGCTTTAAGCCTTATCTCCCTGTGGAACTGGAAGCTCTCTATTTATGTAGGTGTCCAATTCATTTTATTTAGAGAGATCATATACTTCCATGCTTGGAATTCGTCAACTTCGCCAATCTTATCATCAAGCTGATGTGATAGATCACTTTGAAATGAGAACCTCAAATGAAAATAGCAAAAGATATCTTACCGATTTGAGGTGTCCGTCCTGGTTCTGGAGCTGACTGATCTAGGGTTTGTCAGAGAAACCATAATTTTAAAAACTTGGAATCTTTTAGATCTTATTGGATAGAAATATAGACCTCTTCAAGGTGAGCTATCCAATGTACTCATTTTCTGAAAATAGTGGAGGGAATCTCCCGGAATATGAAGCCCTAGTTTACCAATTTATTATCCAAAAATTTCTGATACTGTTTCTATGATATCTATGAAATTACAGCTCCTATGTGTCTACAAATTCTCACTAAGGTAGAATAGCCTATCTCTATTACAACACCATAGGTTTCATCAGAATTGGTTTCACCAATTAGGACTTATGATTGTTTTCCCAAGGTGACCTGTTTCAAGACTGTTCAACATAGAGAAGTTGTACAGACTACCACGTGTCACTGTTTCATCTTCGGGGTCTGAAAATTATACCAAAGAAATTAACATCCATGCCCTTTCTGGGAAATCTTGAGAAATTTAATTTGGATTTTGGTAGCCCGAGCTATAGAAATTCTCCCCAGGTGTCCTTTTTAGGGATGAATCCTGGAAGAGGATGGAACCCTAACTTGGAGGAATCATATATCCTATAGTATAGTGATTCTAAGGCTTAAACTTGGGCACAGTGTACATCAAGATTTTATCTTATCTTTGTGAATTTTTTGGCCCTTGAGACATCTGCAATCTTGAGATATAGAGAATTTACAAAAACTTATCGTTTTTAGTATTTAGGGTTTTTCCAGCTCGGGGTCAAACTAGGGTTTGACTTTCCTGAAATTACACCCAACCAAAAATATCGACCCAGGTCTATAAAATTTGATTTTCATGAGGAGATAAATCGTATTCCGGGCTCACTGAAAAATTCTTCTTCTATAAAATCCCTAATTTCCTGCACCAAAAACTGAAAATGCTCGGAATTGAATTTCGCTTCAACAAAAAGATGCACCCTTCAATGGAGAGTCATCCTAGCATACTTTTGCTAATGGATTGTGGAGAGAGACCCAAAAAGTAAGAATCCCTAGCTTCTGCAACTGCGCAATGTCTTCTTCTTAGGTTAGCTCTAATACCATGTTAGATTTTTATCATTTAAGCAATATGATCTTAGGATCTTATTTGAGAGAATAACATGCACAACAATAAACACAAGAGACAAGAGACACAAAGAATTTTCCTCGGGGAAACCATAAAGGAGAAAACCTCGCAACTTCCTTAGAGATAGAATGAGCACCAAATGGCAATAGTAAAACATGAAAACATAAAATATGATCTCCACAGCTTGTTCTCTCTCTCACACTTGAGAGAGCTTCTCCTCTCTCACTCATGCGCCCCAATGAGTGAGTGTGTGTGTGATAAATAGAGAGGCTCACTCTCTATTTATATTCTTTTGTTCACTTAATGTCCACTTCAACATGTCGACCCCACTTAACCATTACTTACTAGGGCCGACATCTCTAAGAGATTCTAATAACCCTAGTGCCCCACAACTGTGGGGACTTTTCCCCTTCGATCAACAAGGAGGGTTAAGATTAACACAATGGTGGGGGACTATTGCCCCAACTTACAATAACTCACCTAGGGCTGACTTCTCTAGGATAGTCTAATAACCCCAGGGCCCCATAACTGCGGGGACTTTAACCCTTGATCAATAAGGAGGGTTACCCTCTATGACTTTACATGACTTGTTTACATTATTGAATCTCTCGATAGGAACATCAGGATATGACATGAATCAATTACATTACAGATGCTTCCCGAAATAAACATCGGGGTACAATACATAAAATATACAAGTGAATACATTTCAAAGTTACAAATACATCAACAATTGCCACGAATTACAACAGAGGGTTAATCTCATTGACTTTACATGACTTTATTATATTAATGACTCTCCCAATAGGAACATTGGGGTACAATGAAATACAAATGATTCTCCCGATAGGAACATCGAAGTACAATATATAAAATATACAAGTGAATACATTCCAAAGTTACAAATACATCAACACTGGAACATATAATACTTCTTTCATTTTCATGGACTTACCGTATTTTAGCTTGTAGGAAGCTTCTCCCATTCCTTTAATAGGATATTGATAGTCATCTCCAATATTTACTTTGTATGGATAATATTTCTGAGTGAGGCATGAGAGAGAATCTTTGTGACCTATCATATGTTTGGAAGCACCACTATCTATGAGCCAAGTATCACTTCCATGAGAGGTTGATCCTTTGAGGACTGATATCAGGACATATTCTTCATTAGATTCTTGATTCTCTCTGGTTCTCTCTTTATCTTATTCATTTTCTTCAGTTGCATGGGCATGGAAATTTCGGTTCTTATTTTTGAACTTGTTTTTGTTAAGTGGACAATGGATGGAGATATGTCCTAACTTATGACATGCATAACATTCATAGGATGAGTAATCCTTCTTAAGCTTATTACCTTTCTTGAGTTCTAGTGATATACTTGTTGGAGATCCTCGATCCTTCCTTTTATTTATTCCATTCTTTGTATGCACAGCTAGAGCTTGATATTCATCTTCATTTAACCTCTCTTCTCTATTTAATAACTTTATTTCTTCTTGTACACATTCCTCCCATAGAAATTCTGATTTTGGTTAGATTTCTTCTAGCACATATTCCTCTGATGAAGGAATCCCAATCTCTTGGAAGACCATTTAGAGTGGTCATCACAACTTCAACTTCTTCTACCATGTCACCAATGGATTCTAATTGTTCTTTGATTTGAGATACTCTAGAGAAGTATGATTGCATGGTTTCTTCCTTTTGCATCTTCACACCCTTGAGTTGGTTTCTCAAGGTCATTATCCTATTGATGTTTTTCCCTTCAAACATATTGGTTAGTGCATCAAACAATTCCTTTGGAGTATTCTTTGAGGACACTTGGGAGATCAAGTGATCCTTAATAGAGTTAGATATGATCCTTTTCAATTTGATCACATTCTTATTTTGTTTGGATTTTTCCTCTTCTCCCTCTGGTTCCTTGACCTCTTCTTTGACGTATCCATCTAGGTCATGTTCTTCAAGGATTAGTTTACTTCTATAATTCCATGCTATGAAATTCTCTGCTTCATCAATATTTTTATCTAGCTTGGCACCGTTTTTCATCTTTTAATGAATGAGAACCTCAAATGGAAGAATAGGAGACAATACTTACTAATTTGAGGATCTTTTTGGGAACCAGCTTTAGGATGACCTAGGGTTTTACTAGAAAAACCTAATTTTCTAGCTGTGATCACTTGTATATCTGAGAGGAGGAAAACATGCACCTCCCTAAGACGATCTAGGATGTATTTTTCTTTTCTGTAATATGAGGATGGAACCTTGAAAAATATGATACCCTAGTTTCTCTCGGCAGTACTGATAGGTCAAAAAGTAAAATTCCTCAGAGTGAAAAACTACTTCGACAGAAAGATGCGCCCTCCTCAAGTGAGTTGAATGGAACTTATTTTTTGGCTGATATGTGGATGGAGGTCTCCGAAATATTGAAACTTAGTTTTTTGAATTTCAAGAGTTGTTTCACAATGTCTTCTTTCAAGTTAGCTCTGACACCATGTTAAGTTTCCTATTCAAATAGAACAAAGGATCATTGAAAGAAAAAAAAGCGCAACATAACAAAATAGAACACATATATTTATCCTACGAAACCCTCACGGGGAATAAAACCCAAGAAAACTTCCTTTATATAGAATTCTCCCAAGTACAGTGTAAGATCCAAAGAACAAGACTAGACTTCTTCTTGTCCTCTAGATGCGATGTTTCTACTCTCTCTAGAGCAAGTTCTTGAGTTCTATGTGTGTCCAAATGAGTGAGGCGCCTCTCCTATTTATACTGATTGGTGAAGAATACTAATAGATAAACATGGATGAATTCTCCTCCCAATCAGGGCAAGTTTCCTTGGGAGACTCAAAAATACATTTTATTAATAGTTTTATGTGTACTACTGACCCGAATTACAACGGATATTTTACCTCAAGACTTTACATGACCAATTACATCAATGACATCCATAATCAAAGGAACAACATCTTTGAAATAGGTAATAACAATAATAATACAAATAGAATATATTCCCCAGTTAAATTTCTTTAACAAATTAAACACAAACATTATGAATACTCACACTATAAAATGAAAATCGAACGAGATAATATTTCAAATTAGGACAAACTTAATGTTGGTGGTGCAATCAATGATTTCTTAGACTGCTTTTCCCATGATTTAAATAGTAGTTCCACTTGTTTACTAGTGACATTAGGGAAACATGATGCCAATTGTGCTGCAGTTTCCTTATTCAATTGGTTTCTTGACTTTTCATATTCAAAACGAAGTTGAATTCTAACATTTGAAGGAAACAATATTCTTTGTATACACTTTTGGAAAGTACCTTATGATCTCGTAACAATATTGAAATTTTTTGCTCTCATCTCATTTACAGGACACATTCTATCATGTTCAAATGTGCTTCTATTCTCCCTATGAAGTCCTCTTCCTCCTGCTTGGTTGCTATTCAAATTTATGCTTATGCTCCATTACTTCATTCCTTAACCGTCCCAACATATAAAAATGAATAAAATGTGTCATATCAAGATCATGGACCCCTTGGACATGCATATAAGGAACCATATCATCTCCTAAACAACAAGAAGAAAACCAAATCAACTCACTTGGAATGAATCCAATCCTACAATGATAGTGGCTTAAAATGTTCATCATGAACGAAATGATACTACCATTCATTATAGATAATACGATGAAACTGACACACATTTTCTCATATGCATATACATCAAACCATTTACACCCTTACAGTTGCAACATGTGAAATGATTTATAATACTTCCACATCCTCACCAAATTTTTGTCCTTCTCTTCATATGGTAGGCCTTCAATAACCAAACAATACATAAGTTTCAATGCATATGAATAAATACTAAGTTTTATGTTCAAAGTAAATAACACTAAGATCCATTCAACAACAGTCAAAACATAATAACATCATCATGTATTATTAGTCAAGACCCACATAAAAAATAATTGTTATGTTAACATAATTATTAAACCTTTAAAATCCCCCCATGTCAAATGAGGATCTTGTATGATACTGATCCATTTGATTTCCCATTTTTTATATCATTGTACTGTTGTGTTTTATAATGGCATGGTTCTCCTGGCTTACATAGAACACCAATTTTCTCCATCTCCTCCCAAATTTGAATAAATTTTGTTCTCTCCATGCCTCTAGTGGGATGAACCTTTTCATAATCTTGTACAATTATTTGAATTTAAAGAAACATATTCAAATTTGTTCTAATCCCAACATGGTGAGAACAATATACACACTTGGAAATTGAGCCAAGAGTCAACTGTAATTGACAGCACATGTTTCAGTTGGTAGGAATTAGTGAAATACTAAGAATCTTAATTTATAGGTAAGAACTAATCATGAAAGTGTGTACATTTTCATCATTTCTTCTATCAATGGGGATAATTCTTGTTAGAGAACTAATCCACCTTAGTACCATGATCATACACATAGGATACATTTCATTAGATTTTATGTTATGTCATATGGTCCAAAACTTAGGGTATGTTGATCAATCTTGGTCTATTAAGTGTTTTGGACTCATTTACTACAGTTGAGGCACTCCACTTTGATCATTTTGACAATCCATGCACCCTCATTAATGACATATAAGTCTTGGTGCACTCCCCATCCCTTAAATCAGGGAAGCAATTTGACCATAGGCGATAGTGCATGTATTTGGTGGTTTTTGGATCTCCTTGGGCATTTATTGCTTCCTAGGGCCACTCCCCCTCGCCCATGTGCTCACCCACATTGAGATTTCCCTCATTTATAACTCAACATGCTCCAACCACATCCACATAGGCATTCATGAGCGTTTGGGATGGTTTGGGAGTTCATTGGTCCACCCAGGGGGTTTTGAGGTCAAATCCTATCCTGACACTTGTATCATCCAGATGGCCTCCAAAGGATAGCAATTTATACCTAATGTAATATAAAAATGATCTAGACATATTTACATGTTGGAAATTCATAATAATATTTGTTATTGACTACATTTGTGTGTAATATTTCCACTCTTTATACTATTTTGTGCATAATTGTGTGTAAAATTGAATTGTGAGAGTTCCCTTGGCTCCTAGATCCTACTGTGAATCAATTCTCACAATGTGGTATCAGAGCTCTTTGGAGCTGCAAATCAAAACTAGAGCGTTTGAGTTACTGTTTAGGGAATTTTCAGGAAAAATTTGAGTGTTTGCATTGTAGGTACAATCAGTGTTTCTATCACTCAGTGCACAAGCAGAAATGGAGAAGAATCATGTATTGCTGACCCCATTCAACTATTTCAAATGGAATTCTGAAATGCTGATCCAAATGAGGTTGAAATTCTTATTCAGAGTCACCATGGGGGCTGTGACCAAACCCAACTCTGATGTGGAGAAATAAAAGTACTTCAACAAACTTGATGAGGCCTTTGGAATGCTTTGTGTCAGCATTTCATGAGACTTGCTCTTCCATGTAGACAGTTTGAAAAATCCCAACTAAGTATGGATCAAGATCGAGTCATTGTTTGGGAATACTAATGAGATGAGAGGCCACCAACTTGAAAATGAGTTGATCTCATTGATACCAACTCACTTTGAGACAATCCATGACTTCTTCACCAAGTTCAAATCGTTGGTGCTTCAGCTGAAATAATGTGGCATAGAAAAGAAAGAGGAGAAACTTATCTTGTGAATACTTTTGAATCTAGGGCCAGAGTATTCAGTGTTTGTGTCAACATTCCACTCTAGCAAGCTCACAACTCGAAATTGGAGGATGCCATCATTGCAGAATTCATGTAGTCATTGACTCAAGAGAAAGAAAAACTAGTGCAAATGGGTACCATCAAATCCAGTAAGGATCAAGCCCTTGCTGCAGGATTTTTGAATCCAGGCAAAGGTAAGAAGAAATCCAGAGATTCGAAGCAACAAGAGAAGAAGGAGAAGCCCAAATCTTCAGATGGGGTTTCGAATCCTAGAAACGACAAGGAAAAGAAGAAGCAAGAGAAGACCAAATGCACTTATTGTCATAAGGGGTGGTATCCAGAGAGTGTTTGCATGAAGAATACCATTTAGATGATGGTGTAAATTCTTGAGAAGATCAACATCACTCTGCTAGAAGTTGCAAGGAAGAAAGATGATGGTTCAAGCTTAGACAACAAAGAGAGGTGCCATGCTTTGGTTGTAGGTTCTTCAAGCTCTTCTTCCTTCATCATAGATTCATTGCCTCCAGGAACATGAACTCCATGCATGGTTTATTCTCGTCCCTGTATCCTTATGGTGGTCCATCCATTCTAATGGGTGATGATTCAGAAATCCAAGCCAAAGGGATTGGAGGGATTGATCTTGAAGATGGGTACTTCAACAATGTGTTGTTTGTGCCTGATCTAGCAGCGAACCTACTATTTGTCTATAAAATGACACAAAATGGTACATCCAAGAGAGTAACATTTACTCAAAATTATGTGGATATCTCAGAAGTATGTACATGGAAAGTTGTGGCAGTGGGTTTTGCTGACCATGATTTGAGAATGTACAAATTCTGTCATTTCCTTCCATACTCACAAGGGAATGCACTTATTTCACATGCCAATGAGACAAGAAAGTTGTGGCATGAGATATATGATCATCTAAACTACATGTAACTTTATTCATTGAGTAAAGAAAACATAGTGGAAGGGATTCCTACCATCAAGTTCTCAAATGGCACATGCAAAGGATGTGTAGTGGGAAAGCATGCAGAGTGCATATTTGAGAAAGGAAAGGAAAGGCGAGTTGTCCTAGTAATAGATATGATCCATTTAGACCTCACAGGTCCTATTCCCACACCCTCATATGGGAATTCAAGGTATGCATTGACCTTCCTATATGATTTCTCACGGTACTGCTAGGTGTATTTTCTTAAGCTAAAATCTGAGGTTTTTGAGACTTTCAAAGTGTACAAAGCCTTTGTTGAGAATGCATGTGGGAATACGATCAAGGTTCTTAGGACTGAAAAATGGTAAGGATTATGTCAATAAGAATTTTCATAAGCTTTGTGAAGAATGTGGAATCCAAATGTAGCATTCTATGCCCTACACACCACAACAAAATGGTGTTGAAGAGCGCATGAACAAGGTTCTCAAGGAGATGGAAACCTGTATGATGGAAGCAAAGAATTTGAATCCTAAGATATGCGATGAATCTATCAACTCTGTTTCATATGTCCAAAACAGATCTCCACACAAATATTTGGATGGAAAAACTCCATATGAGGCTTGGAGTGGTCATAAGCCAAGTGTTTCTCATTTCAGGGTCTTTGGATCAAAGGCTTGGACTAGGATTCCTCCCGAGAAGAGAAAGACCTTGAAACCTCAAATAAAGGAGTCAATTATGGTTAGATATGTTGGATATGCAAAGGGATACAAGCTCTTTGATCCCTCATCTCATAAAACATTCATTGAAAGGAGTGTATAGTTCGAAGAAGAGCCCATGTAGGTGATCAAACTAGCTCTATGGGAATACTCAAATCCTCCACTCCAAGATGATGTCAGTGATGATAATTAGTATGATTTTTCTGATTTTGATATTGGTGATGATGATGATGAATTTATATCACAAATAACCCATTCAACCCAAGTGGGTTGAGAAAACCATTCAAGCAGTTGGGGATCTTGTTAGAGATCCACTAGACTCTAGAAAAACTAGATCTCAATTTCACAATGCTTTCTCAACTTGTGAATTGAGTATATTTTAGAGGTGCTTCATGATGGTTGGATATGATCCTCAGAAATATTAGGAAGCATCACTTGAACCAATATAGAAAACATCCATGCAAGAAGAGTTCAAGTCATTGCAATACAATGAGACTTGGGAATTGGTTCCCTTGCCCTCCAATAGGAAACTAGTGAAATGTAAGTGGGTCTATAGGACCAAAGTGGCTGATGGTTTTTATATAAAGTATAAGTCTAGGTTTCTAAATTATTCTCTCAAGTCCAATGAGTGGAATATACAGATACAGTTGCGTTGGTTGCAAAGATGGACTCTGTCAAGCTAATTTCAGCCATTGCTGCATCTAAGCGCTGGGAGTTTCAACACATGGATGTGAAGAGTGCATTTATTCATGGTGACCTTCATAAGGAGATATATATGAAGCATCATTATGGTTTCATTCATGATCCTTTACTTGTATGCAGGTTAAATAAGTCTCTCTATGGCGTCAAGCAAGCCCCCAGGGCTTGGTATGCCAAGATGAATTTTTTTTTTGCTTTTGCTTAGCTTTGAAAGATGTAAATTTGGTCTTAATGTGTCTTTTCAGAATCTTGGTGAATTATTGCAGGTCATAGTTCTGTATGTTTATGAAATTTTGATTACAGGTTTATGCACTAAAAATATTCGATAAATTAACTCTTCTTTGCACAATGAATTTTAGATGATTGACCTTGGATTGTTGAGGCAATTTATTGGATTAGAGATTGAGAAATATGAAGCAGGGATCAAGGTCATCCAACCAAATTATGCTACAGAAATGTTATTAAAGTTTAAAATGGATGAATGTAAGGAATCCAAGTTCCCATTCCTCTTAGGAATAAAACTAGGTGACTATGGTGCGTCTCCATTGGTGGACAACTCGTTGTACACACAACTAGTTGGGAGTTTATTGTATCTTACACACTCTCGACCTAATTTGGAATATGTGGTAGGTGCTATTTATAGATATATATAGGATCCTCATGATATCCATGGGAAGGATTCAAAAGGAATATTTCATTATGTGCAAGGAAACAAATACTTTAGGGTACACTATGCTGCTGGTTTTCCACTAGAACTAGTTGGATTTACTGATTCTGATTGGGTTGGAGATTCCATTGACATAAAGTCCACTTCAGGTTATGTATTCATGCTTGCACAAGTTCCCATATGCTGTTAAAGTAAGAAACAACACACCATAATCATGTCTTTAGTCGAGGTTGAGTACAGAGGAGAAGTGAACACAACTCTACAATGTGTGTGGATGCAAGGTATTGTTGGGGAACTTGGATTTGCATTTGATTCACCCACAATCATTTTTTGTGAAAATAAGAGTAATCAAGATTTCCACTGATCCAACATAGAGGCAGAGGACCAAACACATTGAGATACACTATGCACTACATCTGGAGCTTGGTGCATGAAGAGTTGATATCTTTGTAGTATTTCCCATCTACAGATCAAACCACTGACATATTCACCAAGAGCTTCACATATAAGAAATTCACCTATCTGAGATCCATTCTTGGAGTGGGTGACACATGGCGATGGCTGATATTTACTTTTAGATTTTTCTTTATGTCCATTTTAGAGGGGAGGTTTTGTTCCCATGAGGTTTTCCTCCTTACCTTGTTTTTATAGACACATAAATTTTTGTATGAGGTGACTTGAGCCTTAGTTTCCAAGGCCTCAATAATATGTTTAAGCTTTACTAATTTAGGATTAAGGGGGGGTTCTATAGCACTAATATACCTTAGTACCATCATCATACACCTATGATACATTTCATTAGCTTTTATGCTATGTCATATGGTCCAAAACTTAGGCTATGTTGATCAATCTTGGTCTATTAGGTGTTTTGGACTCATTTACTGCAGTTGAGGTGCTCCACTTTGATCATTTTAACAGTCCAGGCACCCTCATTAATGCTATATCGGTCTTGCTACACTCCCCATCCCTTAAATTAGGGAACATCCCTTAAATTAGGGAAACAATTTGACCATAGGTGCTAGTGCATGTATTTGGTGGGTTTTGGCTCTCCTTGGACATTTATTGCTGTCTAGAGACACTCCCACTCACCCATGCCTATCCTTCCATCATTTATAACTCATTTTGATCCAACCATGTCGAAATAGGCATTCGTGATTGTTTGGGATGGTTTGGGAGATCATTGGTCCACCTAGGCGGTTTTTGAGGTCAAATCTTAGCATGGCACTTA
Organism: Pseudotsuga menziesii; assembly: GCA_001517045.1. NCBI lineage: Eukaryota > Viridiplantae > Streptophyta > Pinopsida > Pinales > Pinaceae > Pseudotsuga > Pseudotsuga menziesii. The sequence continues at coordinate 787,760 of LPNX011131209.1, read as the reverse complement.
TATGCATCTAGATGGCCTCCAAAGGATAGAAATTTCTCCCTAATGTAATATAAAATTGATATAGACATATTTACATGTTGGAGAGTCATAATAATATCTGTTATTGAATACATTTTTCTGTAATATTTTCACTCTTTCTACTATTTTTGTGCGTAATTGTGTGTAAAATTGAATTGTGAGAATTCCCTTGGCTCCTAGATCCTACTGTGAATCAATTCTCATAATTATTCACAATAATCATCTTTTAACCAGATAAGGTTGGTTGAATGTTTATAATATGGTCATCTAACTTTTCTTCCCATGCTTTGCTTGGTTCCAAAGCGAGATTCAACTCCTATTAACATTCAAGAATATAGTTAGATTAAGAAAGTAATGTCAACCTATAAACAAAAATTTCAAAATTTGTAATAAATTTTCATAGCTTACTAGGATCAATTCGGATGACATTGCATAACATTCAGAAACACTATAGATAATTGTTAATATTCCATATGATAAGCTAGATTATCAACATTCAATTTCAATTTCATAACAAAAGCATATAGACAGGATCACTGAAAGAAACAATATCACAAGATCAACACAGATTTACCGTGGGAAAAACCTAATGGGAAAAACCCAACAAAATCTTCCTCAATATAGATTATCAAAAGATAAAAGATAAAACCACAGACTGATCTTTCTCCTCCTTACAGCTGCACTTATCTCTCTCTCTTATGTGCTACACAAGTGAGTGTGAGTGTGTAGAAATGAGGAGAGCCTCGCTTCTATTTATATTCTTCCGTTCACTTGGAAATTCACTCCACCAAGTCCGCCCCACTAAAATTTATTGGGATCACTGAAAGAAATAGTATCACAAGATCAACATAGATTTACCCTGGGAAAACCCTAAAGGGAAAAACCTAGCTAAATCTTCCTTAATATAGATTATCAAAAGATAAAAGATAAAACCCTAGACTAATCTTTCTACTCCTTGTAGCTACAACTATGTCTCTCTCTTATGCACTACACAAGTGAGTGTGAGTGTGTAGAAATGAGGAGAGCCTCACTTCTATTTATATTCTTCCGTTCACTTGACAATTCACTCCACCAAGTTGGCCCCACTAAAATTTACTGGGCCGACTTATCTAGGAGGACACAAACAAATTAATATTATATTAATTAGGGTGCTAATGACCGGACTTACAATGGATGGAGTGTCCTCATGACTCTTAGAAATTCTCCCGATAGGAACATCGGGCTATAATGAAATACAAATGATTCTCCTGATAGGAACATCAGGGATAATAAGTAAATACACCTCAAAGTTACAATAATTCAACACTCCCCCTTAACAAGAAGGGTATTCTACAACAACATCAACAAAAACAGCAAGAGAAGGAGAGAGATCATCTTCAACATCATCAAGGTGATACATCTATAAATCATAGGAATCATTTTCAACATCTTTGATGTATAGTCTTCATATTCAATTTCAGCAGCAACAAAACTTTGATCGACAACATCATCATCAACACTTTGAGTTTCATCAATCAGCAACATCATCATCAATAATACTTTGACCTTTCGATCATCATCATCATCAGCAACAATTCTTTGAGCAACATCATCATCACACTTTGATATTTCGATCAGTAACATCATCATCGTCATCATACTTTGATCTTTCGATCAGTAACATCATCATCATCATCATACTATGATATTTCGATCAGTAACATCATCATCATCAACAACAACCTGCAATCCACAGTATGAAGATGAATGTATTTGGATCACTTTTGGACTTAAGTCCAGGGATGATGCAATCCTACCACATTCTCGACAACTGAAGTTATCGGATACAATTATGGGATAATAACTCCCTATCACTTTAGGACTAAGTATAAGGATGATGCAATCCTACCACATTCTCAAGGACCAAAGTTACTGGATCTTTTCTAAACAAGAGTTTAGGGATGATACAATCCCACCACATTCTCTAGGATCGAATTCACTGGATCTGTTATGAACAAGAGTTTAGGGATGATACAATCCCACCACATTCTCGAGGACTGAATTCATTGGATCCGTTCTAAACAAGATTTCAGGGATGATACAATCCCACCACATTCTTGAGGACCGAAGTCACAGGATCCATTCTGAACCAGATTTTAGGGATGATACAATCCCACCACATTCTCGAGGACTGAAGTCACCAGATCTATTCTAAACAAGAGTTCAAGGATGATACAATCCCACCACATTCTCGAGGACCGAAGTCACTGGATCCATTATGAACAAGAGTTCAGGGATGATACAATCCTTCTTCTTTCTTGGAGACATAAGTCTACGGATCACTTTAGGACAAATGTCTAGGGATGATACAATCCTTGTTCTTTCTAAGAGAGATAAGTCTATGGATCACTTTAGAAAAAATGTCCAGGGATGATACACTCCCACTGCAACATCACTTCTCCCCCTTTTGGGGAAGGTCTTTCTGAACAACACCAAGCTTGTCTCGAAAGTATTTGAACTTTAGTTGAGATAGAGGCTTCATCAACACATCAGAAACTTGTTCATCGATACTCACATATTGGAGCTTTATGGATCCCTTATGCATCATATATAGAATGTAGAAGTATCGAATTTCTATGCAATTGTGGAACACTGGGTTATCCGTTATCTTTATACAACTCTGGTTATCACATAGAATCATAGTGGTATCCAAATCCAGGTTGAATAACCCTGACATCAGTTTTCGAAGCCATATGGCTTCACAGCCAGCAGAGCAAGTTGCTATATATTCTACTTCAGCCGTGCTAAGAGAAACACTGGACTGTTTCCTGCTAAACCATGAAATCATAGCAGACCCCAGAATATAACATGCACCTGATGTGCTTCTTATGTCTGAGACACTTCTAGTCCAATCTGCATCTGTATAGCCATACAATTTGTAATCATGGTTTCCATCATAGTATAGACCAAAGTCTATAGTCCCTTTCAGATATCTCATCACATGTTTTGCAGCTATTAGGTGAACACGTCTAGGTTGAAATAGATATTGACTCAAGGTGTTCATAGAAAAAAAAATGTATGGTCTGGTATTTGTTAGATACATCAATGACCCAATAATCTGTTTATATTGAGTCACATCCACCAATTCTGATGATTCATCAGCCAACAACTTCAGGTTGGTATCCATGGGTGTAGCCATGGCTTTACATTCCAACATATCAAATATTTTCAATATTTCCACTGCATACTTTCCCTGGTTGAGAAAGATTCCTTATGAGTTCTGCTATACCTCCAAACCTAAGAAATAATGCATTAACCCAAGGTATTTCATCTCAAATTCTTCAGCGAGCTTCTTCTTCCATTCCACAATCTGTTTCTTATTTCCTGTCAAAAATAGATCATCCACATACAATAATAGTATGATAGGTTCATCTTCTATAAACTTGAAGTAAAGGTTAGGATCGGCTTTACTCTTGGTAAAGTCCAAGCTCGTCAAGAAACTATCTATCCTTCTGTACCAAGCTCTAAGAGCTTGCTTCAGACTGTGCAGCGCCTTCTTCAACTTGCATACATGAGTCCGTCTATCTTCAACTTCAAATCCTTGTGGCTGTTCTATGTATAATTCTTCTTCAATCACACCATTTAGTAAGGATGTCTTCACATCCATCTAGTGTAAGTCCCACTTCATCATGGATGCAAGTGCCATGACAGCTCTAATTGAAGTATACCATGCTACTGGTGAAAATGTTTCTTCATAATCAATTCCCTCTTTCTAAGATAAACCTCTAGCCACAAACCTTTCCTTGTTCTTCTCTATACTTTCGTTAGTTGCATGTTTTATTTTGTAGATCCATTTGGAGGATACTACACTCTTGCCTTCTGGTTTGGGAACTATATCCTAAACATCATTCTTCATTATAGTCTGGTACTCTTCCATCATTGATTCTACCCATTCTTTCTTTTGTACAGCTTCTTCATAGTTTGTAGGTTCTTGATCTACAAGATCACACATCAAAGCTACATAGTTGGAAAATGTATTGGGCTTCTTTCCTATCCTTGTGGAGCCTTCAGGAGCTCCATATCTTTCTTCTTCTTGTATAATTTCTCTTTCCCAAGTAGGATTTCTCTTTCATGATATTTCCATCATAGGGGGTTCTTGTGGTTCTGTCATATCATGATCTTCATCTGCTTCATCATCAGGGAGGAATGTAGCCTCTATATTTCTGGGAGGTGCATCTTCCTCATAAACTTCTTCATGTTGACATTTTATAGATCTCTTGAGAGGTGTTTCTTCATCGAATGTTACATCTCTACCGATTTCCATGTGATGGAATCTAGGAATGTAAATTCTGAATTCCTTCGATACTTCATAGTATCCAACAAATATTCCCTTCTTTCCGAAAGGGTCCAACTTGGTTCTTTTCTCTTTCGGTATATGAACATATACTGGACAACCAAATATCTTGAGGTGACTTACCTCATGCTTCTTTCTCGTGAACATCTCTTTTGGAGTCTTGAATCCAAGAGAAATGTGAGATATTCTAGTATGTAAATAGAGAGCAGTTCTTGCTGCTTCTGCCCATAGATGCATTAGAATATCTTGATCATATATCATTGTCTTCACTACCTCCATGATAGATCTGTTCTTTCTTTCCACAACACCATTTTGTTGAGGATTGTAGGGAGTAGTTAGTTCCCTCTTGATTCCAGCATCTTTGCAAAAGGATTCAAACTCTTTTGAAGTATATTCTCTGCCATTGTCTGATCGGAGTGTCTTGATTCTTTTGTCTGAAATATTCTCTATCAAGGCTTTGAATTCCTTGAATTTCTCAAACACCTCGCTTATTGCTTTCAAGAATTATATCCAAGTCTTTCTTGAATAGTCATCAATAAATGTAATATAATATTCAAAACCACTCAAATATGTGGAGGACATTGGACCACACACATATGAATGAATCAATTCCAATGCAACTTTATTTTTTGTTTCACTCTTCAGAAATGGATTCTTGATATTCTTCCCTTTCGCACATCCTTTGCAAATGCCTTCATGGTTGATCTTCAAGTTTGGTAATCCCGTCACTACTTTGTTCACATGAGGTAGTGCTTTGTAATTGATGTGGGAAAGCCTTCTATGCCACAGTTCACTAGGCTTAGTGGATTCATGAACAAGGGCTATTTATGAATGTCCCTTGAGCTTATACAGGATTCCTTATTCTTCACCGATGACAACTGCATCTTCAATTGACTTTCCTTTGGGCCACATGAATACTTGGCCATATATGAATGCAACTATGAATCCTTTCTTATCTAAAGCTGTGATAGAAAGTAAATTCTTCTTTAGACCTGGTACATATAAGACTTCCTTCATCTTCAGAGGATTTCGTGAATCAAGCTTGTAGCTTGCTTCACCAATTCCTTTGATTGGATATTGATAATCATCTCCTGGAGATAATTTCTGAAGAGAGTTCTTTTCTTCAAGTTTTGAAATAGTTTTCTTTTGTCCCGTCATGTGCTTTGAAGCATCACTATCAATAAGCCAAGTGTCTTCTCCAGGTGTTACATACCCACAGAGTGCAGATAATAATACATACTCTTCTGCATCTTCTTCTCTTGCTTGCTTTCTTGGAGGTCCTTCCTCTTCTTCTTCATCATCCTCATCTTCAACTAGATGTGCATGATGTCTTTTGTTGTTGTTGTTCCTCTTCTTGTATCCTTGTCTCTTCAAAGGACAATTTCTAGCAATGTGTCCTATCTTGTCACAATGAAAACATTGAAAGATGGAGTAGTCCTTATTGGAGAGAATTTCTCTTGTTTTCTAGAACCTTCTGGGAGGTTGAGACTCCTTGTGGTTCCCCTTCTTGAATTTTGGTTGACTCCTTCTTCACTTTATATGGGTGGCTAGGGCTTGATCATCCTCCTTCAGTAGAGATTCTCTATTTTCCACTCTAGTATCCTCTTGAATACAATCTTCCCATACAACATCAAACTTCATGCTTTCCTTCCTGGAACACATCATCTGGATGAATGACTCCCAGGGTCTACTAAGACCATTGAGAGTAGTCATAACCAATTCATCTTCATCAAGTTTGTCTCCAATGGCTTTGAGTTGTTCCTTGAACTGGGAGACCCTTGTGAAGTAGTCCTGGATGGATTCTCCATGATTCATCTTGGTGCTCTTCAATTGAGCTCTTAGATTTATATTTAAGTTGATGTTTCTTCCTTCATACATTCTAGATAGGGAATCATACATTTATGTCAGAGTCTTCTTGGATGACACTTGAGAGATCAAGTGATCCTTGATGGAGTCAGCAATAATCCTTTTTTCCCTAATCAGATCCTTTCTATGCTTCTCCTTAGCTTCAGCCTCTTCAGGTTCTGCAACTTGATCCTTGATATATTTCTCAAGATCATTCTCCTTGAGAATGAGACCAATTCTGTATTTCCATGCTTTGTAATTCTCTATTCCTTCTAGCTTGTCCTCAAGCTTGGTGCTTGGGGCCATTTTGTTAGGAGGTCACTGAAAAATGAAATTTTGAGGAATGAGAAACTGAACTTACCAGGATATGTGCTTGACTGAGGCAAGTTGACTGGTGTGCTTGGTTTCTAGAGATCTCAAGTCTTCACCTTTCAAATGTGACTTGCGAGATTTAGCACTGCAACTTCTAACAGTTTTCTGGTTCATTGGATTTCTGCAGTTTTCTGGTGTAGTGTCAAACTAGGGTTTGAATTTTTGGGAGATTTGATCCTCCAAAAACTTTGATCCTAGGCTCAGAATATGCTCTCTAGGAGGGCACAACTTTCCATGCAATCAGTTCTTCAAAACTCAAAATTTTCTCGAAACCCTAATTTCTTGTCGGGGAGAGAGAGGGATTTTTCATCTTGTGAAAGCTTTCCTATTCAGGTTAGCTCTAATACCATGTTAAGATTCCATATGCTAATATATATTATCAGCATTCAATTTCAATTTCATAACAAAAGCATATAGACAGGATCACTGAAATAAACAATATCACAAAATCAACATAGATTTACCCTAGGAAAAACCTAATGGGAAAAACCCAGCAAAAGCTTCCTCAATATAGATGATCAAAAGATAAAAGATAAAACCCCAAAGTGATCTTTCTCCTCCTTGCAGTTACAACTATCTCTCTCTCTTATGTGCTACACAAGTGAGTGTGAGTGTGTAGAAATGAGGAGAGCCTCACTTCTATTTATATTCTTCCATTCACTTGACAATTCACTCCACTGAAGTCGGCCCCACTAAAATTGACTGGGCCAACTTCTCTAGGAGGAAAAAAACAACTTAATATTATATTAATTATGGTGCTAATGACCCGACTTACAATGGAGGGAATTTCCTCATGAATATTAGTAATTCTCTCGATAGGAACATTAGGGTATAATGAAATACAAATGATTCTCTCGATATGAACATCGAGGATAACAAGTAAATACACTTCAAAGTTACAATAATTCAACAATAATATCTCCTTCTTCACTTTTGTTTTCATATGTAACCATGTGTATGACTTTTTTATGGCATGTGCACCAAGGACAAAAAATATTTCCCATTGGAGAAACAATATTATTGCATACTAAACTGCATTTTTCTACTAGATCATGACACTCAAACAAATTAGTTTTTACAACCCTACCATCCACCATTTTGATGCCATCTTGTGAAAGCTTATTTATTTGTTCCATTAAGTTCTACTCATTTTTTAGGATCAACATGTGCTAAAAGTTCTCTATATTCTTCTTTTCCATCCCATTTTCCAAGGCTTACTAAAGACATCAAGTCATTTTCATCTAGTAACTAAAATAATATCTCACATACCTTCCCACCTCAACTATAATGTACGCAAGAATCAATACCATGTTTGAAAGAAACTTAATTGAATATAGGTGCATACATCTTTTCATATGATTCAACCATAAATGAAGCATATGATTTTACGTGTTTGACCCTAACTCCATATGTGAAACCATCAGTTCTCTCCCAGCCCATATCAATATCCTCAACTTCTTTGCTCCACTTTTTCATTTCTGTACAAACTGATGTTGGATTAACCCCCTTTAGTACACCATGAACACCAATTCTCTTTAGACATTGCAAAGCCTTTTGAGTCATGCTTGATTTGATAAATATGGAATCCATGTTCCTCGACGTAAAATCCTTATGAATAACTACCACAACAATTGATTTAAGTTTATCAAGCATTCCATCTAGATGTTCATGAACATCATCAATTTTAGTTTCTTCATTATAGTTTTTGATCATGAAGTACACAATTCCAACAATAATTTCATTTTCATCTACACTTTGAAGTGATTTTCTAAAAAACCATCTCCCAATTTCTTTAAATTTTGTCTTCCCCTCATTTAGACTGTGGTTATACCATCCCAGCTGCTTCTTAAGATGCAATAAGGATGTCCTTAAGTGGTTTCCTAGTGACCTTCTCTTAGCATGTGTAGTTTGATTTGCTGAAAACCCTTCTTGCATTTCTGTTACAACTTGACCAATTGCAATACTTTGGTTTATGTAGTTGTATTTCTATTCATTTGTTCATGAAATACAAGTATTTCAATTGTTTCATGTCTTCTAGTAGTATGTGAATTCCTACGACATTATTGTTCCAATTGCTGCTTATTGGGTTATACACATTGATTCCCTTCATGATTAAATGCAGTCAAAGGCTCTTTAGGTTGTGGAGAAACACAACCGTCACTTTGATCAGAGTGATTTGTAACAATAGTAGCATCAATAACTGGTTGCTGAGGGAAAACTAGGGCCTCGTTCTCCAAAGCTGGGTTCATTATTTGGTACACATTTTTATTTTGCAAATCGGAGTTCATTGTAATGGAAGCATGGTTAAAAATTGTTCCTTGAGGAAAATTTGGGACATGCACATTCTCTGAAACAGATCTCATTGTAGTAGTAGCAGGGAAAAATATGTTCTCTAAAAGAAATTTGGGACCCTCACGTTCTATGAAACAGACTGCATTATAGAGGCAGGAGGAATAAATAAGTTCTCTGAGGGAAATTTTGGACATGCACATTCTCTGAAAGAAATATTATGGTAGTGGCTGCAGGAATAAAATATGTTATCTGAGAGAAATTAGAGATCCTCACATTCTCCAAAACAGAGTTCATTGTAGTGGCAACAGGAAAAAATTGTTCTATGAGGGAAATTTGGGACCCTCACATTATATATAATAGAGTTCATCATGTCACATACATTTCCATTTTTAAAACTAACATTCCCTTCAACTACAATTGGAGACAACGTTTTCCTCTGTTGTCCATCAAAATTGTTGTTTGTCAATGGTTGCTTGCATCAAGGACAATGAGTTTGAACAATGGCTGAATGATTGCTTTTTGTTTGAGGGAAACTTCTCAACTCATTCTATGGTATGGATTTCTGATCTCCAAATCTTCGACATTGTCGATGAGCAACACATTGAGTAATATTTTTATGTCTAGCACAACTGAATTCAAGGACAATGTCACGTGGTTCCAAAGTTGGAAGATTTGAGTAATCTAAACCCTTACATCATCCTCTTTTTCGAGGAATATTTTGTTGAGATGGATCATTTTAAAGATCCATTGATGAGTTACTCTACAAAAAAATATTCAACATTGGAATTAGATTTCAGATTGAATTTCTCTAATTAAAAAAATATGAAATATATCATAAATGTGCCTATAATATATGATATGTATCCTAATTATAGAGTGCGTGTTTACATATGAAAACAATAAGTAAAGTTTCATAATTTATTAATTTCAGACATAAAAACATATGTCATGCAATAAAAATAAAAATTTATGTTTCCAATACAACCACTTAGCCTGTTTTGAACCTAAAACGGGCTTAAATGGATTTAGGAAAATGCCCACCATTTCTAATCAGTATGGGATTAAAAATTTCCGAGAGCATTATTTTGTGAGTGGATGGTTTATTCACTTGACCATTGACTCATTTTCGAAAAAGATCTGTGGTCAAGGAGATATTTTCCTTTCAAAAAAACCTTTCAGGGTGTTTTGCACCTCGATAAGAAAATGCTCACCATTGGAAAAATTGGTCAAGTTTTAAAAAGGGACTTAAGCAGCCTTCAGAAAATGGGCACCACTTCTCACGTGTGATGGATAAAATTTTCTTGAAACCATCAACTCCCAGGTGGATGATTTATAAACTTGACCATTGTATCATTTAAAAAAAATGTCTATTGTTAAGAAAATATTGGCCTGCCAAAACAACCACTAAATCAGAATTTGCACCTAAAACTTGCCCAAATGACCTGAGGCAAATGCCCTCCATTTCTCACCTGTCATGAACAAAAAGTTTCTAAGTGCTTCAATTTGTAGGAGGATTATTTATTCAGTTGAACATTGAATCATTTTTGAAAAAATGTCTATGGTCAAGGAGATATTTTCCTTCCAAAACAACCATTCAGCCTGTTTTGCACCCTAACAGAAAAATTCCCGCATTGGCAAAATTGATTTTAGTATTGAAAAAAGGGCTTCAGTAACCTTGGTAAAATTCCCAGCATTTCTCACCTATGAGGGACAAATTTTTTCTAAGAGTGTCAGCTTTCAGGTGGATGGTTTATGCACTTACCATTTTCTTAGTTCGAAAAAATTCTATGGTCTATAAAATTTTGGCCTACCAAAAAATCCACTCACCCTGTTTTGCACCTAAAACTGGCCTAAATGGCCCTAGACAAATTCTCTCCATTCCGCACCTGTGAGGGAATTTGTTTTTAGAAATCCTCATTTTGTAGGTGGATGATTTATTCACTTGTCCACTGACTCATTTTTGAAAACAAGTCTCTACTAAAGGAGATATTTACCTTCCAAAAAATCCATTTAGCCTATTTTTCATCATGACAGTAAAATGCTCGCCATTGACAAAATTGGTTAAGTATTGAAAAATGGACTAAGTATCCTTGGGAAAACACCCACCATTTATCACCTATGAGAGACAATTTTTATGAAACAATAAGATTGTAGGTGGATTAATTATGCACTTGACCATTGGATTAATTTTGAAAAAATGTCTATGGTCAAGAAAATATTGTCATGTCAAAAATAACCAATCATCCTATTTTGCACCTAAAACTGACGTAAATGGCCTTAGGAAAATTCCCATCATTTCTCACCTGTGAGAGATAAAATAATTATGAGAGCACAAATTTGTAGGTGGATTATTTATTCACTTTTTCATAGACTCATTTTTGAAAACAAGTCTATGGTCAAGGAGATAGTTTCCTTCCAAAACAACCATTCAACCTCTTTTTCACCCTAAACAAAAAATGCTTCCTATTTGAAAATTTGGTTAAGTATTGAAAAAAGGGTTTAAGTAGCCTTGGTAAAATTCCCACCATTTATCACATGTTTTTTTCACTTACACATTGGATCATTTAAAAAAAATTCTATGGGCCAGAATATATTGGCCTGCCAAAATAACCACTCAACCAATTTTGTTGTTTTATTTGTAACTTCAGAAGATATTATGATGTATATTATTATTGTATATTGTTGTACCCCCATTGGAGATGTGTTTACCTCCTTTCAGGATGTCATTATTGTATATGGTCCTTTAGGTACAACCTCCATTGCAAGTCGAGGCAATAGATAGTCCTCAAGATGAATATAATATAGTGTATTGTTGAGTCTTCCTAGGTGAAGTAGGCCCTGTTAGGGTAAGAGGTTGGCTCAGTCATGTTTTAGGTGAAGTCACTTGAGGGATATACATAGGGAGTAATCCTCCTCATTTGACACACACACACTCATACTCTCTCATGTGCGCTTTAGGAGAGAGAGAACGAGGAGGAAGAGAGAGAGAGATGCTGGGGACATCTTGTTCTTGGGATTTTCCATATTGTGATATTTTTTTAGTGACGAAACTATTATGAGGATATTTGTGGGGTTTTCTCCTTTATGGTTTTCCCGATGAAAATATTTGTGTCTTGTGTCTCTTGTGTCTCTTATGCATCGTGGATATCTTGTTGTGCTTGTTATTATTTAAGATAAAGATCCTAATGAAATTAAGATAGAAAAAATAACATGCTATTAGAGCCACCCTAAAAGAAGGCACTGTGCAATCAAAATACTGCTACAATGACATTTTATAGGAATTAGTGTTTCATGCTTGGAAACCCTAGAACAAAAAATCTAGTCATCTTTGGACTTTCACTATAAATAGATATTGGAGAAGGATCAGGAGCTGAAACTTTGACAAGATGAAGATGAAATCTACTGTACCTTTTGTGTGAGTTTCAACCACATATTCACTATACTTTAGGATACATGATTCCTCCAAATCAGTGTTCCAGCCTCCTCGAGAATCCAGTATTAAACATGTGACCTATGGAGAATTGAAATATCTCGGGCTAGAGAGGTCCAAATCAAATTTAACAAAATTTTGTATATAGGACACAAACTTTAGTTTCTGTGGTCTGAATTTCAGATCCCGAAGGTGAAACAATGACATGTGGAAGTCCATACAAGTTCACTATGCTGATCTAGTCCTCAAATAAGTCACCTTGGGAAACTTGGCATAAGTTTTACTTGGTGAATCCAATTGTACTCTAACCTGTTGGGTTTGAAAGAAGAAAAACTATGATATCTCAAGACGAAGTTTTAGACCCCAAGGAGCAGAAATTTTGAAGATACAACAAAATCAATATGAGACAATTCTGTAGAAGAAATTGGAGAAAATAGGGATTCCTAGTTTAAGGTATTCTCTCCATAGATCATTAATAAAAAAGGGCTAGGATAACTCGGCATAGAATGGCACATATTCTGGCATAAGTAGAATCAAATTTGGAGATGTTCCAACTTTTGACAGCGGGACACTATAGGACACTACGAGACAATACGGGAAGAAAACATGGCATCAAGTTTCGAAGGATTCCCACCATAGTTTTTAGAAAAGGAGTACATTGAAAAACTCACCTTGAAGAGGAACATCTTTCTGTCCAATCAGAAGTTTGAAATTCCAAGTTTATAAAATTAGGGTTTCTCTAACAAACCCTAGATCAACCATCTCCGGAACCAGGTTGGGAGCCTAAAACTGATAAGATATATTTCTATGCTATTTCCATTTGAGGTTCTAATTTCAAATTGACCCATCTATAATGTCCCTACTTGGAATTTTGGAGAAAATTACAAGTTGGGCAAATTCAAGCTTAACTAGTCTTTCTTGGTTTGGTTCCCAACAACATCGAACCTTTCCAAATTTCTTGTGGAGGGATCCTATGAGATTTAATACATACTAATAGAACTCAAACACTCAATGGTTGAATCAAAAAACTCATTTTGACATGATATTTAAGTTTGGACAATTTGACCAATTTCTAGATTTAGACTAGTGAAATCCAAGTTGATCCAAATGAACCCAAAAGACTTCAAATTGGGTATGGAAGAGATTAATGGGTATTAGGGAATAATATTTCATATTATTACTGCTCATACACTTTCAAAATTCTTCTGAAACTTTTTTTTGACCCTAGGGAAGAAGGAAAAAAGGCTACGACAATCGATGTTAAAAACCCCAAGGGTATATGACACTTTTGGCTCTCCAAATGCAATACGACCCTCCCAAATTTCAGAACATAGTATGGGGATGAATACTAGACATCAGGGGCTGTAATTAATCATGGATATTATTTCTTCAAACTTGTTATGAAGTGCAACACTAGTATGATAACTTTACGTAAAATTGCTTATGGGGAAATGACATTGCTAGCTCCATTTTAACTCAAAAAAAGTACATGAAATAGTTCAAAACATGACATGATGAGTGGAGTACATATTCACTATATAAATTTATTCCTCAATAGAATTTAACATCATATGAATTCCTTAATACACATCAGATATATAACTCGTTCGAAATGGAAGCCAAACATATGAAAACTTATCATTCGAACTCATGGGAATGCAAGCCTTTCACAAATGGATTTCTAATATTTTTACTTACAGAGTGTTGGTGAAAAATATTAAACAATTAATAAACTATCCAACAATTAAAATTGTCAACCCGAGGAGAGCGTAAACTTGAGACATACTTGCAAAATATATGTTGAGTCAGAGTAACACTAACTTGATCTAATATTCAAAAAGAAAACACAAACGACTGAAATGGAATTTAAATATAAAAAAGTGTGAAATTGAATAAAGGGAAACTAATATAATGCTTATTAATGAAACACACAACTGAAATTGAATATAGTTTACGAAAGCATGAAACTTCATGAAAATAAATCTAATCTAGGAAAGCATGAAGTTGTGTGAAAATAAAGTTAACTAGGAAAGCATGAAATTGCATAAATTAAACCTGGTTAATAAAGTGTGAAATTAAGCGAGGGAAAAATAATCTACACCAAACACATGTGACAAATGATAAATAACAAATGAAAAATGACAAACGATTCAAAATAACAAATCTATTATAGAGAAATCAAAATATTTTCTCTAAAACATCAATTTTATTACAAAATGATCAAGTCCATGACTAACTCTCAAAATTTTTTTACATAAATTATTTCTATACTTCCACAACACTAAGGAGGCCTCCCCTCCTAAATGAAGAGAGATCATTCTTATTTATACATGAGTTTCTTTGAAAAATGATAAATGTAGATCCACTTTTCTCTCAACCTATTTTCCATAATTACAAAATATTTATCCCTTCAAATCCTTACAAATCCTCATGATATTCCTTTTTGGAATTATCGTAAACAATTATCTCCAAATCTTGAAAAGGTGGAGGAAATATTTCAGAAGTTTTTGAATAATCCTTTTGTTGAAAATCTTCAAATATTCCTACACATCACAAAGCTCACACAACTTTGAGATATAAATGAAAACATGATAATTTTCTTAATATTTAATCATAAATTCTCTTAAAATACTTAAAAATAAATACATTGAAAAATAACAAGGTAAACCCATATTTATTTATGAAAATTGTGTAAGGAATGGTTAATGGAGTGATGAATAGGGATGAATGTGATGAATAGTGAAGGGAAAACATGATGGAAATGCGACATTTGGGTGACCTAACATCTTCCCCCAACTGAACTTGTTGCATGTCCTCATGCAACTGTGCATAAACTTTTTGGATTCTTAACTTTGGATTTACATGATGATATTTTTAACAATAAATCATTCCATGATGTGAGACACATAAGAAACAGCTGATTTTACTTATGGTTGGTTCTTGTGTGACAACCATGATGAATGTTGGTTCTTGTGTTAACAACACTAATTTCTTTTACTTGTTTTCTTATGGTTGGTTCTTGTGTGACAACCATGAATATGACAAATGTTGGTTCTTGTGTTAGCAACATTCATTTGTTTTTTATGGGTGTAATACACAATATTTGAAAGTATACATACACTAAAAAATGATAATCCGTCAATGTACATTAGAAAACATTTTCTTCATGTTATGAATCATGCCAAAAATAGATCAAATTGTAATAAAGTGTATTTTGGAAGAGACATGTTGGTCAATGGTAATTGAGATGATGGAATGTGTAAAATTGAATCAAATGGTAATGAATATACTCCCCCCCAAACTGAAGATGTGTTAAGTTTATGAAAATGAGTAAGGTAGTGTAACGTGATGAAGGAATTTTCCAAATTCATTCGTTTTCTAGCATTTAAGGAATTACATTGTTAAATATTAGAAAACAACGTACCTCCACTTACCCAAAAAGTTGATGAATAGTGCAATAGGAATGTGGCTGATGCTGCTGCTGGATCACAGACTGTGAAGTGAAGGAACCTGAATTGTTGCTTGGTTGAATGAAGTAAAAGATGAAAGCTGAAAGTGGAACTGTGGTACTCTCATATGGCTAGAAGTATGCTACTGAAAAACTACTAATCTAGTCTTCACCTACTACAAAACCTGATAGTACAATTATAGTCATGCGAATAAATGTGTCGACGTCAAGCATGAAAATAAGTCATTGGATTACCGACCACTCATCTATGTCGTTAAGCAATGTGAGGAAGCTCACCATTGATGTCAATGAGTGCCTAGGTATGTAAGTACATCTCACGAATTTCGAATAAATGAGCTGATGTCGAGCCACTTACAAGATCTAACAATTAAGGGACATTGATGTATTTCCATGATTGTTAGTGAGAGAGCTTGTCATTAAGGCATGCAAGCCTCAGGGTACTAAAATGAACTCTAGTCTATATCCCAGATAAGGTGCTGAGCGACAGGGAAAGACTTGTCGAAAGGAGAGCCTTATATAATCCCACATTAGTCAACACGAGTTGTACAAAATGAGTGCTAGGACTATAAATAAAATATCTCACGGCCGAATAGTTTTTATGACAAGGAAAATAAGGCAATGTAGTCATGGAAAGGGAGCTGAATTGTTTCATTTATGAAGCAAAAAGATGAACTGAAAATAAGGAAGGTATGTATGCAACTCAGAAAGGAAGACATGTGTGAAGTAATGATGGATAAGGAAATGAAAGGTGGATTTCAATACATGGATGGCTAATAAGCATAGAAAGATAAAGATAAATGATCATGTCATAGCGTAATGGCTTAATTCATTTTATGAAAGTTGCTGTGTAGCAGCAAATGTCATGACATGTTTTTTGAAAATATTTATGATTCTTAAAAACCACTTTTGCATGAAATTGGATCGTCTTCGAATCTATAAAAACATAATACTAATCCTAGGTGAAAACTCTAAGAGTGAAGAACATAAAATGCAGAAATGACTACGAATGCTAGCATCCAAATAGTATGAAATGCATCTTTTTTACATGTTGCCTTTACGTGCTAGTTCTTTTGTCCATTGCTGGCAGATCTGCATCCTTCATAAATTATGAAAATGCCGTCATCAAATTAAATTACACAGTTGATTAGGAATAATCTGGAACGATTTCAGCAAATGAAAATCACAATCCAAGACCTCATTGAAAATGATGCATTTACTTCTCGGAACATGACCACTTCTAATAACTTTGCTGGGCTCTGGTTCTGCACCATCAAACCTAAGCGTTCTACGTGCATCAATATGTTGGTACTTTTTGTCTTCAATATTCCGTTTCACCTATTCCAAAGACCACACTAATTGCGATTGAAATCCTATACAAAGAACATGTGTAGGTGGCCATAATTCAAGTAAAGAAAGAAATTACGCTTTGTTGAAAACGAGTGCAGTCGATCCCAATTTTGTAAACCTAGTGCTTCAATATTTGTATAGATAGTCCAACTTGATAAAAGCGCTTTGGCACACCATTATGCTCCGACATTCCAATGGCACATTGTTTGTTCACGATCGTTTTTTTCTGCGGGTGGCTCATGTTTCTGTAACGTATCAGGTTTGACGATCCCTTTTTCAAAATCAAACAATCGCCTCCATACACCGCACAGAAGCATTCATTTTGCAATCTGGAATTGGTTTCCCGCCTCAGCGGTTTCACTATCTTATGTGAATGACTGCGAGTTTGCTGTGGTTTCATACGTTTCAGGATAGGCCAAAGAGCTGTGGGATCAATTGTATTTGAGACTTTATTTGGTTTCCTGCAGAATGAGAAATGATAGAGCCAACACGTCATTCTATTTTCCATATAGTTGAAGAGTGCAAACATGCATTCTAACGCGTAGATATATCTATATAATATGTATGAAAACTAGAAACAATATCTCCAATAAATGAAGATCATGGTTAAATCTGAAAGAGATGAATTGTCAAGAAGATCTATGCAAATCAAATTGATACACAATCAAATGATGGATGGGATTTAGTCTTGCAACCTCAGGCAGAAAAATCTCACAGTTGAATGAAAAATTCTTAGGAGTGGATCCCATATCGAAGATACCAGAAGATAAATATCGATCACATAAATCACGTTTGAATGGTAGTGCATGTAAATTATGCAGGATTCACTCCTCTCTTGTTCGTCCCAAAGCAAATGATTGTTGACTCCACAGCGGTGTATTATCCAATTGATCACATTTAAAGGGAAATCAGATTGATTCCTTGAGGTATTGGGCTTTATTTTTTTGGGGTCACTAAATCCTGGAGTGTCTGATTCTTTGATTGCAAGTTGATTGGATTTTCGGGGCCTTACAAGCATATCTAATAATAATAATTTGCCCCTGTGCTACAATCTTGATCAAGAGTGCAGACACAGGAGAAAAACTCGAAAATCACACTACACGGTTCAACACATAGGACAAACCATGCAAGGAGAAAGGAAACCGTCATCCAAGTCTTGAATTCGTCCCAAGAATTGGCAATTATACAGAACGAATTTGTTTATGGCAGATTTGAGGTGGACTGCAACTCTGAGACGATAAGAAGTCTCAAGGGTTCCATTTTATTGTTTTATGCACATGGAAAACAAATTTTTTTTTAATAAGTTTTTGTTTTTAAATGCCAAATGTTCTAACACTTTTATTTTGTTTTATTTCTGAACACAACAAAATTGAGAATTTAGTAAGTTAAGATTTTATTTTTATTTATTTTTAACAAAGAGAGATAATAATTGAAGACAAAAAATGGATTAGGAGTTTTCTCTCAAAAAAATTGCGAATTTAGTAAGTTAAGATTTTAATTTTAATTTTAATTTATTTATTTTTAACAAAGAGAGATAATAATTGAAGACAAAAAATGGATTAGAAGTTTTCTATCAAAAAATTAAATCCTTAGTGAAAACATTTCTAAACATCCTACTTTCTTATCCTCCAGACGGCAGGGTGCGTGGAGGAGAGCATACTTATTAAAAACTTAAAACAAAACCTGAAAATAACATTTTACCTAAGCTACACTAATTGGAAATTACAAATCATTTACCTGTAATTAAATTTATAGTGTAACCATTCACACAACAGAAGTAAAAATATGTTCATTTTCAATTTTGCAAATGAAAAATGGAAATATACAAGAATTTGCGAAATTAATTGTTGAAATGGTGAATTAACGAAATAAAAACAAAAACATTGATCTAACATGGTACTCATTTGAAACCATCTTTCCATAAGGATTTCATAGGTATGATTTCCACTCTGATTTAGATCATGTTGCAACTCTTCTTTGTCCTCCTCAATCTCCTGTTCAAATAATTGTTCCCCATCAGATGTATAGGATTTTTTGAATGTTGCTTCTTAGTTTGCTTCTCGAGGAGTGGTTAAGCTTTTGGATGTTATCAACATCTCCTCTTACTGAGAAGAGGAGATCCTAGTTTTTGCTAGGATTTGAGTGAGTTGTTCCAAGCTTATACTCATCCTAAAATCATTTTACTGATAACCAAATTAAATGATACAAATGAAAAAATGGTAAAACAGTACAAAGCAGTATGAAATAGTATGAAATCAGAAATCAAAGCTAGCGCATAATGAAAACAATCCAAACTTACACTACAAGAAAAATGTAAATACAAAATAATAAACTAGATAAAG
Organism: Pseudotsuga menziesii; assembly: GCA_001517045.1. Taxonomy (NCBI): domain Eukaryota; kingdom Viridiplantae; phylum Streptophyta; class Pinopsida; order Pinales; family Pinaceae; genus Pseudotsuga; species Pseudotsuga menziesii. Next base: position 768,312 of record LPNX011131209.1, on the reverse strand, counting down.
ACATACTTGCATAAAAAACAAACTCGCATAAAAGAAATACTCTTCCAGGAAATGAAAGAACACTTTTGTAGGAAAAGTAAACACTTTACAGAAAAATAAACACTCTTACATGAAAAGTAAATTAGGCTTGCGAATATGAATCTTATTTGCATGCAAAGGAAACAACAAGGCTTTGGGGTGACCCACCAACGTGGATGCGTCAGGTTGTTACACCATGAAAATTTTGTAGTGAAGTAATCCTTGTGTCTTATCGTTTCCTCTCCCCCTTGCTTTGTAATATGAAAGCAACCTATCTACATACCTAAACTCCAACCCCCTTTTAGTATCTCCCTGACAACGACGCCAAAATGTTGGTGAAAAATATTAAACAATTAATAAACTATCAAACGATTCAAATTTTCAACCCGAGGAGAACGTAAACTTATGAGGCACAGACAAAATATATGCAGGATTAGATTAACACTAACTTAATGTAATATTCAAAAAGAAAACACACACGACTAAAATGAAATTTAGATCTAGGAAAGCGTGAACTTGCGTAAATGAAAACTAATCTAATGCTTAGTAATGAAACACACAACCGAAATTGAATCTAGTTTACGAAAATAGGAAATTGCATGAAAAGAAATCTAATCTAGGAAAGCACGAAGTTGTGTAAAAATAAAATTAACAAGGAAAGCATAAAATTGCATAAATTAAACCTGGTTAAGAAAGTGTGAAATTAAACAAGGGAAAAATCATCTACACCAAACACATGTGACAAATGATAAATAGCAAATGACATATCATAACTTAATTCAAAATAACAAATCTATTATAGAGAAATCAAAATATTTGCTCTAAAACATTTATAATATTATAAAATGATCAAGTCCATGATTAACTCTCAAAAAGACTTTACATAAATTCTTTCTCTAATTCTGCACTACTAAAGAGGCCTCCCCTCCTAAATCAAGAGAGAGCACTCTTATTTATATACACAGGGTCTTCACTTGTTGACCAATATCCTAACACATTATATCATATTGTGGGTTTTAAAATTATCAAAAATTGAACCAATATATTGCAGGTATTGGGGGGATGAGGGGTTTAAGGTGGGGGTGGGTAGGGTGGTCTATAAGGATTGAGGTATAAAAAAGGGTGGTAAGGAAGTTTTAAGTATTGGGAGGGGGTTTCAACAAAAAGAGTTTGGGTCAATATCTTTGGAAATTAAGGGTATTCTTTAATATCCCATGATCGTACGTGCAATGTGAGAGATTCACTAAGTGAAGTCCTCGTGTTTATACATGAGTTTCTTTGAAAAGAGGATAAATGTAGATCCACTTTTATCTCAACCTATTTTTCATAATTACAAAATATTTATGCCTTCAAATTCTCACAAATCCTCTCATGATATTCCTTTTTGGACTTATCTTAAATAATTATCTCCAAATATTGAAAAGGTGGAGAAAATATTTGAGAAGCTTTTGAATTATTCTTTTGTTTAAAATATTCAAATATTCCCACACATCAGAAAGCTCACACAACTTTGAGGTATAAATGAAAACATGTTAATTTTTCTTAATATTTAGTCATAAACTCTCTTAAAATGATTCAAAATAAATAAATTGAAAAATAACAAGGTAAACTTATACTTATTTATGAAAATGGTATAAGGACTGGTTAATGGAGTGATGAATAGGGATAAATGTTAGGAATAGTGTAGGGAAAATAGAATGAAAATGCGCCATTTGGGTGACCCAACACAAAGCATATGGACACAAGATACCTTCAATATACCTTGAGGAATGTATACTTTGATACAAAAGGATTCTACCAATGAAGAAAAATAACATACTCTTATCCATATTAGTACTTGGATAAGAAGGAATTCAATTGTGAATGAAGAAATGACACTCATAGTAACACAAACACAGGTTCCCAGAATCAAATCCAAGATCATGAGGAGTTCCACCCACCAAACAAACAAATATAAGTGTTAAATTATATCTGCTTGCTTAAATGATATAGTTTAGTTGTGTACATATTTATATTCCGCTGATGTATTATGCATGATTGTGTGTTTTCATTTATGAACAATATACTACTGAATTGCATATGATGGGTACATATCCGGTGGCCCTGTACAACATTCCATTGCTACTTATCTAGAATGGAACCTCTTTTCTAACATATTGGGAGTAGTACACAAGGCTTAATAAATGTTATGATAGAGATGGAAGGAATCTAGAAATTTACCATATGTATACAGATATGGATGAATGTTGTAGCATTAAGATAATTGCATGGTTGTGTGACATATATCTTTTTGCATTATCATTTGTCACTATTAATATGTTTTGGAAATTATGAGATGTTTCTAATCATGCAACTAAATGATGGTGTACAATCACCTTCAGAAAAAGAAGGATGAGGCTTACTTCGAAGAACAAGTGACAACATTTCATTTAGAAGATTCACCCCAACAAACATACATGAAGTGGAACCAGAATCTCCCAGGGTTAGAGACACCGTGGTGGAAAAAAGTGCTTTAGAAGAATATAAGAATAATGATATGACCTAAAAAGAGTGGTAGAGCCACCTTGAGAGATGGATAACATCTTAGGCACAAGGGATCATACAAGATGAAGAAATGTATGGTGGGACTTACAAAGAAAGTAAGAGGCCTTGAACACACTCTAGTTATGTGGTACTGTTTACTGAGATTATTGATGCAGATCCTTCCAGCTATGAAGAAGTAGCCAAGAAGAAATGGAAGAAGACTATGATCAAAGAGTACTAGTTGATCATGGAGAATGGTGTCTAGGATGTGGTTCTGAGACCTAAAGGGAAGTCCGTAGTGTCTTCCATGTGGATCTGCAAGATCAAACATGCAACAGATGACAACATCAAGGGATAAAAGAAAGGTTCATGGTTTCTCTCAGAAAGAGGGAGTAGACTATTGAATGACATACTCCATTGACCAAACACACTTCCCCAGTGAAGTAGAAGTGTATATCGAGCAGAGAACCTGATGTGCACAGAAGGATTTGTACATGCTCAGGAGGCACCCATGGGATAACACATAAAATTACATGAGGATATTAAATATCACCTAGAGTGATGAAGATATCAACCTTTTCTATAAGGTTGAAGATGGAAGCCTACAAAGGATGGAAATCTCACAGATGGGTGCAAGAGGAACTTTCAACAAAGTTCAAGATAGAGATCTCTATGTACAGTGACCTTATTAGATGATATATATCAATACATAGATGACCAGTAGCAGAGGAATCTACCTGTTACTCCAATACATAGTGTTCTGATACATAGAGTACAAAATGTAGAGGGAGGATGATGCTCCACTTCAGAGGGAGTGACTGCATAAGATATCCAAGTTTGAGAGTCTTGACATGGTATGATAGGATGGACAAATTCCCAATGAGCTTAGTATTTACTAATAGTAAAGCATGTTCCAACCTTTACTTTAAGTTTGAAGGAAGAATATTGGTATATGTCGATGACCTGATAGAAGAAGATGAACTCATTATAGATGCAAAGGAGAATCTTGTCGTTGAGTTTGAGATGAAAGAACTAGGGATGATGCACTATTTCTTAGGCATGGATGTGTGGCAGAGTGCGGATGGGATTTTCCTTGGTCAATAAAAGTATATAGTATGCTAGATTGCAAACCACACCTATGGCATCGATCTTGAAGCTACTGTTTGATCCTTCATCAGAGTCGGTTGATTCCATGATGTATCATTAGATGATTGGTTCATTGATGTTCCTGACAAATACATGACCATACATATGCTTTTATATGAACACACTGAGACGGTTCCTAATGGATCTGAGACATGTTCACCTAGTTGCTACAAAGCAAGTATTGAGGTACCTAAAGGATACAATTGACTATGGGCTCAAATATGGAGTGAATCAAAAGGTTAAGCTGCATGGTTATGTTGATTCAGATTGGGCAGGAAGCGCCACTGATATGAAGAGAACTTCATGTTTCTACTTCAGTTTGAGATCCGATATGATCTCTTGGTTTAACATGAAGTAGTCCTGCGTGGCGCTGAGTACAACCGAGGCAGAATATGTTGCATCTTGCTCAACTAATTTTGAGGTGGTATGGATTTGAAATCTACTATATAATTTGTTTGATTGGACTTGTATTTTTTTGTATGATGTAGAGAGGAGCACTGAAGCTCTAGAATGTGATCTAGAACGGAGCCCCTAGAAAGAGGGAGTAACAAGTTCTATCATGGTCAGAGTTGCAGGTTCTCTTGGTGACATAACCAGTCCTGGCGTGCTACCATGCTAGAGATGGAGGGGGAATAGAAGATGTAGATGCATGAGATATCACATGGGAAAAGAGACAGGTTTTTCTTGAGCATGAAATATCCCGGCTTAGTATGTAGGTTTCTCGGACGTAATCATTCATGTAGGTTTTTCTGGAGCGAAAAATATCGTGGCATATTACATAGGTTGGTCGGAAGTAATTAGTCTTGTTATAGGTTGTACTAGAGTGTAAAATATCCTAGCGTGGTACACAGGTTGCTCGAACATAATTAGTCTTGTGGGTTGTCCTAGAATGTAGAATATCCTGGTGTGGTACATAGGTTGCTCAGATGTAATAAGTCCTAGAAGGTTATACAAAGTGTAAAAGATCCTAGACGTAGGTTGTTCGAATGTAATAAGTCCTTGAGGTTGACCTAGAATGGAAAATATCATGGCATGGCCCAAAGGTTGTTCGGTCGTAATCAGTCCTCATATGTGTGTGTTCCCATGTTGGATATGATGAGGTCACAAGGAACTGGGTGTGCACCTGGGTAGTTCTAATATAGTGGAATATGCAGGTTGTATTAGTGACGTGAAATATCTTGGCATGCTCCTATGTTGGTAAAACACATGTTGACCATAGAGAGACATAATGCACTTGGTTTGCTCCTAGGCGTTTCTCTCATAGTGGAAGATGTAGGTTTTCTTGGTGACGTGAAAGATCCTACCATGCTCTTATGTTGGTAGAACACATGTAATCTGTGATATGCATCTGGGTTGTGACACTTTGTATGATGATGAGATAATATGTATACGACGAGATGAAGGTAGGATGCAAATGATTGCATTGGTAATGTAATGAATGGTTATGGGCTGTACCTACGCGATGGCTTGCTCATGGATAGGATGAAGACCTAGATGAATAATAGGACTACACCCAACGTGAAATAGGGATGGATATGTAGAAAATTCCTATGAATAATAGATTATACAAGATGAGGACTATGGAAACATCGACGATGATGTGACCAGATATGTTGATGACTGCGGGGAGAGACAATACCTTCCTAGTTAAGAGGGAGTGTTTTGTATTTGTAACTTCGAAAGATATTATGATGTATATTATCATTGTATATTGTTGTACCCCCATCGAAGATGTGTTTTCCTCCTTTCAAGATGTCATTATTGTATATGGTCCTTGAGGTACAATTTCCATTGTAAGTCGGGGCAGTAGTATCCAAGATGAATATAATAAAGTGTATTGTTGAGTCTCCCTAGGTGAATTCGGTCCTGATAGGGTAAGAGGTTGGCCCAATCATGTTTTAGGTCAAGTTAGTTGAGGGATATAAATAGGGAGGTTCCATCCTCATTTGACACACACAAACTCATACTCTCTCATGCATGCTTTAGGAGAGAGTGAAGGAGGAGGAAGAGAGAGAGTTGTTGGAGACATCTTGTTCTTGGGGTTTTCCATCTTGTGATATTGTCTTAGTGACATAACTATTCTAAGGAAGTTTGCGGGGTTTTCTCCTTTATGGTTTCCCCAATGAAAATATTTGTGTCTTGTGTCTCTTGTGTATCTTGTGTATCTTATGCATCTTGGATATCTTGTTGTGCTTGTTATTATTCTAGATAAATATCCTAATGAAATTAAGATAGAAAAACTAACAAGTTTTTCACCTAAAACTGACCTAAAGGGACTTAGGAAAATGCACACAATCTCTCTCTCTCTCTCTCTCTCTCTGTAAGAATGGAGCCTTTCTATTACTTAAAACTGCAAAAACTGTTACATAGCTAAGTCCTCCCAAGGAAGGGAACCAAACTGTAATCTTGTAAATAGGTAAGGATCATATGTAACAACAACCAAATAGGGAATCTAGACATGGTTTTGGATGAACAACCTTTATACAATAGCAAAATTTTGATCAAAGTATCAAAAATAAGTATCATGAAGTATAACATAAATAGAGAGCTGAAGCAATATAAGAAGAGAAGTATATTAATATTTCACTAGTGAAGTCTTTGCCTCTTCCTCGCCGGATCTACTAATCGCCTTTTCCTTTGATTCATAGTCCATATTTTTGGTGGATCCATGTGGGCATTGAAAAGGAGGCTAAGTGAGACACATGATTTCTGTCAGATGGACCAAGTCTCATTTGTCTTATTCCTTAAAAATGCTGACAATGAGATTAACCATGTCACTAAATCTCTCCCACTCTTTCATGGCTCCGTATGCGATGAATTTGAGTCTCCAGTAATGATCCATTACAACGTCAAGACCGAGTCTAAGCTTAAATTCTCCAAAACTTTCTTCTTCCATAACAGAAATCACATTGTTGATATGGGATGGTGTTTCAAAAAGAAAGAGGGATTGCTAGTCGGTATTGTGCTCAACATGAGAAGAGATTTCGATAGAAGCAAGATAGGACTGGGTTTTAATCAATGAAGTCATGGTGGAAGACGAGAGTCAGAATAACCCAAGAAGAATCTAGTTAGAGAGGAAGAATAACCAAAGAAGAGGGCTCGCAGATAGGGCTGAGATTAGAATCTGCAAAGAAGTGAGGATTTCAAGGTTGAGGGGAATGCTAATAAAAACATTCACACTTGTACAATCCATAGGATGTACACCAAGGTACCAGATCCATGTGATCTAGATTAGGGGGGAGTGGCTCTCCATTGCATTTTTAGAGTGAAATTATGAAAATGTATTCGAACTATTACCATTTCCTGCTTGCGAATATTACCTGGATTTTATAAGAAGGAAAAAATCAAAATGAGGGATTTCCATTTGTAGTGGAATGTGCTCGGTCACCATCAACCCATCTGTTCTCTCTTGTTTGATCACCTGGATTTGGGGGATTTCTCACCAGTGAGGGATACAAAAATTATGAGAGCATATATTTGTAAGGTGATGATTTATTCATTTGTGCACTCACTGATTTTTGAAAACAAGGCTCTGGTAAAGGAGATATTTACCTTCCAAAACACCATTCAACCTATTTTGCACCTTGATTAAAAAATGCTCTCCATTGGAAAAATTGGTTAAGTATTGAAAAATGGCTTAAGTAGCCTTGGTAAAATGCTCACCATTTATCACCTATGAGAGATAATATTTTTATGAAAGCATAAGATTGTAGGTGGATTATTTATGCACTTGACCATTGGCTTAATTTTGAAAAAATGTCTATGATCAAGAAAATATTGGCCTATCAGAAACAGCCAATCAACATATTCTTCACCTAAAACTGACATAAATGGCCTTAGGCAAATGGCCACCATTTCTCACCTGTGAGGGATAAAAAAATTATGAAAGAATAAGTTTGTAGGTGGATGATTTATTCACTTGTCCATAGACTCATTTTTGAAAACAAGTCTCTGGTTAAGGATATATTTTCCTTCCAAAACAACCATTCAACCTCTTTTTCACCCTGACCAAAAAATTATTCCCATTGGAAAAATTGGTTAAGTATTGAAAAAAGGGCTTAAGTAGACTTGGTAAAATGTCCACTATTTCTCACATGTGAGGGATAAAATTTCTATGAAAGAATCATATTGTAGGTGGATGTTTTTTGCAATTTCACATTGGATCAATTTTTTTTAAAAGTATATGGGCCAGAAAGTATTGCCCTTCCAAAATAGCCACTCATCCAGTTTGGCACCTAAAATTGGCCTAAATGGCCTTAGGAAAATGCCCAGAATTTCTCACCAGTGAGGGATACAAAAATTATGAGAGAAATATTTGTAGGTGGCTGATTTATTCACTTTTCCATTGACTCATATTTGAAAACAAGTCTCTTATAAAGGATATATATTTTCCTTTGAAATCACCCATTTAGCCTATTTTGCACCTTGATAGAAAAATGCTTGCCATTGTCAAAATTGAATAAGTATTGCAAAAAGGGCTTAAGTAGTCTTGGGAAAATGCTGACCATTTATCACATATACAAGATAACTTTTTTATTAAAACATAATATTATAGGTTGATGTTTTGCGCACTTTAAGATTGCCTCCTTTTTGAAAAACAATCTATGGTCAATAAAATATTGGCCTGCCAAAATAGCCCTTCAGCCTATTTTGCACTTAAATATGGCTTAAATGGACTTAGGAAAATTCCCGCCATTTCTCAGCTATGAGGGATAAAACAATTATGAGGCATACATTTGTAGGTGAATGATTCATTCACTTGTCCATGGACTCATATTTGAAAATCGGTCTCGGATCAAGGATATATTTTTCTTCAAAATCACCAATTCAACTTGTTTTGCACCCTAACAGAAAAATGCTCGCCATTGGAAAAAATGGTTAAGTATTGAAAAAAGGGCTTAAGTAGCCTTGGGGAAATTCCCACCATTTTTCATCTGTGAGAGATAAGGTTTTTTTGAAATCATAATATTGTAGGTGGATGATTAATGCACTTGACCATTAGCTCAATTTTTAAAAAATGTTTGTGGTTAAGAAAATATTGGCTTGCCAAAATATCCACTCAACCTGTTTTGCACCTAAAACTAGCCTAAATGGACTTAGGAAATTTCCCACCATTTCTCACCTGTGAGGGTTAAAAAAATTCAGATATCATCAGTTTGTAGGTGGATGATTTATTCACTTGTCGATCCACTCACTTTTGAAAACAAGTCTCTGATAAAGGATATACATTTTTTCCAAAACATTCATTCATCTTGTTTTGCGCCCTGACAACAAAATGTTTGCCATTGGAAAGTTGATTAAGTATTGAAAAAAGGGATTTAGTAGCCTTCGTAAAATACCCACTATTTCTCACATGTAAGGTATAAAATTTCTATGAAAGGATCATCTTGTAGGTGGATGATTTGTGCGCTTACCCATTCTCTCAGTTAAAAAAAAAGTCTATGTTCCGTGAAATATTGGCCTACCAAAATATCCACTCATCCTGTTTTGCACCTAAAACTGGCCTAAATGGGCTTACAAAAATTCCCACAATTTCTCACTTGTGAGGGATAAAAAAAACTAGAGAGCATAAAATTGCAGGTGGATAATTTATTCACTTTTACATTGACTCATATTTGAAAACAAGTCTCTAATCAAGGAGATATTTTCCTTCCAAATCACCCATTCATCCTATTTTGCATCCTGATAGAAAAATGCTCACTGTTGGCAAAATTGGCTAAGTATTGAAAAAAAGGATTAAGTAGCCTTGGGGAAATGCCCACCATTTCTCACCTATATGGGATTAATTTTTTATGAAAACATTAGATTATAGGTGGATGATTTACACACTTTATGTTTTCCTCCTTTTTGAAAAACAATCTATGGTCAAGATAATATTGACGTGTCAAAATAACCACTCGACCTCTTTTGCACCTAAAACTGACCTAATTGGCCTTGGGAAAATGCTCGCAATTTCTCACTTGTGAGGGATAAAAAGTTCTAGGAAAATAAATTTATAGGTGATGATTTATTCACTTGTCTATTGACTCATATTCGAAAACAAGTCACTTATCAAGGAGATATTTTCCTTCCAAATCACCCATTCAACCTGTTTTGCACATTGACAGAAAAAAGAGGGCCACCATTTCCTGAAAGCATAAGATTACAGGTGGATGATTTAAACAACCATTTCCATAAATTTAGAGACTCAACTAGTCATTTTATATAATAACTGTTAAATTTAGAATTGAGATATAAAATAAATTTCATGGAAATTCTTTGCTATTATCCTTCAAACTTTTATTGCAAGGAAATAAAAACAATGAACATAGTTTTCGATTTTATATTCAACCGAGGAAATTAACCAGTTTAGGAAATTGGGTTTATGGTTCCTTCTGTCAAATGTTACATCTACAGTGAAATATAATACTGTCAGATTAACTGTTCGGATAGGGTTTCCCAATTTTTTTATATCCAACACACAAATGCACACTAGGCCAATCCAAGTACACCCCATGTATGAAATTTGTTCCAAGGAATAATTACACATATCTGAGCGTACTTAACCATGAATCACCTATGCCAAATTGGACACATGCAAATATCTGAGCCTACTTATCCATGATTTGGCAGGGAATCCAATTTTTGATGATTAGCACAAAAATGCACACTTCCTCAACCAATCGACCAATGATTTTTCTTACTATCATCACTATCATCTCAGAATATACTATGAATGGGATACACATAGAAGCAATGATTCCAACAATTCTATAAACATCAGTAAGTACATGCTCTTATTGCTCTTATTTCTTGTTTTTTATTGATAAATAGTAACATACAAGTGCAATTTTATTACCTATTGTTATTACAATGCCTTGATATGATAGTTTATTGCTATCCTGCATGATGTACCTTTGACACAATTTTTTTCTTTGATAATTTTTTAGGAATTGTCTTTGGCATGAGTCGTCTTGATGGCCAAATGTAAGGATGAATACACTGCCATGTTTTTGTTCTTTCATGACCATGCCAAATATCACTGCAAAAAAAAAATTATTTTCTAATAACATTCTCAATTTAATTTCTTCCACATTTTTTTTAAAGTTTCCCGCCAGATCGGTGATCATGAATCGATGCTCAACCACTTTGATTAGGTTTCAAAAGTTATTATCAGTTCAATTTCTTCTCTGAAATTTTTTTGAGTTCCCTTGAGATGGGTGATAAGAAATGGATGCTCAACCACTTCCATTTTCAAAAAAAATTCTTAGTTTATTGCCCCTCAGATCATGACTAGGAATGGATGCTCACCACTTATATCACATAATTGTGCCACCGTTTTCTTAAATACTTAGGAATTAAAAATGAATTTACTTGCTAGTTTCACTCTTGGAATACACTGGTTATTTAATGTGATTTAGCAATTCAATAAAGCTAACATACTCTTAAACCCACCTTCGCTTTGACATATTGCTTCCTAACTCATGCTAAACTAGTGTTAAATCTATTTTTTTGCTGGAAATTGTCTCGATTTGATGGGAAATTGTCCCCATTAAATTTTTTCTAGCCAAGTACTTTTCCAATTTTCATTATTAACATGATTTTTCTACCGAATTCACATTAAAAAATAATATTTATAAAACCATTTGATGGATTCTAACCAATAAAAAAAAGTACATTTTCACAAAGAAATAATCTCTTGGCATTATTCTTAATGAAATAGGATACACACTAGACTTGGTAGAATGTTATGTATTCCTAGAAATAGAGAAGTGTTGGAAATTATGAAAGAGTGTGTTCATCCCTATATGATATTGGGTTGCTTGGATTCTTACACAGAGGCTTGGAGGTTACTTGGGGACAGTTTTTTTTAAAACTGATCATGTAGGTAGAGTAGACCTAAAGGAGAGATGGATTTAATTTAGGTTTGTGGTGTAGCATGGACACATATTGTGTAGTGACATCACCTTAGAGACTTTATTATGTATGACATGACCTTGGATCTTAACATGATTACCATTAGAGTGTATCACTTCACATGCGTGGGCCTACTTGTTTGTAGTATATTTCTTGTAAATGTTTAGGCCCACTAGTGTATTGTTGACATCCATTAATTATATCTCTCTGTCACACACACATGCACACACACACACAAACACACATATAGAGAGGAGGAAGATATCCCTTTCTTTTACTCACTCATTGTTGTTCATCTTGTGTCTAGATATGGAGCACTAAGGTTTCATGGGGAAGGACTAGGAAGGATATGGTGAGAAGACTATTTTGATCTCTCTCTTGGGTTTTCTTCTGTGTACATTATATTTATTAGTGCACTTGGAGCATATTGAGTACTAGGGTTAGTATTTCATCCCCTGGAGACATTGAGATTGGGGTTTTGTGATTAATCCCTAGGTTGTACTTGTACAATAAGAGAGATGAGTCATTTTTCTTGGAGCCAAGGAGTCTTGCTCACATGATACTAGTTTGTGGAGGATATTTGGTGAATCTAGGATGTTAGAGAAATAGAGCTTTGGGGTGAGGATATGGTATGTACAAGTACTACATATTTATATACATGAATTTTCCATTAACCATCCAAAGTTGTCCCAATTGTGGATAGTTTGATTTTAAAAATTCATCATCTTCTTGGTTTGATGACTTCCAACATTAATTTGTCATGTTGATTTGACATAAGTGAAGGTTCAAATTTTTATGTGATTTATAATATAGTAGAGAATTTTATTTTGTAAATTTGCATTAAGTGCTATGATTCTGGATCTAATTTTATGCTTGGAAAGTGTGCCTTAAGGCACGAAACTTGGCATATGTTTGGTGTCCTTAATCTGGAATTGCCTAGCGAATTGAGACTAGTGTGAATTAAAATATTTTCCCTTGTTTTTAGTTATCATATCCTTTAGAGCACTAATGCACCCTAGTACCATGATCATACACCTAGGATACATTTTCATTAGCTTTCATGCTATGCCATATGGTCCAAAACTAGGCTATGTTAATAAACCTTGGCCTATTAGGTGTTTTGGACTCTTAATTGCTTTGAGGTGCTTTAATTTGATCATTATGAATGCCCATGTTCCTTCATTAATGAAATCTCAGACCTTGGTGCACTCCCGATCCCTTAAATCATGGAAATCATTTGACCATAGGTGCTAGAACATGTATTTGGTGGTTTTTAGCTCTCCTTGGGAATTTATTGATTCCTAGAGCCACTCCCACTCAACCATGTGATAACCCACGCCTAACATGCCATAATGTATGTCTCACCATGTTCCAACCACGTCAAAACAAACATTCAAGACCATTTGAGATGGTTTGGGAGCTCATTGGTCCACCTATGGGGGTTTTGAGGTCAAATCCTAGCCTCATAGATGTATGCATCCATATTGCCTCCAAAGGATAATGATTTCTCCCTGATGTAACATAAACCTAATTTAGACATATTTACATGTTGGACAATAATAATAAAATATGTTATTGACTACATCTGTATGTGTTAATTTCACTCTTTCTACTGTTTTTGTGAAAAATTGTGTGTAATATCGAATTGTGAGGATCTTGTTGGATCCTAGATAATATTGTGAGTCAATTATCACATGGTATCAAAGCTCTTTGGAGCTACAAATCCAAACTAGAGCGTTTGAATTTATGTTTAGGGAATTTCCAGAAAAATTCGAGTGTTTGCATTGTAGGTACAATCATTGTTTATGTCACTCAGTGCACAAGCAGAAATGGAGTAGAGGCTCATGTATTTCTTACTCAATTCAACTATTATGAATGGAATGCCTAAATGGTGGTCTGGATGAGGTAGAAAGGCATGTTTAGAGTTACCATGGGGATTGAGACCGAACCTAGCTCTGCTGTGGAGAAATCTAAGTAGTTCAACATACTTGATGAGGAACTTGGGATGCTTTGTCTCAGTATTTCAAGAGAGATACTCTTCCATGTAGACAGTATGAAAACTACTAATGAATTATGGCTCAATATTGAGTCATTGTTTGGGAATACTGATGATATGAGAGGCCACCAACTCGAAAATGAGTTGATCTCACTGAGCCCAACTCACTTTGAGACAACCCAAGGCTTCTTCACTAAGTTCAAATCGTTGATGCTTCAACTAAAACAACGTGGCATAGGAAATAAATGCGAGAAAATAATATTGTCCATACTTTCAAAGATAGGGCCAGAGTATTCAATATTTGTGTCAACATTCCACTCTAGCAAGCTCACAACTTGAAATTGGAGGATTTGATCATTAACAGACTTCATGGAGTCATTGACTCAAGAGAAAGACAAGACGGTGAAAATGGGTACCATCAAATCTAGTAAGGATCAATCCCTTGCTGTAGGAGTTTCGAATCTAGCCAAAGGCAAGCAGAAATCCAGATATTCGAAGCAACAAGAGAAGAAGAAGTAGGGAAAGCCCAAATCTTCAGATAGGGTTTTGAATCCTAGCAAGGACAAGGACAAGAAGAAGCAAAAGAAGAAAAAAAGCACTTATTGTCATAAGGGGTGGCATCCAGAGAGTGATTGAATGAAGAATACCATAGAAATGATGGTGCAACTGCTTGAGAGGAACAACATCCTTCTACCAAAAGGTGCAAGGAAGAAAGATGGTGATTCCGAAAGATCAGGAAACAAATAAAGGTTCCATGCTTTGGTTGCTAGTTCTTAAAGATATTCTTCCTTCATCATAGATTTAGGTGCCTCCAAGAACATGTCCTCCATGCATGATTCCTTCTTAGCCCTGCATCCTTACAGTGCCATCCATTCTAATGGGTGATGATTCATAAATCCAAGCCAAAGGGATTGGCAGGATTGATCTTGAATATGGGTACTTAAACAATGTGTTATTTGTTCCTGATCTAGCAGTGAACCTACTCTATATATATCAAATGAAACACACTTTTACAACCAAGAGAGTAACATTTACTAAAAATGATGTGGAGATGTTAGAATTCCCTACATGCCAAGTTGTGGCAGTGGGTTTTTCTAACCATGATTCGAGTATGTACAAATTCTCTCACTTCCTTCCATACTAACAAGGAAATACACTTCTGTCACATGCCAGTGAGACAAGCAAGTTGTGGCATGAGAGATATGGTCATATCAACTATAGGTACCTCCATGAATTGAGCAAGCAAAGCATGGTTAAAGGGATTCCTACCATCAAGTTTTCCAATGGCACATGTAAAGGGTGTGTAGTGGGAAAGCATGCTGAGCGCAGATATGAGAAAGGAAAGGAAAGGAGGGCTGTCCAAGTGTTGGATATAATCCATTAAGACCTCACAACGCCTCTTTCCATACCTTCATATGGGAATTCAAGGTATGTTTTTACCTTCATAGATGATTTCTCAAGGTACTGCTAGGTGTATTTTCTCAAGCTAAAATATAAGGTTTTTGAGACTTTCAAAGTGTACAAAGCCTTAGTTGAGAATGCATGTGGGAATAAGATCAAGGTTCTTAGGACTGACAATGGTAAGGAGTATGTCAATAATGTTGATGTAATTGTATCTTCAGAATGTATTCACTTATATTTCTTATGTATTGTACCTCGATGTTTATTCCGGGAAGTGTTTGTAATGTAATTGAGTCATGTCATGCCCCAATGTTCTGATCGGGAGTTTCTATATTGTAAACAAGTCATGTCAAGTCATTGTGGGTAACCCTCCTATTGATCAAGGGTTAAAGTCCTTGCAGTTGTGGGGCCCTAGGGTTATTAGACTCACCTAGCCTAAGTTGGCCCTAGTGTGTTATTGTCAAGTTAGGAATTAGTATAAATAGAGAGTGAGCCTCTCTATTTATCACACACTCACTCACACTCATTTGTAGCGCATAGCTAAGGGAGAAGAAGTTGCTGGGGCTAGAAATAAAGAGGCTACTATTGTCAGGAGATCATCTTACTGTTTTGGGGTTTTACTTTTGGTGCCGATTATATCTTTGAGGAAGTTGTGGGGTTTTCTCCATTTATGGTTTCCCCGAGGAAAAACACCGTGTTCATTGTCTCTTGTGTTTGATTGCTGTGCTTGCTATTCTCTCAGTTAAAGATCCTACTATAATGCTAGCTTAAATGTTAAAAATCTAACATGGTATTAGAGATAACCTGAGAAGAAGACACTGTGCAGCTGCAGGAACTAGGGCTTCCTACTTTTGGGATATCTCTCCACATATTTTCAGAAAAATAATGTTGGGTTGACTCTCCTCCCCAGGGTGCATCTTTCTATCGAAGCAGAATATGATTCTAGTCTTTTTCAGTTTTGGAACTAACACTGCTGCCGGAGATTAGGGCTTTCCACATAAGTGGAATTTTTGAGTGAACCTAGGCATGGATTGATCTCCTCCTCAAAATAGAATTTTAGAGATCAAGATCAAAGCATTTGGTTGGACAGATGTCCAGGAAAGTCAAACCCTAATCTGGTTCTGAACTAGCATTGTAGAAATTCAGCTCCAAATCCAGATCCGACATCTTGACCTGGTAAGATCTAAATATTTTGTATTTCCATTTGATTTTCTCAGTTAAGATGTCTCATAATACCAAGATTGATGAAAATCTTAAGGGAGTTGATAACTTTCAAGCCTAGAAGTATAGGATCTCCCTGGTCCTGGAAGAAAATGAGTTGGACTCCTACATCAATGAGGAGGTTCTAGTTCCAGAGGAAGATGAGGCTAAGGCTTTACATAAGAATAAGTTGGTTATGGCTAAGAGGATTATTGTTGATTCAATCAAGGATCACCTCATACCACAGGTGTCCTCCCTAAAGACACCTAAAGCCATGTTTGATGCCCTAACCAAACCGTTTGAAGGGAAGAACATAAACCAGAAGATGAATTTGAGGAACCAGTTGAAGAATGTAAAGATCCAGAATGAGGAGACCATCCAGTCATACTTTACAAGTGTATCCCAGATCAAAGAACAACTTAAAGTAGTAGATGAAGAAGTGGAGAATGCATAAATTGTGATGACAACCTTGAACGGTCTCCCTAGATCATGGGATTCTTTCATCCAAGGAATCTATGCTAGGAATAAGCTAATCAAGTTCAGTAGACTATGGGAAGAATGCTCACAAGATGAAGCTCGAATAGCAGCTCAAGAAGAAAAGATGGGAAGTGAAGATCAAGCTCTCACAGTACAGTCCAAGAAAGGTAGAAGGGAAAATCATCATCATCAAGGTAAGCATTCTCGTCAGAAAGATAATTTTATGAAAAGGGATCCATCCAAACTCAGATGCTATACATGTGATGAAAGAGGACACTTTGCTAGAAATTGTCCCATGAATAAGAGTGGATTTAAGAAGAAGAAGAACTCCAAAAGAAGACACCATGCTTACACTATTGAGGATGATGATCCTCCCAGAAAGAGAGTAAAACAAGAAAGTGAAGACTCTTCAAGTGATGAAGAATATGTTATGATCTCCACTCTCACGGGAACTGTCACACATGGAAGCAAATAATGGCTTATTGATAGTGGGGCTTCCAAACACATGACAGGATTCAAGGAATCCTTTGAGAAACTATCCAAACATAATTCACCCCATAAGGTGAAACTTGGGGATGACTACCAATATCACATAAAAGGTAGTTGTGAATCCTCCTACAAGCTAGACTCTGGAAAGTCTATGAAAATGAAGGATGTCTTGTTTGTACTAGGACTAAAGAAGAATCTTCTCTCCATATCTGCACTAGATGGAAAAGGCATGAGGGTTGCATTTGTAGATGGCCAAGTCCTGATGTGGCAAAGAGGAAAGACTATTGACGATGCAATAGTAATTGGAGAACAAGAAGGAGGATTATACAAATCGAAGGGCCATCCAGAACAAGATTTGGTCCATGACATAGTAGATCCAAATGAACTTTGGCATAGAAGTATTGCACATGTGCATTACAGAGCACTACCGCTTGCAAGCAAAGATGTTGAAGGTCCTCCAGAAATTCAGGCAAAACATGAAGGAGTCTACAAAGGATGTGCAAAATGAAAGAACACAAAGAAGACATTTCCAAGTAGCGAAAGAAAAGCAAACGGAATCTTGGAAATCATTCACTTCAATGTATGCGGTCCAATGTCATCCAGTTCTTTAAGCGGGTATGTATACTATGTTTCTTTTATTGATGATTTTTCTAGGAAGACATGGATATACTTTATGAAGAACAAAGATGAAGTTTTCAGCAAGTTCAAGGAATTCAAAGCCTTGATCGAGAACCACACAGAAAAGAAGATCAAGACCGTTCGATCAGATAATTGCAGAGAATTCACATCAAATGAATTCAAAGAGTTATGCAAAGATTTAGGGATTAAGAGGGAGTTATCCACTCCATATAATCCACAACAAAATGGGGTTGCAGAAAGGAAGAATAGAACGATCATGGAAGCTGCAAGAGCAATGCTTCATGATCAAGATATTCCCATGCATCTATGGGCATAAGCTACTAGAACAGCGGTGTATTTACAGAACTGTACTCCAGACAAAGTACTCGAGAACAAGACACGTGAAAAAGTATTTTTTGGAAAGAAACCAAAAGTCATCCATATCAGAATATTCGGCTGTCCAGTGTACATACACATTCCAAAAGAAAAGAGGACAAAGTTAGATCCTTCAGGAAAGAAGGGTATATTTGTGGGATACTGTAAAAGCTCGAAGGCTTACAGAATATACTTCCCAGGATTCAAGAAGATCGACATCAGCATGGATGTAACATTTGACAAAGACTCAGCTTACAATAAATCCAGAAAGAGACCCATTGAAGATCATGAACAAACATAAGCACCCAGAATTCATGACACAACCATGAACGAAGAAACTCAAGAAGAAGATTGAGAATTTGAAGTACCTCAAGAACCTGTAGATCCACCTCAAGAGAAGAATCCTCATAAGAGGAAACCTTCTTGGGTACGAGAAGCTATCCAAGGTGCAGAAATATATGGGGCTCCAGAAGAAAATCACATAGAAAGAAAGAGGACCAGGTCCTACTCTGGGTATGTAGCTTTATTATGTGACTTTATCAATAAAGAACCTTCCAACTATGAAGAAGCATCCGAAAGGAAAGAATGGAAGGATGTTGTGATCGAAGAGTATCAATCGATCATGAAGAATGATGTTGGGGATGTTGTCCCAAGATCAGAAGCTAAGTCTGTTGTAGCTTCCAAATGGATCAACAAGATCAAGCATGCTACAGATGGTAGCATAGAGAAATATAAAGCATGATTCGTGGCTCGTGGCTTCTCACAGAAAGAAGGAATAGATTATGAAGAAACTTTTGCACATGTAGCCAGATACACTTCCATCATATCAGTACTTGCTCTGGCTGTAGTGATGAAATGGTAGATACACCAAATGGATGTCAAGACTACTTTCTTGAATGGTGTAGTGGAAGAGGAAGTGTATGTAGAGAAACCACTCGGTTTTGAGACACAAGACAGGGAGTCTCATGTGTGTAGATTGAAGAAAGACCTGTACAGTTTGAAACAGGCACCTAGGACATGGTACGAAAAAATTGATGGATTTCTATCCAGTTTGGGATTTACCAAAAGTAAAGCAGATTCCAACCTTTACTACAAGGTTGAAGATGGCAACCAAATGATACTCCTGCTGTATATCGATGATCTATTTGTAACAGGAACGAATGGGTTGATTGCTAATACGAAGAGGAAGCTTGCTGCCGAGTTTGAAATGAAGGACTTGGGCATGATGCACTATTTTCTACGCGTGGAGGTGTGGCAGATTGCGGATGGAATCTTCCTCAAATAAGGGAAGTATGCAGTAGAGATCCTGAAGAGGTTTGGGATGATGGACTGCAAGGCCATGAACACACCTATGACATTGAACTTGAAGCTATTGAGTGATGCTTCATAAGAAGTGGTTGATGCTACAATGTATCATCAGATGATTGGGTCCTTGATGTACCCGACGAACGCGAGACCATATATTTTATTTGCTGTGAACACCTTGAGCTAGTTCTTGACAAATCTGAGACATGTTCACTTGATTGCTACAAAGCATATTCTGAGGTACTTAAGGGGTACAGTTGATTATGGGATCAAGTATGAGGTGAATCAGAAGATTAACATGGAGGGTTATGTTGATTTAGATTGGGTAGGAAGTGCCATCGATAGGAATAACACTTCAGGGTGTTGCTTCAGTATGGGATCAGGTGTGATCTCTTGGCTTAGCATGAAGCAATCCTATGTGGCACTGAGTACATCTAAAGCAGAGTATGTTGCAGCTTGCTTAGCTAGTTGTGAGGCAGTATGGCTGAGGAAGCTACTGTCTTATTTATTTGATCTCCAGTTAGATGCTACTTGTATATATTGCGACAACCAGAGTTGTGTGAAGTTGACAGAGAACCCGACATTCCATGACAAGTCGAAGCATATCGAGATCAAGTATCAGTATATCAGGGATATGGTGCAGAAAGGAGTAGTGAAGCTCCAGTATGTTACGACGAACAAACAGATAGATGATGTGTTGACGAAGCCATTGGCTAGAGTGAAGTTTGAGTACTTCAGGGAGAAGCTTGGTGTTCTCCAGATTGAGGTTCTCTCCAAAGGGAAGTGATGAGTCCATGAACCATTCTGAGATGGTGAGAGGATTGGTTCCTTCCATGGTCAGATGTAAGGGCTGAGCCATTCTATCATGATGAGAGGATTGGTTCCTTGCATGTCAGATATGAGTGCTGATCCATTCTGATGTGACTATAGGATTGGTTCCTACATGATCAGATCTAAGTGTTGAATGCCATCCTTGGAATGAAGGCACTTGGTTAGTTACTAGGAATACCCATTCTGGGACTGAGGGCCATTCTAATGTGAGTGTAGGATTGGTTCCTACATGATTAGATATAAGTGCAGAGCCATTCTGAGGTGATTGTAGGATTGGTTCCTACATGATCAGATGTAAGTACAGAGCCATTCTAAGGCAATTATAGGATTGGTTCCTACATGATCAGATGTAAGTGCAGAGCCATTCTGAGGTGATTGTAGGATTGGTTCCTACATGATCAGATGTAAGTGCAGATCCCTTTCGACATGTAGGTAGGATTGGTTCCTTGCATGGTCGAATGTAAGTGCTGGGCCTTTTTGACATTGGTTGTCAGATGTGAGTGCTGGGCCTTTCTGATAGGGTTGTGGGATGTGTTCCCACATGGTCAGATGTGAGTGCTGGGTGTGCCTTTCTAATATGATTATAGGATTGGTTCCTACATGTTCAGATGTAAGTGCTGGGTGGGCCATTCTGACTTAGGGTCAAATATAAGTGCTGGAAAAGACCTACATGGAGGCTACGCCTACAACCAGCATGAAAAAGGGCTGGCTCTGTAGAACTTCCTATGATGAGAAAAATCAAGAGATAGAACCCATGATGATGATCCAGCAGAAATGTTCCAGAACCAGAGATGATCCAGATCGAGTGATGATGATCCAGATCGCGTGATGATATAGATCCAGCTGAAGATGACTTGAAGATGACGAGGAAAAGATGATGATCCAAATGATATAGAGAAGAAGACTTGTGCTAATAAATTGTGTTGAAAGAATACCTTCCTAGTTAATAGGGAGTGTTGATGTAATTGTAACTTCTGAATGTATTCACTTGTATTTCTTATGTATTGCACCCCGATGTTTATTTCAGGAAGTGTTTGTATTGTAATTGAGTCATGTGATGCCCCGATGTTCTGATCATGAGTTTCTATAATGTAAACAAGTCATGTCAAGTCATTGTGGGTAACCCTCCTATTGATCAAGGGTTAAAGTCCCCGCAGTTGTGGGGCCCTAGGGTTATTAGAATCACCTAGTGAATTCGGCCCTAGTGAGTTATTGTCATGTCAGGAATTAGTATAAATAGAGAGTCAACCTCTCTATTTATCACACACTCACTCACACTTAGTTGTAGCACATAGCTGAGTGAGAAGAAGTTGCTGGGGCTAGAAAGAAAGAGGCTACTACTGTCGGTAGATCATCTTACTGTTTTGGGGTTTTACTTTTGGTGCTGATTCTATCTCTGAGGAAGTTATGGGGTTTTCTCCATTTATGGTTTTCCTGTGGAAAAAAACAGTGTTCATTGTCTCTTGTGTTTGATTGTTGTGCTTGTTATTATCTCAGTTAAAGATCCTAATATAATTCTAGCTTAAATGTTAAAAATATAACAAATAAGAATTTGAAACATATTTGTGAATAATGTGGCATCCAAATCCAACATTATGTGCCCTACACACCACAATAGAATGGTATTGCATAGCGCAAGAACATGTTTTTCTCCTTACCTTGTTTTTATAGACAAATAAATTTTTGTATGAGGTGACTTGTGCCTTAGTTTCCAAGGCCTCAATAATATGGTTTAAGCTGTACTAATTTAGGCTTAAGGGGGGTGTTAGAGCACTAATCCACCTTAGTACCATGATCATACACTAGGATACATTTTCATTAGCTTCCGTGCTATGTCATATGGTCCAAAACTAGTCTATGTTGATCAACCTTGGTCTATTGGGTGTTTTGGACTCTTAATTTTTTTGAGACAATCCACTTTGATCATTATAACTGCACATGTGCCCTCATTAATGAAATTTTAGACCTTTGTGTGCTCCCCATCCCTTAAATCATGGAAACTATTTGAACATAGGCTCTAGTGCATGTATTTGGTGGATTTTGGCTCTCCTTAGTCATTTATTGCTGCTTAGAGCCACTCCCACTCACCCATGTGATCACCCACACCTATCCTACCCTTATTTATGTCTTATCATGTTCCATCCACATCCACATAGGAATTCATGACCATTTGGAATGGTTTGTGAGCTCATTGTTCCACCTAGGGGGGTTTTGAGGTCAAATCCTATCCTGACACATGTATGCATCTAGATTGCCTCAAAAGGATAACGATTCCTCCATAATGTAATATAAACCTAATCTAGAAATATTTACATGTTGGACAGTCA
The DNA here is from genome assembly GCA_001517045.1 of Pseudotsuga menziesii. NCBI lineage: Eukaryota > Viridiplantae > Streptophyta > Pinopsida > Pinales > Pinaceae > Pseudotsuga > Pseudotsuga menziesii. Next base: position 745,710 of record LPNX011131209.1, on the reverse strand, counting down.
TAATAAACTCTGTTATTGACTACATCTGTATGTGTTAATTTCACTCTTTCTACTATTTTTGTGCATGATTGTGTGTAATATTGAATGATGAGAATCCCCTTGGATCCTAGATACTAATATGAATCAATTCTCACAATATCATACTAAGTTTGAATAATAATAAGGTTTGGATGGGGGGATATTTCACCATGAGGTGAAATTTTAGATATCCATTAAAAGTCATTAAATTTATACATGTTATCTGAGATTTTGTGGTTGAGATCACTCTTTTGATGGAGGGAGTTTGTATTTTAGTTGTTTGAATAGGGAATGGCTGGTTGGGTTGTCTATTCCAAATGTGTCTGAGATAATCACTTGGACCTAGGGGATAATTGTAACACCTCGGTTTTGACCCCGTGGTATTGTGATTGTACATGATGTAAATATTGTATGGAATCATGGAAAGGAGCTCAAGACCAAGGCCCTGCCATTGATCGATGTTTTGGGTGATAAAGGATTATGCCTATAGTTTATGATGCTAAGTCAAGCACAATATAAATATTTGTGAATATCATGTAATTATTCAATTAATAGAATACCACAACTAGCTATGCGCCGCAATGTTAAAGAGATGGGGGCATGATTTCACAAGGAATAGGGAGGTGGAATGTTTAACCTTGAGCCATTTGGGAAAATCCATGTGTCAAAAGTGAAAACCCATCAAAACTATCAACTACCCATTTCTTGTCTTTTTCCCCAGATCTTTTATTTCTGCCAGAATTTGGTTGAGGTAGTTATTACATGGGAATGGGAAGAGTATGGGAAAAAATTCAAATTGGGTAGAGAACCCATTTTTGAAAAATGTGTTTTGATTTCATGGGAAATAAAACACCCAAAAATTTATTCCCATTCCATCATGCATTCACGTTTTCATCTCCCCTCACATTTTTGGGGAGCTGCGGGACGTTTTGATCATCCATCCTTCATTCACGTGGAGCTCTCAGGAAGCTGAACCGTTTTGAGTTTTTATCCTTCACATTTTCATTTTTTTATTCCTCATTGTGCATGCCTAGTCCATCATCTGGCTCTCACTGAAACGTTGTGGTCCATTCTGATAATTCTCTATTCCATTTTGTTCATGTGCGCTATGCATTCGTTCTGCTTGCAGAACCGTGTTTTGTTCTGGATATTTCTTCCTCTAAGTCCTCCATGCTCTATTTTTCTCCTACACGATTTTTGCATTTGTTTTTCATTCTCCCATGGATGGAGAATTATTTCTGGAAATTCCCAGTGGATTGAAGAGGGAACCCCAATTTCAGAGTGGTTGCTGAGCCGTCTCTACCCACGTGAAGCTATTGAATGTTCTGGGAAGTCATTTTTGGTCATAGGGCTATTGTTCCCCGATTTGTTTTGGATTCCATGATGTTTTTTATTCATACCCAGAACTTGCATTTTGCTGTGTAGTGCATCCTTGTGTTGTCTTGGATGAGTAAGTCCAAGAATCCATTTGTTAGTGGGATGAATGTGTTTGGATGTGGTTATTGGCTTGACTGTGGGAATTTGACCTTGCTGTGTGTAAGTCTATGTCCACTAGTTCCTTATGGAAATCATGCCCAGCTCGAGGGTGGCAGTGATGCTGAGAGGGTAAGGAGCACACTGGCCTATGTTTGGGTGGAACGTTGCAGCAACATAGCTGGTTGCGGGACAAGCTTCTTTCAAGATAAGTATTCTTGTCTATGTTTAACTCTGCAATTGTATTTTCTCATAAATGATCATGAACATGTTAACTGCTTGAACAAGATGAATGTTGCTTGTTTTATAAGTATGAACAACATGTATGTGTTAAATAAAATGTATTGCTTCCACTGTAGATTGCATTATGCACCTGTAAATATTTTTATGCTCAATGCATTTTAAAATTACATTATGGGGCTTAGATTTCCAAATTGGTGATGGCCTGAATGAAAAGATTTGCCCAAGACTTCTGTTAATAGGTTGAATTTCCTTTCACGAATATCCTTTCCGCAACTTGCAGGATGCGGGATGCGGAAACGTCCTTCTGTAAATTCAGTTCCCCATATATTTCCTTCCGCAACTCTCCTTTTTGCAACTTGTAGGATTCAAGATGCGGATTCACAGATCTCTATTTCCGCAACTTTCCTTTCCACAATGGTCTATTCCGCATGTGGGATGCAGGATGCATGTTGTGGGATGTGAGATCACAATTTCGATATTTCTCTGATTCCATAAACTCAATATTTACACATCATTGATTCTTGCGGGTTGATTCTCAGCCGTTGATTTATCTCCATATGCGGAACAGATTGTGACCGTCATTTTCCATCGCAATTTTTCTGCACCGTTCGATCTCTTCTGAGATCTTTCTTCGTAGATCGTCGAATTGATCACTGACAGGATCAATTTCTCTACTATTGGAAAGTTGGAGAATTTATATGCACACTTGAATAGAGTGAATGAAAGATGAATTCATGCCTCTATATATTTTTGAAAAAAAATTCCAGAATGCATCAGATTACATACAAAATTCAACGAACTTCAAGCTGGATGCTCTCGCATCAATCAGAGCGAGCAGTTATGGTCGCGATCTCTCTCTAGTGGACGGGAGGGAACGTGGCAATAATTTCATGGGTTGAAACCCTAGTTTCTCTTGTTATAGATGTATCTTTAGAAGGTGTGATTCATAGGAGGACATTTAATAGGTGGTTGATTTTTTCAAAGGGTTTCTAATATGTTTTCACATATGATAGGTGATAGATCTATGTGATTATTGCCTCACATGTTTTATTTTCAGTGGGTGAGATGCTGAGGAATACCTATGACATGTGTTATTTTTCATATGGATTTATAGTATATTTTCACCTATGAGAGGTGGTGGATATACCTATTTATTAGTCAGCATGTATTTATTTTTAGTGGGTGAGATGACAAAGAGAATTTTTGATAGGTGGCTGTTTTCTTCTAGCAAATACCAATGTGTTTTATGAATGGAATGTATTTATTTTTAGTAGGTGAGATGCCCAGAATGTAATGACCCAATTCAAAAATTCCCAACAAAGGCAGAATTTGTGGAAAAATTGTCTTGATTAGTATTGAATCTAGGGGATTCAAATGGCACAAGAGGGTCTCAAATTTGGTAGAAAATCATATGGGGAGTCTTATTAATACTAAATGGAATATATTATAACATTATTATAGGTTATATACATCTACAACTTGATTTGGGAATATTGGAAAAAAATGGTAAAATTACTAGTAATTTATGGTGAAATTCCCCCTAGGGTGTGAGCAAAAATAGTTCTCCAACTCCTATGTGACCCTACCAAATGTTAACATAAAAAATTGTTCACCTAAATATCCATGGTATAAACCATATTCATACATCATATTCCCACCATTATTTCCTCCATTTTGACCATCACAACTAAATTTCCACCAAATATGGTCCAACACATTATTATTCCTCCCCCCTAAATGAAGGGAAGTTGCACATTTATTGTGATTTATCCCCACTCTCTCCAAAAATGACCAAAAAATAATAAATATGAGAATGGATCAAAATACCATAGATAAATACCATGCACAATAAATTACCATGGGTCAAAAAACCTTGGACCATCCTAAAAATACATTGTGAATGCCTCACCAAAAACACTTTTTGTCATTCATTCATTCTCTCTCAAAACTTATCCCATTATCCCCATATTTTTCCACGCCATTTCACATGGTGTATGTTAAGCTTTCTCCATACCCATTTGGATCCATTCCCCCTACCTAACAACCACTGGTGGAGTAGACTGGAGACCAAAACCGTGGAGTTGCGGGACCATTTGCTCGGATGACTATGGTGGGAAAAATTCATAAGAAAGGTATTTTTTTTCTTATTTTGCAATAGTTAGTTGAATATATATGAAAAAATTAAAAATATTGTTATTATGGTCATTTCTTGTTGTTAGTCAAAGTCGAGTAATCCTTTGCACCGTTGAACTTTACCCTATGATCTAGATGATCTAGGGTAGGTTCTTTTGCATGTAGTAGGGGAGAAATCCCCACTATAGTTTTTACGAATCTATTCGGTTGATCCTTTTAGATATTTTTTTTTCATGTGTTTCTACTGGTTTGTCATCCTTTCCTGCCCTAAACCATCATAGATCTATCCCCCTCGCGGTATATACAAACCAATATTACCTCTGTGCCTGCCCCTAGGTCCAAGATAACGACCTTTTTTCCAAAACATTTCCAGTTCTAGCCGGATCGCACTTATTCAATAGAAATATGTGACTAGGTCACACCTTTTTTCCCGATAAGCGTGACCTAGGTCATGCCATTTTCCTTGATAAGAGTGACTTGGTACAGAAAGCCATATTGTGCTTGTTCTGTCTCTCAGAGAGACACCGATCACTACTATGACCTAGTTTTGTGCGACATGTCATGCATAAACCACTGTTTTGTGCAACCTCATTCTTCTGACTATTTTTCTACCCTGATCGTGACCGTTTCACAGTCCTGTGCGACCTCGTTCGCACCTGTTCTACCGACAGTTGTGACCTGCATTTTTCAGTCCTTTTTTGGTGTTTGAGATCCTTGTTCCAGACCCCCTGTCTAATCTCTACCCCTTATTGACTTGTTTCTATCCAGATCTGATCCATTACAACCCCTTGATTCATTTTTTGGTCCTATTTTCCTTGTTTGTAATCCCATGGAGTTGAGATTAGTAGTTGAGACTCCCTATGTGTTTCCTACATCCTGATCAGTTCCTTATGCTCTCATTTACTTGTGTATACTTTATTTTCCAGAAGAATTAGTTGTGATTTTGCATGATATTTACTGGTTTTTACTATTACTGTTGATCCCAGTTTTGTCACATTTCTTGGCTTGTAATTTACTCTTTTGGAATCTATTTTGTCACCCTTTTTGACATATTTCTAGTCATACAACTTATCATTCATCCCCAGGTATGAACACATTTGGAATTTATGCAAGTCTTGGTTTATTTCTATTATTTCATTATTTTACTAAGCAATTTGGTTATAATTGGAAATATTTCCGATATATGGATTTGTTTTGTAGATCATAGTGTTTACACGAGCTAACATTAGGCATGCATTCACACTAGATATGCGCAGAGCATATCCAGATTGCCATTCAGCCTCCCGATCATCCTGTGCGCTGTTAGTCGGTATATTCCCAAGTGATTAAAATACAAAATTGTCTTTAGCTGTCCTGTTGTCCAAGTGTTTTATGTTACGATAGTCCTGTTGCCGCCTCTCACACACCTGGGTCACGTGGCATAAATCTTCAAGCCACTCAGTGTGTCCTTGGGGGCAAGTCTCGAGTCAAGGCTGTCACCTTGTTCTTGACTCCTCCGTTTAGGCTCAACTCCTAATGAAGCCAAGGGGGGTAGACCCTATTAAGTTACTAAGGATAATTACTTAGTATGGTGATGTTAAACTGAATGAGTTACTTAGGAGTTCGATATTTAACTATGGACAATCAAAGATGGCAAGATACAAAAATGAACACATGAAAGCACAATGCTAAGACACAATATATATATATAAAGCAAGAAAATAACCAGTGCCTTAGAATGGAGTCAAAAAATAAGATCAATGTACTTGCATGTGCTTGGAGTGAATGTTTTGCGATTGCCTCTTGGTACGTTTTAAGTTAAATTTGAAGTGTGAGTTGATTAAAATTAGGCGAAGGGGGGGACTCCAGATATACTCGAGAGTACTTGGAGTATGTCCAAAACTAAACCTTCACGGCTACCCGCAAGGAATATGTGGGCTGAAATGGAGTCTCTGGGGCTATTGTTCATAATGCACCCGTTAGGGTGTGATAGAGATCGGCGCCCCGAGGTCATTTTTCATAAGTTCCCGCTTCCTTTGGGTATTTTGCCATCGTGATGGTTTGATCTAGGTGTTGGATTTTCACCTGTTGGTTTGTTAATTTGGGAGAGTGAGTCCTAATTATACTAGTCACTCAAGTGCTTTTGATATAGCTTGACTGATCGAATGAACCGCAGCCAAGTGTAGAGCATACAAACCAGAGTCTTGTCAATTTTAATAAATTTTCAATGGGTGTTCTTGTTTAAAAGAAAACCCTCCAGGAACCTCTTTCGATCCAAGTGGATCTCAATCGGGGAATCAGGGAGGGGTTAATTTTATAATAGCTGAAAAACAAATGATAGGAAAAATAAAATAGATACACAATTCTAGTTTCCTAATTAGTCCTACCACGAATCTCTTTCCCCTTTCGGGTCAATCGGGAAGTCGTGGGGTAAGTATTAGGATTACTTTGAAATATGGAATATGAAATTAATAATGAAATAAATTATACTACCCTGCATATTAGATCAATACTAGTTTGAAAAGAAATGAGCAAAAAGAAACAAAAAGGACACCGATGCAAATCCCCCTAGGGGGGATGGGGAATGGGCTCGAAAGAGCTATTAATAAATATATATATTATTAACAATGGTTACAATATCAGAGAACTGATATAATTCCTCTTGATCCTTATATGGAATGAAATCAAGAGCTTACAAAGTGCGAAAATTAAAGGTTTTAGTCAAACGGGAGACCCCTGGGGGGATTTGAACGCTCCTGAGGCCACCTCCGAACAGCAGATTCCTTTATTTTCTGTCAAACCTGATAAAAAACAACAAGCATATCAGACTGAAATATGCCCAAAATCACTTTGAAAGTACCTTTGGGTCAGCTCACTTTTAACCAAAAAAGGTAAGCTGAAAACTAGTTAAAAAGGGAAAACAGGAACTAAGGAAAGCAGGATTTCCTTGGGATCTTGGCTTGCCTTTTGGGCAGCCAATAAGATGTGCAATTTTATTGCAGAATATGAAATTTTAACGTATAGCAAACATAAATCAAATGCATCCAAGCTACAAATTTTCTTTAAAATTACATGCAAAAAAGGACAATTTCCCTAAAGCTAGATCTAGAAAGCTTATGAAACCTTTTAAGAGCAAGGATCTAGACTATGAGATTTGAGAGGATAGATCTATGTTGAAATTACTTTTAAGATGGCATATTTAAACAAAATCAAAGCTATGAACAAAGTAACCGGGTAAAAGAGTTGATCTTGAGGGAGGAAGAGGAGGAGAGAAATGCTGGTTTCCTTCAAGATCCACAGTGGAGCTTTCATGTGGAATGTTAAGGGATTATTGCATTTGGAAGGTTTTAGAGAGAGTGAAGAAGCAAACTAGACCAGAATCCTCTCCAATGTAGGAACCTGCAGCTCAGCTGAAATCAAGAAACTTGCCGAAAAACTTGTGAGATCCGATTAGTACATACACAGAGATTCAAAATAACATGCATATAAGCTTATAGGACATGTTGAATCTAGATCTCTAAACATGCATCAGAGGAAAGAGATGGCCAATAAACTTATTGAAAAGCACCTTTCCTATCAAGATTATAATAAGCTTATTATCAATCTTAACAACGGATCTACAAGCAATTAGCAAATCATGAACACAGATATAGGTTACCTCAGTAAAATAATGGCAATCATCATCCACACATACAATGGCACAACATCATTTTTCCGCCAAAGCTTCTCTTTATTTAAAATGAACAATAACAATAGTACAATAGCAGCAGCACCTCAATCCCAGTTCTAACTAGCTTGGAAGAGGGAGCTGTACCTGGATATATACAAAATACAGGACATCCAGCCCAGGGGGGGGTGCAATTCCTCATGGAATTAGATGAAATCAGCTAATGGTGAGTCCATCAATGTAGAACTGAAGCTGAACTGATCCTACTTGTCAACCGGGGGCTTGATTGAGCTGACACATCAACCCATACACCGACACATCAGTGCACAGAGCATCCAGTAGAGTCCACACATGTGGAGGAGAGAGAGAGGGCATAATTCCCCATGAAGACAGCTGAAGATCAACTATGGATCTGATTTTATCACCTCCTTCAGTCAAGGATTTGTTAGATCCAGTCAATCTGCTTCAGATTTGACTAATTTCAATCAAATCGGCTGAGAATCCACTGATTTATGATTTTGGATTTGCTCCATTATTCATCAATTTATTAATTAAAATAATCAATAATTGATTTTTGGGGCTTTCTGACTTGAGTGATGGAAAATCACTCAAAACTAGGAAATAGTGGGTCCATGGGTTTACATGGTGCTCTTAGCTTGAAAATGAGCACCTACATGACTGAAACTGATTATTTGGCCCACTTTTATTACAAAATCAAATTTTCCAATTAAACTATTAAAAAATAGCCTAAGTTTTGGAAAAATTAAAATTTTAATAAAAAACACTGAAAAAACCAAAAATTTGAAAAATTGAAAAAAACCTAGGGGAACTTAGACATGTTCATATGACTCGACCATGATGTCTAGCATGCTTATACATTGGCACATAGACTCTAATAACCTCAATAGGTGCAAATTCCAAGCTGACCACCCCAACTTTGGAGGTATGGAGTGAAAAACTCAGAAATTATTAGTCGTTTATTCAACAACCAATAATAACCAAGGGAAAAAACACCCTTGGCTGATCAGTTTGATAAATAAAGTCTAAGAGACCGAGTCTTTTACAGACACTATCATGCTAGAACATTTATTACAATTCCCCCATGGGGTATGAACATGTGATATAGTACAACAAGCACTTCGCATAAGTACTTCCAAAGGTCTTTTGAAGTCCGAACAAGTTAACCCTGTCTGATTCACCAGGCTCACTTGATAAAAAACCACTAAGTATAACTTAGGTGGTAACATTCTGGCTCCATCTAGGGACACATTCTCTGACTGATCTTCTGTTCAAAGGAGAGGATGTGAGAACTCTGGAATCTCTGGGTCCTGCAAGGAAATTAGAGTTTGTCAGTAACATGTATACATACGAAAAAATTAACTATAAAAACAAACTAATATACATAATTAATCTATAATGCGTAAAAAGGAATATTTTACAAAAACTAATATACAAAGGAAATTTTTTAACATGGTACAAAATAACTATAATACACCAATATCTATGATACAACAATATGATATATACAATTTAGAAATACATGCAGGGCAAGGTTTAGAAATTGGCCCTGAAACCACCGATGCCAATAAAGGCATCAAACTGTGTTGGCGAAAAACAACTTGAGGAGGAAACCATTCACTGGCAGGCTCAACCTTTCTCCTTCTAGGTCATTTAGATAGAAGGAGTTCGTTCCTGCTATTTCATCGATGATGTATGGTCCCAACCATAAGCTGTCGAGCTTTCCATGTTTCCCAGGTTTTTCCAGTCATTTTTCCCAATGTAAAACCATGTCACCTACTTGGAAGGACCCTGGTCGGGTAGAATTATCAAAGGCTCTCTTGACCTTGTCTGAATTTTTGATACTATGGTCAAGAGAGTCTCTTCTGATCTCATCTAGCTCGATCAACTAGTTTATTCTATTATGGATGGCCTCTTGATCTGAGCTGAAGTTCTGGAGGAGCTGATCAACTGGAAGCTTTAGATGGACTGGTAAGGTGAAATCAAGGTCGTAGACTAGTTCGAAAGGGATCCTCCTGGTTGAACTTTTCTTAGTGATCCTGTCGGCCCATAATGCTAATTTGATTTTGCTATCCCAAGCCTTCTTATTGTCGCCCACAATTTTTTTGATTATGGTCATTAAGTTCTTGTTACTTGATTCTGCTAGACCATTTCCTTGGGGATAGTAATTGGATGAGTGAGATAGGATAATGCCGTACTTGAAACAGAAAGATGACATCTCAGAAGAAACAAAGCGTGGGCCATTATTTGTGATTATTCTAGCTGGCACACTGAATCTTGTGATAATCTTATCTTCTAAGAAATCCATGACTATAGCATCGGTTGCCTTCTTGGTGGGTATCGCCTCTACCCACTTGGTAAAATAATCAGTGGTGGTAAGAATCCAAGAGTAACCATTACTCGAGTTATCTTTGAACTTACCGATGAAGTCAAGCCCTCACTGCTAGAAAGGGGCTTGGACTACTATTGGATTTAGAGGCAAGGATTTCATTTGTTGCTTTCCAGTGAATAACTGACACTGGGGGAAAATTATGACATCCTTGTGCACATCTGAAAATAGGTTTGGCCAATAGTATCCTACTATAAGGATTTTGTGGGTGGTTGTTTTTTCTGCAAAATGTCCACCACAAAATCCTGAATGGAACTCAACCATGATTTTATTGGACTCAGTTTCATTGACACATCTAAGTATTAAACCATCGGGGTTTATCCAACACAAACCATCTTTTGTCAAACAATACTTAGTTGCCTTTAACCTTAATGCTCTTCTTTTATGGCCAAGTAAGTGATCGAGGCATGTAAGGTTGCGGAGGAAAAATATGATGTCGGTGTACCAAGGGTGCTGCTCTAATCTCTGAAGCTCATCTGATACACTTTGCTCTGAATTGTTGCTCTGGCAGATTATTCCTAAGGCCTTTTCATTTCCCTGGGTCAACATTTTTGCAAGACCCTGTCCCCTAATTAATTTAGTAGGTTTTATCTCCAAATCATATTCTTGAATCTTTGAAACCCACTTACCCCTGATTCCTAGACAATCCTGTTGAGACATGATATCCTTGACAGCTGCATGGGGTACATATCCAATGATTTTGGAGTAACCTATATAAGTTCTGAAATATTTAAGGGACTTGAAAAGAGCATAGGCATGTTTCTCCATCGTGGTATACTTCAACTCTGAATTTTGTAAGGCTCTACTCATAAAGGCTATAGGTTGCTCTTGTCCCTCCTTATTCTTTTGAAGCAAAACACCAGGAATGATGTCTTCTGAGGCAATGGAAAACATATGGAATTATTTGGAATAATCTGGACTAGTCAAGACCGGGGACATGGATATGGAATTTTTGATAGACTTGAATGCAACTTTCCCTTCATCCGTCCACTCAAACTTAGCATATTTCTTTAATAACTTTTGTAGAGGTTTCATTAATTCTGCTAAATTTGGGATGAATCTTCTTATGAAATTGATTTGACCATTAAAGGACTGGAGAGCTTTTAGATTCTGAGGCAAGGGGACTTTCTTAATGGCTTAAACTCTCTCAGGATCAACCTTGACACCATCCTTAGAAATGATGTGCCCCAACAACTTGCCTTCATCAACTCCAAAGATTGACTTGGCGAGATTTAAGGAAATGCCATATTTCCGACATCTTATAAAAACATGCCTAAGATGACTTATGTGGTCAGCTCTTTCCTTTGAAAAAACAGTTAAGTCGTCTTGATATATTTCGATTATTTTTCCTATAAGTTCTTTGAAGGAAAAATCCATGTCTCTTTGGAAGGTGGCACCAGCATTCAATAAGCCAAAAGGCATTCTTAGAAATTTATAGGTACCCCAAGGTGTGGTGACTGTAGTCTTATGTTGATCCTCCTTGTTTACCAACACCTGGTTATAACTGGAAAAGCCATCCAACATGGACATCATTCTTGATCTTGTTACTCTTTTGCAGTGTTTCCATGTCGGGTAATGGGTAATTATCTTTGAGGCATGATGTATTCAGATTTCTAAAATCTATACATATTCTAATTGACCCATTCTTTTTTCTAACAACAACTAAGTTGGAGCACCAAGATGAAGGTCTTGTAGGTGCTATAATCCCTGTCGCTAACATCTTCTGAAGTTCCTTCTGCACAATGGGGTCCAACTTAGGATTTATTCGCCTAAGTTTTTGTCGGAAAGGTTTGACCTCCTTAGCTTCTTTTGTGAGGGGAATGGTGTGTTGAAAAACATCCTCCCTATAGGCTTTGAGCTCATCATAACTAACGGCAAAAACATCTCTATACTCTTTGATTAAGTTGATCAAATTGTTCCTTTCCTTTTCCGAAGTACCCTTTCCAATTTTTATTAACTTGGGATCCTTGTCAGTTCCTATGTTTATTTCCATATAATTCCCAATTTTTATTTCTTCTTTTTGTTTTTTATGATGATCCTGTCGATCGAAAAGATTCTCGAAAGCTATAAGGCTACTCGGGATGTGATTCCCTTCATTATCCTCGCACTCCTGATACTCTTTACCTTCTTGCCGATAACTGATCTTGCAGCCTTCAAACTCTTGTAGATTGTGGATGAATCTCAAGAGTTACTCATCGTCTTTGAACACCTGCCAATGGTCTATATTATCTGGTATTGAAGGTCTAAAATTAATTTTCATTTTTCCATTCCCATTAATCATTTCATCCGATGGCTGGAGGGTGGATGCTGCTACTGCCAATTTATCTGCTAACCCATTCATTTCCCTATGGACCTTTTGAATGTTAAGTGCATCGAAACATTCCATAGTGTCCCATGTGGCATTTCTATACTTTCTTAGTCCGTCATTTTTGCATTGATATTGATTCTTAATTTGGAGGACAACTAGATCTGAATCACCCTTTATGTTCAACATCTTTATCCCCATATCTTTAGTAGTTTCTAACCCTAGGAGCAATGCCTCATACTCGGCTACATTGTTTGATGCTTCAAACTCTAACATGAACGCAAAATTGTAGATTTTATCCAAAGAAGAGATGATCATGATGCCCGCACCCTTTCTGGTTTTGGAATAAGCCCCGTCAAAGTACATTTGCCAAACTTCATTGATCTTTTCATTTTTAATGTTTTCCTTAATAGGGGCCATGAAATTTGACAAAATAGCATAGTTTCCAAAATTATTAGTGAAATGAACAAATTCATTTTCGGGCTTCTTAGGGTTTTCTACATGTCGTTTCCTCAGCTTTTCTCTGTGGAGAATCACCCTAGTGTTCTCTGATGCAGGTATAGTAGCATATGTCCAATCCATTTGAATGTGCCCACCAAGAGTTGCGACCCATTTTCTGGATAGCAGCATACCCCAATTATTTGGAACATCTATCACCACCACATCCATCGACATGTCGATATCAGGATACTTAGCCAACTTAACCTGTAAATTTAAGATTATGCCTACCACTTCAACTTCTCTTACATCCATGGAACAAACATTGTGGTAGGGTTAG